>JANSVD010000002.1:1200000-1730216 GCA_025209345.1 Picochlorum sp. BPE23 | reverse complement strand
CCCTATACCCTATACCCTGTGCATACCATCGTTCTTTGGCAGTGAGGGTAATGAGGGTATATAACAGCATATTCACACCACTTCCACCACAGTCGCAGAAAAATAAACACAATTTTCAAATAATACAATATACAAACTACCCAAAAATAATAATCAATCCAAAAAAGACAAAATATAGCACAAAAAAACACGCACCAAAAAGACCAAAATACCCTAACCAAAAAATACACACCAACCAAAACACCACCAAAACAACAAGAATATACACAAACAACAACACAATATCAAGAAGAATAACTACTACTATAAATACTATATATAATAAACACCCTTACTATATATACAACGACAACGACAAAAGACACGGCACACCACAAGCTCTACTACTGCTGCTGCTGCTACTCCTACTACTACTACAGCAAGAGACAACCAACAAAATCCAAGGAAAAAATCAACAAAAGAAAAAATCTAGTAGGGAAAGAATCATTATGACATGCACAACAACGATCTATACGATGATGCTATGCTATACTATAAGTGGAGCAGGGTAGAGCTGCGACGTCCCTGTGGGAGAGGAGGAGATCCCTCGTCAACATCCCTAGGAGAGAGAGAGAGAGACATGCTGTCACAGTCATGGTCAATTTGAGTAATGTAATTCATATACTCAGAAAACATACGTATTCTCATATGGAACAACAACTTCCTTCACAATTCAAACTACTATCTTGTTGTGAAGGAAGAGAGAACCCTCTGTACATTGGTTGGGATTCTACTACTCCATCCTCTTGTATCCAACCTCACTGCGTGTCAAGGTTGAACGCTCTGTGTTGTTTGGCAACGACACGAGAGTGACAAGGCAGTATGCACGCTGCCACAATAATAGCAATCAACCAATCAACATATGAGACAGAACTGAACAGACATAAGAGTCTCACACACACCAACAACAACAACAACAACAAGACCCACAAACAACATATCTGTCAACATATGAGATATGATAATATGAGGTATAATAATAACACTGTATACATATGGAAAGATAAATAAAGAGCAAAGAATGAAAAGAATCTCTGTCTTCTTCTTCTTCTTCTTCTTCACAACAACAACAACAACAGCAGAAGGACACAATATTAAGGTTAGAGTAAGTAAGTAAGAACAAGAAGAAGAAGAATACCAATAAAAATAATAATAATACACACCATAATTGAAAAAAACGTCGCACACCCAGTGCAAAACAACAAAGAGGTCTGCTGCCACATGTCTGAAGAAGAGGGAGCTTCTGGGAACAAGAAGAATGGCGATCTTCCCATCACCACCCCTTCCTTGACTTCACTGAGACCACCACCAAAAACATACCAACCAAGCCAATCAAAAGAAGGGTGTTGTATAATTGAAAAACAGTATTCATCAAAGTGTCGCACACCACGTGAAACAACAACTCCTCCTCGGACACCACACACACACCACAAGATCTGCTATTGCTACTGCTACAACATGAGACAACACACCAACAAAGAAGCAAAGCAGTCAAAAAAGAAGAAAGTAAATATCTCATAATAATAGTAGTAGTAGTAGTAGTAATAATAATAACATGTACAACAATCCACACGAGCAATAATACCAACCAATAATAACAGGACAGAACAAAGCACACAAGTCTCATGCACACAAGTAGAAGAACAACCCGGAGCGACCCTACAGAGACAACATGTGAGATTCTCTAGAGAAAGAGTTATAATAATACCTGTGAAATGAATAAATAAAGAAAAGACATCATGAAACAAGAATGAAATGGAAACAAATCGTCGTCTTCACAACAACAACAACAACAAGCAAGCTGTGGCAAGCACTGGAGTAGCCTTGCACCAATGCTGGAGGAAGTATCACATGGTCTTACTTCATGAGGAGTTGCAATTAGATTAGTAGGATACAACTGCGACGCTTCTTTGAATGAGGGAGATCTCGTCGTGTTTATGTTGCTGCAAAGAAAGCAGGCTTTTTTCACAGCTCTCCTCCTCGACCAGCTGGCTGTGTGTGTGCTCCACATCCACTCCCATCAAAATATGTCTTCGATGGATGGAGAGAGCTGTGAATACGAAAAAAATCACGACATATCCTCTCTCGGTCAAACCTCTTGTGTGATGGGAAGAATGAAAAACATGCCACGATAAAGCACGACGAGTGTGGCCGAGCGGTCTCATGGTCGCCCTTTTTTATTGTCCTCATTGACGGACGGACACTCTCCCGAGGAGAAAAAGGCTGACCTCATCGACGCTGTCCCTGCTGTATAAATGGACATCTGGCAGCTTCCATAGTTTCTTTGGATACATGTAAGACTTGGCAGGACGTCAGATGTGACCCTAAAAAGAAAACGCACTCAGCCACCTTCTTGCACACAAGGCATCATGTGGCCTCGGTGATCCCACACCCTTGCCACTCACCGGCAGTGTATAGCAGTATTCGTTGTTTGTATTGGATTTATGGACAAATATAACATTATTAATGGCCATTTCAGTCGGTGCCGAGTCGAATGGATCTCATCGATCGACGTTGGTCGATTCCGATCGCGTCGCGACGGTTGGGACGAAGACGCCGAGAATCGTTCCTTTGTGGGCATATGGGAGCGTCATTCTTGCTTTAAAAATTTGTTTCAGTCGAAAGAACCGATGACTGACCACCACGGAGCACAACAGACAGGGTTCCAACAACAACCGTTCCACGGGAGTGTCATGACAACAGCAATTACAACAGTGCCAACAAGCCACGACCTCCTTCTCCCAGGTTTTCCACCCTCTAGTATCTTATATGTATCAAGGAAAAACTACTGTGCTCCCTCCAATGAAACTCATACGGGTTGCTTTGTCCAGAGGTTGTTGTGAATTCTGTTGGGAACATTGCAATGTGAATGCGACGCGCACTACTCGTAATGCCGGCAAGGGGTAGTGGAGAAGCTCCGTACACTGCTAGTTCTTCTCATCAAGTCCATATGAAATGCCTAAAGTCGGCAGGCCACGGGTGAAAGCTCTCAACCTTCGAGTCTGAGGCAACTGCTTGTGCTTTGACTCCTGGCCCATTACAAAAACAAGCGGTGACCAAGGTTGGTGGTCGCCACACAAATGCCCGATCTGGCACCTCGCACGGTTTCTATGGGGACATGAAAGACTCAACAGCGCCACGGATCCGGCGAAATAAGACTCAGCCGACCAGCAGCGCGTGATTTCTTATCCCAATTATCCCTTGTCCCTTTTTAGCCAGTCCGGGTGACCGGTCCGAGGGGTGCCTGGACCGGACGCAACAGCCGACTAATTTTTCAAGGGGAGCGACCGGGCAGAAACCCAGTAAAACGAAAATTAAAATTTCTACAGTAATTCATTTGCTGTTGTTCGAGGTGAAAAATTATTTTGCCTTGTTGCGTTATATCTGTGTGAATCTGTGTAAATCTATGTGAATATCTGTGTGAATGAGGCGATATGGTAACTCCAATATGTCTGGAGTGTTGAGTATATTTCGCTCGCGATTGTCCTGGCGCCGCTTTGGGTTGCTCAAAATTCTGACCCTTTGCACTGCATACTTCTGCTTCATGAATCAAAAGTTTTCGAGGATCGCTTTCAACTTCCGAAAGGAGGCGGCTCAACGAAGAGGGGTCGTCTATTTTGGGTACAGCAACGATATTTCCCTTGTGCAGGGATACCTTGAGACAATTATCAGGAGTTCGAAAGGCATTCGTCAGTATTCCCCAAGCTTACCAATCATGCTTTTCACCAATTTCAACTACAGTGGTGCAGAGTTTGACCATATATATATTATTCCTGACGATTTGGTCCTGCCTGGAAGGCAATGGTGGACAAGAATCTCTCTTTTGGCCATGACCAAATTTGAGGAAACAATCTCAATTGACTCTGATCGTGTCATATGCAACCCAATAGAATCAGTTTTTCAATACCTTTCTGAATACGATATGTTAGGTGTGTCGGTAGGCATTCTCCCGGGCCTTGATAATGGAGTTATGGTTTATCGGAAGAGTGCCAAATTTAGTCATTTAGTAGAATTGTGGAAGGAGGAGCAGCTCAAGATCGGGAAAGATGCAGATGACCAGCAATCTTTGGCGAAGGCAATAGATAGGCTAACGGACTTTAAAGTTGGGGTTTTGGATCAATCATGGCAAATGAAATACATCCCTGTCAGAGGCCAAAATTGGAGGAACACAACAATGAGGAGATCTTTGGTCATTCATAACCCTGTGAAAATTGCAGCATCTGCAAAATGCCCTGATCAGTCAAATAGCTCGGTTACAAGAATATACATGGGCAATATTTTCAATGAAACGAAATGGAAAATCGGCTTCAGCCTGCATGAGTGCAATCAGTACCTGAATGACACATGCTTCCACCCTGAGTTGGACTGGGGCCAGCAATCACAGGTCATAGAAAGAGGCGAATATCTAAGCAAGTACTGTAGTCGGGAAAAATACTCCGAATAGTGGATTCACACAGATATAACGCTGAAAAAAACCACTTTGGCGAATCGCAAACTAGATAATTTTTACAAACTACCAAGTATGCCCAAACGGGCCAAAGCTCTCTGTATTCGACAAAACGGGTCCATGTTGCTCGCGAAATTTGACCGAAATTGATGCCCAGGGTACATCCAACTGGATGCCATTGCAATGGACCGATTCGATCAGTCGATCCAGTCCCTCCATTGAGCGGGAATTCCCAGGCTGGCGCTGTAACCCACACTAATCAATTAGCATGTCCTCTGTACGAGCCTTGTGCCCCAAAGCCCCGGCGAATTTTGCAAGGTTCATTATCTCCAAATACTCTCATGATACACCAAGATAGACAACATCTGCATTTGGCATTCGATTTCACGCCAGATACGAGAGAGATGTCGACACAGTGCAAAATTCAAGCATCCTCTGACCATGCCCTTTCCATTCAATGTGATTTCAGCTGTTTCCTCCCCCCTAAAGCCAATTTGTTGATTCAATATCACAAAAAGGCAAATATGTTATATGCTGGGAAAATCCTTGGAAATGGACCCAAGTTCGGGTTGTCTCTGTGACAGATCTGTAGCTGAGATGCAGATCCAGGCTATGCCGTATTTTATCGTTATTGAGGCTTTCCCAGGGTACCTAATGAAATTTGCCGGCGTGTAGGATGTTCGAATGCCTCGAAAGGGTTGATTGAAGCCCATTTAGGGTGGATTTGGCTCAAGTTATCACTTTACAAAATCAGGTCCAATTCTGAGAAAATCCTATGGGCAGGGCTAATAGAAATCCCACAATCGACCTGATTTTTGGGGGCTCAGGAGAGCCGTAATGACTGAAATCCTGTAACACCAGGTATCGGCTTCGAAGCCATGAATTCATGCCTGTTGGTCCATCCGAGAGAGTCGGTCACAACGGGCAGATGGATATATATATATGTTCCATATGGACATCCATTTGCTCTCATGTGGACCGTCATGTGGACCGCCCATAGCCGTAGTGGTAAGCGGGAATGCCGCAGCACATGGCACCTACGGGGAACCATATTCTAAGCCCCGGAAATCCGCACCTTAAAAATAGAGGTATTGCTCTTCTGAGTCTTTAAATTGACATTTAAATTAATCCAATTGTTTTTCAATCTTTCGCTACTGTATTTCTGCTTGGCATTAGCGCCTGTGACTCGTTTCGGATGGTACAACCCCGAGTTTTGGCCTTCCGACGTTGTTCGTGGGCACGCCTAATCATGCCTAGCTTTCAGGAGATATGGAAGCAAACAAGCCCTATACTTTTCAGTATTCTGGCAGCAGGGGTTTTAATGCATCTTTGGAAAGAAGAATGGCAGGGGAAAGATGTGACTAGCAGACCTGGTATGAACTGCTGCGGCCCTTCTTGCCGAATAGAAACGAGCGTCACTTCTTATTATGATCAGAAGTATTTCGATTGGCAGAAAAAGCTGGGAGAAGAAAAGGCTCCTCATAGCAGAAAATGGGGCCATTCGATGGGGATTCTGCCACGTGATAAGGTAGCTGAGTTTGGATCCGGGAGTGGATTTGTCATAGAAAATATCGAGGCCGATGAGAAATGGGCAGTTGAACTAAACCCGCATGCTAGAACATTCATGGAGGCAGAGCATAAGACGCTTAAACAAATTGTTCAATATGCCGAACATTTACCAAACGACTACTTTGACTTCATTTTCTCTGGATCAGTAATAGAGCATGTTGAATGTCCTGTACAAGAGTTAAGGGAGATATATAAAAAGCTCAGGTGCGGTGGCAAAATTTTGATCGGAGTAAAAAATGAAGGAGGTTTAGAAAGGCGTCATCCTGGAGGTGCAACACCAGGAGACATACACAACCATCTATGGACATGGAATGAAATGCTCATTGCCAACACCATCGCCGCTGCCGGCTTCTTTGTCGAAGATACGATTGTAAATCGCTCAAGGCCGGATGATCTCGGCTGTTTCTACATGTGGCAGAAAGGTCGTAAGGACTGTTAGAAAAAGCAACAGTGTCTAGTAGAAAGTTCTATGCATGCTCACTGCCTATCGAATAGCCAGGAGATAGTCTTACGTTCCTAACCCTGCCCTAGAATATGGTAAAATTTATATAAAGGGTATATATAAATTTTAATCGTAATTTGGTTCAGGTAAGGCATTCTATAAAGTGTTGGGAACAGGGCTGGGGAGAAGGAGTGTAAGCCACCATGTTCAACTTTTTGGGTGATGAGCAGTGTCAGGCCTGTTCGAGCATGTCCTATTGCATTATTATTATCACAGTGTTATAAAGATGAGAAAACATATATACATCGACAGATAGCCAGTCTATGCACGAGGGAGATTTGGGAATTAGCGCTTTTTCCTTCTTAGTTAAAACTGACGACGGGCGGTCGACCTGACTTCAGAAAATTTTCACACAAGCCATTTTACACAAGGGCCCAAAGCTTTTCCAATATCGCACCAAATTTCTTCATTTCTCTTCTGCCATATTTTCTTCCCCTCGTTTCGATGGCGTCGTTGAAATAATAAAATACGCCCCTCAGGAAAATTTGGGATATAAGAAGGCCACCCTTTCTGTAAGTGGACGGGAACCACGGAGTCAATCAAAAAAAAATAAAAACATTCTCGCGGGCTCCTTTTTTTGACGTGAGTCTCATGACACTTCAATCGACATAGTGATGTTTGGATGGAAAGGGCGGATGGACCGCCCTTTCAGTTGGCCAGGTTTGTCCAAGCCCCATGGGCTGGGAACGTACATGTACTGTAACATTCCTGTGGTGAGACTGAAACCTTCAATGATCCTTAATGTGGATTTCTAAGCGTTCTGGGTTTCTTTGACACCCGTTCTAATTTACATGATCCTTGAAATTCCTTTGCACTACAGCAGTATAGACTGGATCACTGGATCAACTGGCATTGCATAAATGCAGTTGTCGACACGCCATCAAATCTCTATTTGCGGTTTGTCATTGCCTGATATCGATACAAATCTCCCAAATCCGTGAATCGGCTGAGCAGACCTGCGTTTCCATTGTTGGACTCACATCCCCCATTTGCAAAATATCTCTCAAGTAGGAGGGAAGGCTTGCAATGTCACTGCTTTCATATTCGATATCCTCTCATCCATGCGCCGCATCCACATTGATTTTGTTGTCTAAAATCAGAAAACCTGTCCATCTCGATGGCATGTTTGATCCTCATGATCAAAGGTCACAGTTCGAGAGAACCACATTGATTCTACTGCTATGAGGTTTGTATTGTTGCCCCTGTGCCAATAATGAGCAGCTATATGGGTCATCAATCCTCACGTCCACAATTTCATATACATATGAGTCTTTGGCTAAGGCATCGCGCATCATGGCCACAACAGCACCTCACTGAGAGCCATAAGAAAGCAATATGGTGACATGGAAGCATTTAGTCAACAGTAGCACAAACGAGCATGCTATGGACAGACAGAAATCTGAGGGAAGCATACTATGGTGACCAAAAAGTGCATGGTATCGCTGCGATACATTCATACCACAGGGATTGACGGAGATACTGACGCCCTGACCTTCATGGGGATTTGACTGGCGTAGATGGCCTCATGACCATCAGCACTTGCAAATAATCCGCAGAAAATCGTACTGCTCACGGAAATTACTTGTCACAACTGTACATATGTTTCCATGATGCTTGGCATTGAAGTGTTGGCTGCTTGTTTTGTGGCGTAGTCGTCACTGTTCCATCTGACATATGACTTGGCTGCATGAGCATTACAGGTAGCATCTGATTTGGCCTTTATGACATTTCCACATGAAAGTGTCAGGATAAATGACATTCAGGAGCAAATATGCAGCAAAACATAGCAGATTGCTGTAGATTATGCTTCCACCCGGGCGATGGAACCTGGGGCGTTAGCAACCTTGAGCAGTCACAGCCTTGGCCCAAACTCAGGTGTCATGAATCGACAAATTTCGCCTATGAACATGCCAATTTGACCGGACGGTTGGACACTCTCTATCTATGAATAACAGCATCCCATCACAGGCTGATGTTGACCGGGAACATTACAATTCGCGTGTAGCACTATATACTTCCCTGACCTGCCCTCTGATACGCGTCAGGCATCGACAGAGAATCCAGCAATCCATTTCTTCTGGAATATCAAAGCACTATAGGTGAATTGACAGTCAATACCCTGGCACAGATAGCAACCAGAGGTGCGCACGGACATTCGACAGTTAATGGTTGGGCACATTTGGTCGCTTTGCGGCGGCGTCTAGCCACCCGGGCTTGCCATTCACCCCTATAATGTGTATATTACTTATTTGTATTTAATGCACTGTCCTGATGGTACTCGGTTGGCACGTATGAAAACTGGCACGCTTTTTTTCCAGATTTTTTCACGAATTCGTCGCTCGCGAACGCCACGTCACAAGGCACTTCTTGGCTTCTCTGGTCCAGTCTTATAATGTATTAATACTCAGTTTTATGTACACAGTGTAATTTATCCTGCTGCAGGGAAACGGGAATCGCGTTTGTGGTTACAGCTATATAAAGTTATTCCCCCCTATAGGCCCGTAAAGAGCGGCCTGACAGGCCTGTAACGATACGCATTGTCTGTTGAAAGAAAAAGATAGTTTGAAGTGCGTGTCGCCCTACTTCTCTGTATGAATTCCCTCACCACCAACGAACGCGCAATAACCCCGTAAATAGCCCCGCAAGAAGTCAAGCTTGATAAGTCAAGGTTATCACGAGTGCAGAGGATTAACGAGTTATTCAATGAGACTCTCGCAGTCTTCGCTGCTCTCGCTTCTCAAATCTTACAAAAGTTCAGTCTTAGTCTCGTTGATTGTAGTCTCAATAGCCTACATTACACAGAATGGGAAAGAAACTTCTGCCTTGCTGTTGACAGGAGCGACTGAACTGAAGTATGCTGGGACAGTAAACAAAACTTGTGCGAAGCAATTTGCAAAAACTCGAGAGGGAACTTATTATTATTACTCTCACATCCCCAAAACAGGAGGAACAACTTCATATGCTATTCTGGAGGAGATCGCAGCGCTAACAAACGGCTCGTTGATTCTGTGCCCATACAGGACAATGAAGTTCGAGAACTGCAATTTGATCCTGAGCCATTTTAGCACGCGGGGACGTCTACCCAAACTCAGTACAGAAAAGAAGCACGTATTGATGACAACCGTAAGGAATCCAATGGCCCTAACTCTTTCCTCTGTCAGGTGGATGGTTCAAGTTGGGGCACTTCATGGAGAGGACATAACTGACTTCGTTAGAGCTTTTGAGGACTTTCGTTCTTGCAAGGAACGAATGACGAATTGTTCCTTTTCAAACCACTATAAGAGAGGTCACCAAACAACGCTGTATAATATGATAAATAGACAGTCAAACTTTCTGTATTATCCAACTGTGATATGGGAAAAGCAGTGGAAGACTATGCTTGACGAATTCGACCATATTGGTATATCGGAATTTCGATTTGCGACAAGATGTCTTCTCATGTATCAGTTTGGAGTTTTCGACCGACATTCGTGCTACAATGCATGCACTTCATTTGTGCCGGAGAAGAACTCAGCCAAAACAAAGATTGCATTCCCATCTGAAATATTTTCTTCACTGGAGTATATATCTCGAAATGACAATATATTATACGCTAAAGCATTGTCCAGATTTATGGAGGAGATCTCATGCATTGAAGAAGAATTTAATGTGACTTTGATTTGCAGAGATCCATACTTTGATGGTACGCATCCAGTGGTTCCCCTGAAACCAGGAGCTTATAATGTCTAGGAGGATCCCACTGATCTGTATATATCCCAATGGGCAAAATGTTCCCAGTGCGTCCAAAGCACACTTCCAGGCTTGCCTCCTCGTGTGTGGATTCCACTTCTTCCCTTCCATTGCTGAGAACGAACGGTTTGAGTCAATTGTTTGCAATCAATATTCAAACACCTTGGCCTTAACGAGATGATGATGGTGAGGATGAGTAAAGGGAATCGAGATCCTCAATTCGAATTTGAGGATTGTACTCATTTCTCACAACGCATTAACACCGGGCATGTAAGACTGGAAAATAAAATCCGTATGTATCTTCCCGAAGATGCTTCTCAAGGAAATCAAGGCACGCGTCCCTGAAGAGAGACATCCGTTTTTCCACACATGAGTTCGCATCATGATGAAGGAAGCAATACTGCTGGGGATTGAGAATCTCAGGCGGAGATTGTACCTTTACCTAAGGGCGAAACGCAGGTGGAATCGCTTGGGTCGACATTCTCGATAATGCTGGCATCGGAACGATATAATAAAGGCAAAGAGAGCGGGATTTGATAAATTTCGTGACTGGACGATTTTTATAGTTTCTATGAATATGATGGATATGTACTGGCTGGAAATGTCCTCATTGAATATATCGTGGTGTTTGGGGAGCACTTTGGTGTCCAAGGAGTGGCGTCGAAGAGGATTCTGTTCGCAATATTTGGTCTATCACAGCTTCGCGATGTAGGATTGGCGAGCCCATGGTCTTGCATTGTAGCGCCCATGCATGTGATTGTACTTTGTGCAGCCTTTGTGTTTTGCTCATGAGCCATTGCGGGGGTCCTTCAAGACTCTACTCTATTAGGTGACGTAGATGACAATATAATGGCTTCCCTGTTGCTTTCGGATGAACGTTTAGGTGGCTCGATATCAAACGGTCACGGTATGCACCCAGCTAAGAGTAAGAGATGCACCTGACACTATAAATATCGTGCGGGGCCGATATAATGATACTAGTTGCTCCATTGGTCCAACGTTACACTATAACTACTACTACTACTTACTCATACCCTATAAGTAAGGAAATACCCTTCAAATATAACTACTAGTCCTCTCCAGCCTGGTGCTGGAGCATGGATTTATACATTTCATACGCACAGTCATTGGTTCTAGAAGGGTAGCCGGGTTTGTGGTTGCAGCTATTAGAAAGAGACGGTATATATCTTCAGCCTCGTTTTTATTTTGTTTCCCTTTAAAAGGCCCGTGAAATTCTGGGGATTGTTACACGCAGTCAAGAAGGATGGCCAGTTTTCTCCTTGAGCAGGTGGCCATAACTCTTCTAGAAGAGAGATCTCTCCATGTGACAACTATCTAGAAGCAAATTATGTCTGTCCACATAGATTTGCCAGAAGGATTCCCTTTTGGACTCAAGTATTCTGCAAAGTCTTCGAAAGAAATTATTGGATCTATAAACTGCGGAGGTGGAAGAATTCCGTAGACGAGAGATGCATTCTGTGATTTCACACCATGCCAGGCTAGATAAGAGCATGCATATCCCCAGCTATAGATTAAGTCCAGTATCTCAATTTCAGTGGTGTTCTGCGTTCGCAAAAGACTGTAAGATATTTCTACAATCAGAAACGAGATCATTCTCTTTGAGAGCAGAATCTGAGAGCCAAGCAGCACCTCTTTCTCAAACCCCTGAGTATCAGTCTTCAATAAAAGTATCTCATCATTAATTATTTCATCTAAGGGAATCACGTCAACTGATACCACCTCCTCACCAATCTGGAGTGAAGTTATGTGATATGAAGCACTAGAATCTACCCCTTTGTCAAAATAATGTTGACTTTTTATTGATCCAACTGCACTGCAATGGATTTCAACACGGTTTGGGAACTCCTGGTCTGCTGCGTCTTGAACGTAATCACACATTTTTTTATTTGGTTCAAAGGCGATGACATGAATATTGCTCGTGTTTCTTAGAATGGGGAATAGTGCTTGACCTTTGTTGGTACCAACATCAACATAAAGGCAAGACGGATAGCATGACGATTCGAGACTACCCAATAAGACATGTTCGAGTTCTTCCGGAGGAACTGACGGAATGTGTAGATGTTGAGGATTGATCAATTTTCTAGATCGCACTGCATCGTTGTGTAACAACATGGCATTCGGTGCTGCAGGGAAGGCTTTCAGAAACACCCTGTTGCTCCTACCTCCTGTAGTTCTATTGAAGTAGAACAAAAGCAATAGCAGTACGCCTCCAGCGAAGAAGAGAACGCCTTTCTGGTTGTGTTTGATAGTACCAACGTAACGCTTCCCAACTCGGCTTTTTGTCATCTAGAAAGAAGCTAGAAGCAGCCTTCAACGAAAAGAACTATTCCAGGGCCACCAAAAATCAATTTTAGATTTTTGCTTTTTTTAGAGGGACTAATTATACAGAGGGAAAATTTTTTAAAACTTTTTTTACCGTAGTGGCCGTTATTTTCGGAAGCAACAAGTGGCAATTAATTAATTAGTGTGGGTTACAGCACCGGCTGGTACCAGCAGGTAGGGATTTTGCAGGATAAATCGAAGAATCTTCGACGAAGATTCACGAAATTGACGTTTGTGTTCCATCCAGCGATACTATAGACCGTCTCAATTTGCAGGATAAGTCGCTGATAGCCGAAACCGATCTTTGTGGCCGGTCCAGCGATGTCTTTTATAGTAAACATTGACATCAGATTCTTTTTTTCCAGATTGGCTGAAACCACCCTCGATGGTGAAACTGGTTGGTTCGCAAACAGTTTCTCTACGGCAGCAGTGAAGAGGAAGGTTAGTGCCTCTCGATGTGATTCCTGTTACTAAAATGGCCTCATATTGTTGGATATCGTCACTGCAGATGCAATGTTTGATACACATCATTAAAGAATGTCTAGCAGATCTCTTTCCACATCCTGTAGCTTTGCTGTATCTAGCAGACTCGTCAGCTGCTATCCATTATGAAGAGGAGTTTGACTATGACCCTGCAATAAAAAGGGGAATACATCTTGCTGCCTGTACATATACTGACGAGGTCTATAACTGTTTGAGACGGTCATCTACTTTGTGAGGGTTTGGAGAGCTAAAAACATGGCAACAGCCAAAAAAGAAATTCAAAATAGGTTCTGTTGTGTTTGATGTCAAGGGTCATCGTCCGTTTCCCGGATGTTTTGGGAAGGTGATTTAAATGGACAATGATAATATATTCGTTGATTGGAACGGAACCGACGGAAATGGTCGAAATTATCCCTGTAAGAAGTTTAATTTGCGTCTGGTTCCAATTCTGAAGATAGTCCCCCCAACCCAGGATGGTGACCTGGTAGCCATTTCTGGAGGGACTGCGGCAGATCGTTACGGTAAGATAGTTAAAGTTGTAGATTGTAGCCCTGCTGATGACAACCGGGTCACGGTGGAGGATGCTACTGGAGCTACATTTAGGGTCCATCGGCAATTCTTGCATGTCGTGGAAAAAGCGAGCCAGCAAGAGACACAGAAGGAGCACGCAGGATACGGTTCGCTGTATGCCCTGAGGCTCAGAGTTCCACCAAAAGTAGATGAGTATACATGGTTAAGGAAAACCCTCGGAAAACGGTTTCGTTCTCATTATATAGTGGATGTGAGGACATATGAGAAGAAAGCCAGGGATGCACCTCATGTACTAGAATTTGCTACAGATAGTTCTGTCTACATTACGGCGTCTAGCGATTTTGGTAGAGAAAGCGAAGAAGAAGAGGGAATAGAAATCGGCGACTCGCATGGACGGATGTGCAATTTTGTCCACAACAAGAGACTGCAGATGCAGTTCATGTCGAGCGACAAAGCATTCAATTAACTGGTAGGGATGTGAGGGACACGTTCATCATAAACTACCAGGATATGCAAAGGTGATTCGGCAACGATGCGGTGGATATATTTGTCTCTTATTTGAACTTCAGATATCCAGAGAGAATAAGTGGGGTACATGCTGTTCCAAGTTTCAGTACAGCGGCTATGCTAGGGAAATCTGCTGAGCAACAAATGAAACTCTGGAGCTTCTGTGCCTGGCGGGAGGGCCCATACGAATCAAAGCCAAGAATGCTTTTGTTTCCTTTAAATACTAGTAATAATCATTGGAGTCTTGCTTTCGTAGCGAATCCATTTGCACCAGCAGATCTATTCGTTTTGCATGTGGATTCCCAGGGTATGGGCAAGGACATGCTGATATCTGACACTGAAGGTTTCATCAAAAGCCTCGTCCAGACACTGGGTGAGCATGATGAGAGAATAAAAATATATCAGAGTGAGAAAGCCCAGCAGCAGCAAGATAGCCATAGTTGTGGGCCCTTCACAGTACTCTTAATGGAAGGTCTGGCAACCGAATTTGGAACGAGCCCACCTGCTGCACTGACGCTGTCTTGGGCTGAAGAGACTATCAGCCGAGTATCCGTATCGCCCCAAATCATTCAAAGTCTACGAAATACGATGCTTTTGTTGGCTATCGCCCCAAACACAGGCTACAATGTAAGGATCTGCGGCCAACTCACATCGCGCAACCACGCGCGGCAGATAACCACGAGAGACTGCTCCACAGATGCCTGCTGGACAGTTAAAAAGTACATATAATAATATAGGGTATATATAATAATATAATCAATCGATTTGGGCAATATATGCGGACTTATGAAGCAAAGGCGTCACAAAAGCGGTGACGTCGAATCCGCTCGACGGTTAGGGTCACGAAAGAGGTGATGCTGGTACCTAGGGAGGGTCTAACCACCGTGAAACCCTAAAATGTCGAGTAACTAATTACATGAAATAATGGATGTCGCAGATGTGGAGAAGGCACTGATATTATCAATACTTGTTGCTCATCGCGATGGAGAAATCTCCATTTTTGTGAAAATGATCGTTTGAGACCGTCTATAGTATCGCTGGATGGGACACAAACGTCAACGTCTTTGCTTCTCTTGGGCGTCGCCGTGGTCTTCTCCGCGATCGAGAAGACGAAGAACGGATATTGGCGTTTTCATGATTGTCGTCTGACATTCGCATAGCCTCGTGCTCTTGGAAGCTCGAGTCAAAAGGGTCATCCACACCAGTGTTGTCATCGAAGAGCAAGAAGTCTCCATTCGGCAGGTGTGTCTTCCTGGTAACACGCCTTCTGGGTCTTCCGGAGTCAACAGGTGCACTTTGGTTCCCAGTCTTTTCTGTTCTTGTTGCTCTTAAAGACCGCACGCCTTCGTATTTGGCTGTCAGTCACTCTATTAATGGTAAAGTCCCAATCCACGACTTTCTTTGCTGGAGGCATGGTCAATATCAAAAGCTTCGATGTTTTACATGGGTATTCCAAGTGTTACATATTGATACCAGTCAAAACTGTTCTTTATGGATGAAATGCCTGGTCAACTCACCACATTATAGTAGCACGTTGACTCTCCTGTCACCAGGTGGTGCCCAGTCAACCCCTGAGGTCAAGGTCCACTATCGCGAACATGAGTCGCAATATGTGTCCCCCGAGGTAGAGTTCCTGGATTGGGAGGAATCTGGCCAGCAGGTGGTGCAGGTGGTGGGCATGGAGTGGCATCGATGTCCACCGACTCTTCCTCTTCGGTGTTTCTTGTAAACTGAGCTAGATATTCAAGACCATCAGAGAAGAGTGCGTTCTCCGAGTTGGGAGCAGAGGAGCTCTGGCGAGAGAACCTGACCTGAGTCACAAACCGATTTTCCCGGCAATCAAACGCCCGCGATCCTGAGACGTGGCTGGAATTATTGTTTGAGCTCGCAGCGTGCTTCTCCTTGAAGACTTTTATTTGATTCACGGCAGGTAACATGAAGTCGTTCAACCATTGCATTTGCACGTGATCATCCATGGCATCAAAATCTCTTTTCATACTTTTGATGGCGTCAGAAAGGAGGCCACTGGCGTGTCTCCTTTGACTAGTGCGCGATGCGTCGTCCCTTCTAGGCAAGGCAATGTCATCTTGTGTGTGAGGTGCCAATTCCAACTGCGCCTGCAGGGCCGTGATCCATTCCTCATTGACCTCGTTATTTTTCTTGATGGAGAGGGAGCCTTGCATCTGGTTCAGGATTTCCCTCAAATCATCCTCGCTTGAACAACCAAGCCCTATGAGATGTGGACATATAGACAGCAGGTTGTAGCAATGGCATGTGCAAATATTGTCACTGGCATTGACAAAATATGGGAGGCGTCTCTTGTTTGAATCTTTTGCTGGAAATTCTCCAGTGACATAAAAGCTGATTGGCCAGCACTCGTAGACATCCACGGGCTCGTCGCTCGTTCTATCTTCTCTCATTTTCTGGACTGGCGCAGGATTCTCGTGCTGAAGTCCTCTTCGGACAATGTCTGCAGCACCCATGATGTGATCCAGGTTCAGATGGCATTCTCCATTGTCTCCATGCATCAGTGCCTGGATGTGCGTGCAAATATCGTCGTCATTCGCGTCGCATGTGCAGCTTAAGTCTCCCAGGCAAGAGTAATGCACCAAGCCATCTTTGCACAGCATTCTCAGAACTCGGTCATCGCCAAAGGAAGTAGAGACAAGTGAACCTGGCGTTTCTGGGAGGACAACTGGACGACTGTGTGTTCGAAAGTAAGCAACAGCCTCATCGTATTGTCTCTGTAGCAGTTTTCTTTGGGAAACATCCCGATTTGCGAGCTTCGATTTCAGAACTTCGATGTGGTAGTCAGTGGCTTTGTTTATCAGCGTTTGAATCAGCAGGTCCCTTCTCTTGGCCCTCATTCCACGTAAATAGTCGCGCTTCACGCTCCTGAAAAACCTCTCGAGAAGGTTGTTTGTATCAGATTTCATGTCGCGAAGATCTCGCCTGCCATGTCTGCTCCAGGTATCGTCAATGTGTGACCATTCCTGATTGTAGTAAGCAAGGAGTTTGCCACTGCTATCAATGCGCTGGAGAAACTCCCTGAATGAGGCCTCTTCGCGGTCAAATGCCTGATCGAGTGTCATCAGACTTAGCTTTCGAACATACTTGAGCACTGCGTTGCGACAACTGTCTTCTCTCACAGGGCTGTCAGCACTCCTGAGGTGTCGGCCCCAGGCTTGCATGACATGGAAGATGCAGAGAACATATCGATATTTCAGGGATTTCAATGCTGCAATGCACGCCGTAGACTTGTCCAACATAAATGTGATGGTCTCTGGGTCAAGATCACACGCCTCAATGACAGCCTTCAAGAATTCCCTCCACTTGGCAGCCGTTTCTCCTCCAGAGCACACACAATAGGCCACTGGGAATCCATTGCCATATGGATCTCTCACCATCATGGTCAGCGTGATGTCTCCTTTTTTGTTCAGAGAGTGGCATGCGTCAATAAAAATCATTTTGCTGCATACCCGAAGCACCTCTCGTTGTTCTTTAGTCATGAAGGCCATCTGCCAGTTCCCAGGTTCATCCACTAGGTACAGGAACGTGTCTGCATTGTTGTCCATCAGTTTCCTGCAGGACTCTCGGTCATTTCGAAGCAATGCTGCATTTTCGCTGCTCAAAAATTGTCTTCTTGCCTTCTTACAAGCTGACAAAGTAAGCCAACACATTTCCTCATCGTTCAAAGAGAAGTGCGCCCTGCCCCATCGGCTAAGATGCATGAATGCCTGCTTTGGTGAGTGATCTCTCTCTTTAAACAAGGTTTCCAATGCTGCATGGAGATTATCGGGAACAGCTTCTCCAAGACTGAAAACTCTGGGATCGTGATTTGTGTGGCCACATGATTTCACAGCATAGATGCGCCCAGGATCGCTTTGGTAATACGTAATACGGACTTTGTAGCCGCAATCGACTTTTTTTGAAATCCTCTTTGTGGTCAGGACCCTGCGTTGCTTGCCCCGATGGCATTCCAAATTCAAAATAATGCAAGGTTTTTGCAACTTCTGATAGTGCAACCTTTCCTCCAGCAGGTCTGTCTTGAACTGGTCCAATGAAGTCCCAGTGGTGCTTGCCACAATGCCTTTCTGCTCCTTGTAAAATTGTTTGGCAAGGCCGACATGTATTTGATCAGGCCTCCTCAGATGCTCTTTGCGGTGATTGAGGGGGCAGCATTCCGCAATCTCAAATAATGCCTTTATTTCTGCGAGTCGAGTTGCCAGATCCTTTTGCAGCTGATCCTCTGGCACATCATGTGCAAAGTCGAATATGTACAAATCGTCTTGACTCTGTTCAGGGATGCACTCATGTTGCATCATGTACTTTTCCTCGTCGAGAACGAGGAATTTTTCGACTTTCAACCAGCCAGTTTGGAGAGTTTTTCCTGTACAGTGAGCATGGCGTCCTTCATTCTCGAGTAGCACCTTTACCTTGACAACTTTTCCCTCTTTCTGCTGCACTGCTACCACCTTGCCCCACACGCCATTTTGTATCCCTGCTTTATTCTGTTTTTCGTCTTTATTGAAACCTATTGTGAGGACTTCTTGATCCACCTCAGAAGGATACACTGCCCTCGAATACTGTGGTAGGTACGATGCATTATTCAGTTCTGCATCTGTGTAATATACATTCTTCCTTTTGTATACACCATTCTCTTTCCACCTCACGGCATATTGTTTCACAATATAACTGTGAGAGGGCAGGTGTGTTATATTTCCCCCTTTATCGACAAAAGTACTATTAGCAGGCAATGGCTCAAGCTGCCCTGATGGGTCCACCAAATTCTCAAAATCAAGTGCTCTGTCGTAGGCGTCTCTGATCTTACACCCATCTTCCAAGGGATACCGAACCACCAATTTTCCATTTTCTTTTTGTATCCCAACGCCATAGCGAACATGCTCAATCCTCCCCCACTCACAATTTTTCAGATACACAAGACTCACTCCTGGACCATATCCTGAAACATTCTGGTATGGATCTCGCAGCTTCGTTGCATTTGGGCAGCCCGGAGAGCACAGGTTGCACATTTGATGTTCATCACAAGCATCAATATCCAAACCATGCTCTCGCGCACCCAAATATGGCTTGGAGACTTTGTCCAGTACTTCACCCAAGTAGTGCTCCGACAGAACCTCTAGGTATTCATGCATTTCTCTCTCCGAGCCACCTAGGGTCACTTCGAAAACCACGGCATTCTCGAGCTTGTCCTTGGATATAAACATGACCAACCCCCAGGGTGGAACGCCCGAGTCTACCTGCAAGAGCTCCGAGACCTGCATAAGATGCAGTCTCAACATCATGAGATCCTTGCAGTGCTTTGGAAGCGCCTCTGGCCCTACTCCGTCGCTCAGCTCGTAAATATCCATCGGGATGACTCGGTCCTCATTTGATATACCAGCCTTTGGAAGAATTATTGCTGATGGGCGCGCAACAATATATGGATACTTCTCATGTGGTACAAATCCATGAGAGCACAAGACATACTCTGGTAGTTCACTCGGTGAGACAAAGTCGTTTCCATTGGGCACAGCGATCCCCGCCTTGTCCTTCAAGAACCACCTCAGATACATGTGCAAATTGTCGTTTGTGAATGCTGAAATCGGCTTGTGGTGCTTGTGCGCCTGCCGCAACCGTCTGTAATATGGCTTCATAGAAATGGTGAAAATATCTGCCACTTCCAATCTGCAACTCATGAGCTCAGAGTGCAGATCTGTTCCGAGAACTTCAAATATAGCGTTGTTAGAGTCACGAACATTCCAGGGAACGATACAAAGATCCCTGAGTTGCCTATCTTGGGTCTCTGACCATGAACTGGGGCGCTCGATCCCCGTCTCTTCTAGATGTTCAGTCATGGCGAATCTTAAAAACGATTTTATGATAGTTATCACCGATAATATTTATCTGTCGCAATGCTTTGCAGCGTACGGAGATTTTACCCGCGATTCGAAATTTGAACTCCCTATCCGGGAGGGCCTCATTTGGGCCGATTTTGGCTTTGGCGGAAATGAGGCATTCCCGGCTGCAGCTGGGATGGCCTCATTTGGGGGGCTCAAAATGGCCGATTTTGGAGGGTCCAAATCCGGCCCTGCGAGATCTATCTGGGAGGGCCGTATCGTATGTCCCATTGCTCTTAGGGTACCCTACCCTCATCGTCTTTGAACCTTTCTATGAGTCTTTTCTGCCCAAATAATCTATGTATTTTAAGAATTCTATTGCTTGTGTCAGCGGGCATTATCGTTCTAGAAAATTTACATCGAAATTCGTCCGAATCACCGAATATCACCTTCCGCCAGTTTCGCTTCCTTATACGACCCAGTGTCCCAGATGTCCGAATAATATCGTCTATTGAATCTTTTATAGGGTCTCTGTTGGCGGTATCGTCAAAGTTATTGCTCCTCCATTATCTTCATGGCACTCGTGCAGCGAAACGGAACACTTTCAGGGATATTCTACGCTACTGAAAGTTTTAATTTTTCATTTTCTTTCCGAATTTGTGGTCGTGCAAGGCTGAGGTTACACTACTCCCCCGCGGATCTCGTGTTTTTCGCGACGTTTTCGCGAGATTCTGACCATTTTTACGATCCAGCGACTCGAACGATACTTCATTACAATATTACATTGATTTAGGGAAGCGAGGGAATTTAATACGCGCCATGGGAGCCGAGGGAGCGACATCGTGAAAAAGTTTGGACGCCTATTACCGGCCCTCGAATGATTGACCCACAGAACTTTACTACCATAGCAGCGTAAAATTTCTCAGCCTGAATAATGGCTTAGGTATACCTAGCTACGTAGCTACCCATTATAATATTAGCCGTGGGGAAGAAAGGTTTCTGGCATGAAGTGGCATTAAGCGATGCTATTCGATATTGTCCAAGGTCCCCTCGTCAGTCATTACTTCTACTTATATCTTTAAATATTGTGCTATTTCAGCAATATCTGAGTCCCGAATTGCGGAAAATTTGCAATGGGTTCCAAACTCAGAGTGCTCATGGTGTCCCACGAGATGACACCTACCGGTGCTGTACTCTCCCTGCTTAACTTATACCACGGGCTTTGTGCTCGAGGGCATACTGTTCACCTCCTATCTTTAGATGGGGGCTATCTTGCATCTGCTTCTGCGACTTTGAACAAATATACCTGGAATCAATCCAGTGCTTCTCAAGTTATGGAGAATCATCCAGATATGTATGATGTAATACTTGCCAACACAATTGTATCTGATATCTGGTTGAACACACAGTACAGAGCATTTGGCCCCAAATTTTCCGATCGAATTGTATGGTATATACGTGAACTTCCACTCGACTATCAGTCTCATGGCAGATATCTATACAAGAACATGTCAAGCAGAAAGAAGATGATGCAGCTTGCCCAATCTGTCATATTTGTCAGCGACAGTTCAAAAGCCCTATATGAAGAGAAATATGGCTTATTGACATCAGAGAGACTCAGAGTAGTGAAAAATGCCTTGAATTATGATTTGAATTCTCTTTTACCATGCAAGCATTGGTCAGCATTTAGGAAAATGGGGGCAATTGCTAGAGTGGCATTCAGGATTCCAACAAGCAGCGCGGTTGTGCGTTTTAGTTTTGCTATATAATACTAATTATGAAAATTAATCCGAGACAAATACGGCCCCTGTGATATTCTGAATGCCTCCTTGTCCAATGTGCAGATTATAAGCACAGGGAAATTCAGCCACCAAAAAGGCAGTTTTGCAATGATGACAGGATTTCTTCATGGTCGAGGTTATAAGAATTCTTTCAAGGATGTTGTGTTTGTGGGAGATGTTGAGAGAAAGTACTGGGAGGCTTTGAGGAATCAATACCTTGAATTAAGGACTGATGCAAGGCTATCTCGCCAGACCAGGTTCCACCTAGTGGGCTCGATTATCTCTGAGAAGGCCATGCGTGAGTATTATGGCATAGCGAATTTCACCGTACTGAACTCGGATTGTGAAGCTTTTGGTAGGGGTATTTTAGAGTCTTTTGCTCATGGAATTCCTGCTCTTGCCAGAGGATGTGGTGGGCCTGCTGAGATAATCAAACATGGCAAAACAGGCTTTCTTTTTTCGACAGGTATGTCCATTTTGAATGCAATCGGATTGATTAACGGCCCGATGATCTGGATACTAATAACAATAATCAGAGTATCTCGAATAATCAGCTGGTTGAATACGGTCTAACATTGGACGTCTGCAGATGCTGAGCTCATGCTGTATGTGAATCATTTGATCGACAATCCTGGGATTGCCTCCTCCATTTCCAGGAGGTCGTGCCATGTTGTCAGCATGAAATATAATTCAAGTAAATATATGGCCACCATGGAGAATCTTCTCGAACAAGTTGCACTCAAAGGCCCTAACAGTTTGATGACTTAATGTTGAATTCACACAGGCTGAAGAAGATGTGGCATGCAGAGAGTGCCAGTATTGTTCACCACAAGGGAAACGTAAGAGTCAGATGTTCATGCTCAAGCAATGGGAAAGCAAGGTCCTCTCCGCCCTTGATATATCAATCTCATCCTTATTAGAAAGCAAGAACTTGGCCGCAGGGATTAATGCAGGTAATCCCTTTCTTTAGTGTCACCGCTAAGCCTTTACTCCTGAGACGTATATTACATACATCATGACGTCCCACACAGTCAGAAAAATTGCCTGAGCACGGGATGCTGCGGCAAGTTGGCCTCAGGCCGCGACCCATGAATTCTGCGGTACTGATGTCTCCGCATAAAAGCAGGGATGCTGCATCACATGATCATCAGGAATCACGCTATGACCATCACTTCGGTGGTCGTTGGAAAAGCTCTTTGAATGGCATCGAGCCCCTCAAAATTCGAGGCTCAAATCTGAATTTGAGGATTGTGCTCATTCCTCACTTCGCATCTCTACCGGGCATGCACGAATGGAAAACAAAATAAAATTTTATATCTGAAAATTCGTGGAACCCCGAGAAATGAGATCTCGCGGCATTCGTGAGGGAAAGACATTAACAGTGCTTGGATACCTTCATGTCCTGGCGCACGATATCATTACGAGCCTGCTTCCTTCGCAAGGACAGCGCTATTTCGTCATGCGAAAAATATCGCTGATAGCACTGATATCATATTTGCTCTACAGTTCGATTATCTCGAAGGAATGGACAAGGCAACAACAATCATCCGGAGCGGATTTTTTACTGACAGTCTACGCACTGCTGTACAAGAGACCGGAAGGAGCAAGGGCGCTTTTGGAAGATCTGGGTAGTGCAGAGTATAAGGGCTATAAGATTCCGCTGCATATTGTGATTGAGCATGACCCTGATCGCTCTGCGGAAAACCAAGAAGTTGTGAAACTTGCGAAAAAGTTTCGATGGGAGCATGGACCATTATCCGTTTATATCCAGCCCAAGAAAAAAGGATTGGCGAAATCTTGGCTTTCATTAGGGACTGGATGCTCAGAAGGCTCCTTGCTGGCTGTCTTTGAAGATGATTTGCGACTATCTCCCTATTGGTTCCAATGGACCCTGGATATTTATGAAAAATACTTGTCACCCACCCAGAAGTCACTATCAGAAGTCTCATCGAATATCATCGGCTTGTCATTAACTCCTATTCGAGTAAAAGAGATGAGGTATCCATATGAGCCATGGGACTCTACAAGAAAACTGAACATGAGTCATTCTGTGTTCCTCCATAACCTTCCGTCATCATGGGCGCCAGTAATGGTCTGCAAAGAATGGCAAAATTTTCTCCCATATGCTTGGTACAGAAGGAATAAGGTATTTCTTCCTAATGAAACTGCAGATCCCATTGCTGGAGCACACTTGGGAGACCCAAATTTTAACCTACCTAGCTGCTTTTCTAATATGTGGAATCAATCATGGAAACGACTGCTGATTGAGTACTGCTTCATCCTGGGAAAAACTACAATATACCCCAATATTCTTGGGCAGGCGGGCCTTGCAACCAACTTGCACTTGCCCGGGACACATGTGGGCAGTGCCAAATCGACGAGGGTGAAGCTGGACCACAGGACAAATCACCTTATTCTAGATGATTCAATATTTGTCCACGGTTTCCCGCCAGTAGATAATCTGGTGGTCTTTGACGTCCATTCTAACAAAGCATCCCATGCTATACTCAGACAGCAGGGTTCTGTACTGGAACAAGGTTTGCTGCGACTGGGATCTATCTACACCAAGGGCATCGAATTCTTGCGCTCATCATCATCTATCCCCGACGTCCCAAACAAAGATTGGTATTTTGTATGCCCTGAAGGATCATTGCACAAGCAGTGGACTCGACAACTGCTGCTTCTGCACAGCATTTGGGGAGGTGGTGAGGGGTTTCTTCTATCTCATATGAAAGTGTTGGTCCCTGGGTATGGCTACCAATATATTCCATATTCTGAGATATTCGACGTCACACACAAAATTGGCTTTACGCATGTAAAAATTGCGACGGTGGCAAATTTGGCCCAAGCCAGGCCTGCTTGGCTTTTCTCAGATATTGGCAACATATCCTTGCATGCATGCAAGTCATATTATCTCATCTGGAGCGATTCTGGAAATTCGAGGAAGCATATCCCAATCCAATCGATCAGACAAGTAGAGCGACAGTCCAATGTCTCTAGATGGATAGGTTTTAGTCCAGATTTGGTGGATGCTACTGAAAAGGTTTCATCTGCAAGTCAGAAAATAAATGGTCTCTTGCATCCCAACTTCAGAACGGAGCTATACATGAGCGAAATGATTCAAAAAAAGTCTCTTCTCCATCCTGACTTCCGATTGTGCGTTGAATATAATAAATGCGCCACAGGATCATGCCAGGAGAGGGTCCATTCCCTCCTGTCTGGATCGATCAATCACACACTAAATGAAGCAGTTCTCATAGGTGACAATGCAAGCACCACAGAGTTGATCCAGTACATCAGCGCTGCATTCCATATTTCTCATGTTATCACGCCTTTGTACATTCAGCAACATTTAGAAAAACGTGCACCCCTCCAACCGCCAGGACTTCTGCATGCCACATCTGCATTCTTACAATTCTCTTTTTGTGCAAGTAGCAGAGTCTTGGTGCTGCGTGAGCAGGGAGATCTGTGGCATTTGATGATGACCATTGGTCTTGATTCATCACAGCACTTGATTAGTTTCTGATAACGCTTCATGCAGGGTGCCAAGGGTTTGTGCTTGATTTCTACGAGCATTTACCTGTTTTGGTATGTAATTGGGAGCTCAATTAGTAGATTAATAGCAGATTGGCATCAGCCGCATCGAAGAAACTGTTATTGGCTAAAGTTACACTACGTTAATTTCTTCTCATTTACCTGTAGTACCCTATCCTAATGCTAACTGCCCTCAACAAATTGCTCATTCTCAGAATTGGTGTTTCCATGTGACCATTTTCATTACACAAATCTAGCATCATAAAGATATATATATATATCCGAGTGAAGATATATATTATATATCTTCAAAGTATTGACCACGGAGCATTCTCTGTGGCGCCTGGAGGCTGAGCTTGAGGTTGCAATAACCTCAAGGTGGGGTAGATGTGTACTTGATGAAAGCCTCGGATGATTTTGACAACCGAAAAAAGTTTGAAGAAGAAAGCATTACATCGAAAGTGAATTGTACAAGAATGAAATATTTTTATAATATCTGTGCGTAGGGTTTCGTCCTCAGATGTAGTTCCTAGAGACCACTGGACTCCTCATCAATCATCGGAACTGTACATCTGCTATTTCCCAGGCACAGACAATCACAACTGATGCATCCTTTTTATTCCCTTGTTATCCGTGTTGTATATATATTTATAGATCTCTTGTGGGGCACGAAGAGGACATGCAACATGCCCCCATTTCCTATCATGCATTTGGTGACATGCACGGAGAAAAGTTCCCTTTGCATCATGAACTTTGAGTATCTTCTATGAGAACGAAACTCTAGTCTGGGAGTTGCCACTCTTGCGCAATGAAAGCAATGACTCTGTTGCAAGCTAGGCCTCATAGATTGGATTCAAATGTTCACAACTTCTACCCTGTGAAGCCAATGTAGCCCATTTCACTCGCTACATCAGAAACTCGGCCATACATGTCTTGATGATATCATCTTAAGGATGCACAATCAACCCTAGGTTCCATGGCCCAGGGCTTGCCGCACTTTTCCCTAGGGTCTCTTGCTGCAGGGTTGAAATTCTTTTCCCACATCAAAGTAGCACCATCTTCTCAGTAGTGTGCCATTTTTAATGTAGAATGGCGCAAAATCAATCGTGCCGAGGCCAACAGGGAATGGATCATCCAGCAGATGCTTGTCTGGGCCTAACTTGTAATATGCTGAGTACAAATCTCTGTTGTGATCAAATCCTTTCCGTCCGCGGTGGTCTTCTTTCGTGCTCTGTAGATGTATCGCATGCAATACGTTTGTAGCATCCACAAGGTTAACTCCTTTGTGAATACATGTGTCTACAATCCAATTGTCCCATTTCCAGAGCCCAATCAGAAAGTCTGGCATGTCTTGAATCACGCTTGTGAGTGCATTTCTGGGAAATACGATATAATCAATGCCGTAGGGGTCGTGCAGCTTTCCTGGAGCACTAAGGATCTGTTCTGGCATAAAAGATTCCTTCCTACTCGTCATCTTGCACTCTCGTTGAAAGTCGATATCTCTCCTCCTGCCGAGGAGGGCAAAATTCTCCTTAAACGCTCCCTGAACCATGTCTATGGCTGGAACGACATTTAAATAGACTAAATCAGAATTTGTAAACAAGATATAATCGGTCGTTGTCAAAGTGACAGCATCTTTCAAAAGACAGGGGACAATAGGCCGGCCATACTCTGGATGCATGCATGTGTGCTGATGGCATTTTATGTTGCCATTTGCCTGCTTGCCGATCAGTAAAGCCGAAATGCAGACACTCCAGTCATCAGCAAGAATTAAGACCTCCTCAAATTGTAAGCTCCATTGAGTGACAGCGGTAAACTGGCTGTGTGACTTTGTGCACTGCTCGTATTCTCCTTCCTTGAGCAACTGGTATAATCCTGACACTAGGGTAATCTCAACAGACCTGTGTTCTCGATTCGGGCGTATCAATTCATTCGACACTATTATTCTCCAAATTGTCAGTATCAAGAAGAAAAAGAAAAGTGCATATATTTGCGCCAAAGCGCGTAAAACTGATCGACTTCGCTTCATCAGCATAATTATTTGGTGTTGGCTACAGCAACTTGACTCAGGCCAGTGACTGATGCATTATGCTGAAGTTCTGCTACTTTAGACAGATGTAAATTTCATAGTTGAAAATACTTTTGAAATGATAAAAGGTTATGATTGAATTCGGTCTCTCTATTTTACAAAACGAGTGCGAATTGCTTTTGAAGGAATGAGAGCGATATCCCGGCCCCTAGGGCCTATACATACGGGGCCGCGCCAGGTAGTGGACCTCGGCAGGGTACCGGCGCGCCGGTCCCAGACCGCACACATATGCGATGCGATATCGAAATCCACTTTGACGCGCGCCAAAATCTAGCCTCGTGATCATACGGATGTTTCCTGACTGCTACCCTACAGCAGAATGGTAAGCAGAATGGAAGAATGGAAAAACAGCCAGATCCATGCTAGACTGATCCTAGCAGGGCAGTCTTCTTGCATCTCGAGGGTAGTGCCCCATAGCACGGGCTTCTATGTCCTGGGCACTATTAGAAATCTACTTTGCTCTGATTATTTTGAAAAGCCAGTTGCGCAGCCACTGAGGTAGGGTCTCTGTGTAGGACAATTTTACACTCCTTGGAGAGGAGGTCCCTCGGCAGGGCTATTCAAATAGCCACTGCATGATGAAATATTCAACGTTCACGCAAAAGATGATAAATCTCTCGCTTTATCGGCGATCATTCTATGCGACATGTCAAATACAGGCATCTCCCTCCAGTCCAAATTTTTGCACTTGGCTATCATTGTTGACAGATCTGACAATTCCAGCAAAGCCGGCCTCAATTCAACCCTGAGTCTATCTTCAGATGGTTTTACTGGAAAGTGCTCGCTGGGCTCTACATGATGAGTTGTGATTGATTTATTGTCCGGAAAAGTTGGGTATACCAGGTACTTTCCAGAGTAAAACATATAGTACAATAGATACTTTTTCCAGCTGGAATTTTTGTCCCAATTGTTTGATCCATACTCTATATCTGTAATGTTGGGGTCAAATCCATCACCCAATGTGGCAGCGAACTGAGTGAATTCTAGCCATTGCCGAGGGGACATGACTGCTCCCCAACTCTGAGCCTGTTGATATAGTCGATACTGCACTAGATCAGGCACTATCAATGTCTCACCTGTCAATTGACTCACTCTGTCGTTGAATAATGATATTCCCATTATATGAGGAGGTAAGGGATGAAGCTTGGAGATGTATATCGATGATAAATAAAGAAATAATGGGGAAACCTCAATGTCATCTTCCAAAAATACAGCATACTCATTGACTGATTGTGGCACCCACGATGAGAGTACATTCTTCTTGAGCCCGAAATGCCGTCTTCTTATTTTCAGATCTATGTGGCCGTGTTTGGATTTAATACGATGTAGTACCTGAATCAGATGCATTCGCTCATTGGACTGCAAGGTCGTCATGCCATCTATAGGGACGTCTAGAAATACAGTCAACTTGATGGGGATGGTTACTGGCAAACTTTTTTCAATGGAGACAAGCAGACGGATGAAAGAGTAGTATCTAGAGCAAGCAAATATTATGAGATGGAGTGAAATATTGCTCTGCCAATAAGCCATGGAACACACGGTTTCATCGTGTGAGAGCATAGTCCTGAGAATGATAACAAGGGCCAAGACAGAAAGCCACAAAAACAAACCAGTGCTATGTTCTAACTTTCTGTCTGTTGTTGAGTATGAGCGTTTTCTTTTCATCTGAAGACTCTGTAGAGTACTATACATACGTTGAGCATTTTGCTATCCAGTGGTAGTATACTTTCTCTTATGAGTTGGAAAGGTCAGATATGACTTTAAGCATTTGGTTGGTCAAGCATTTATCGATATTGGATATCTTTGATTCTCTTAATCCCCTTACGGGTTACGCGTAAGAAGCACCGACCCCGCGATGGCCTTCCTTGTCCGGGAAAATGTTCCTAATGCATTTTACCCATGTAAGTGGCCACATTTGGCCCGTTCAGACCAAAGTCTTCACGTATTATAGCTTTCGGAATTACTGTATGGCATTACATCAATCATATTGTGCGACTTGAACAAGTGAAATGTCCCTCGACCCCATGACTACGTAGCTAGAACTCTTCCTATCACTCGCGTGAATGACCGTTTGGATACTAACGGCCCTCTTGAACGGTCTCCAACGTGGGAAGAGATCAGGTGAATAATGTTATGGCGATGGAGTGATGCAAATTAGATCTCCAGGCGTCCCTCCAGATAGGGTCGTGGCAAATCGAATTAACATGACATTGACATCTAGGGTAGGGTATGTCTACCCTGACATATGCGCTGGGGTGAGACTTCAAAAGATTTTTGGTTTGGCGTTCTAAAATATCCAGAGGCTATTCAACAGTGTCTGGGTACATTGGAATGTATCGCGCATAAGATGATTGTCCCACTCCTGAGGGCGGTGAAGACGAATGGTGGAGCCCGAGGAAGCCTCTGTGAGTTGGATGAGGACTCTCTGTGGCTCTTGATTAGGCCTTCTCCTGTCCATACCCAGCTCTGAGGTATTCGAGAACAACACAGTGCGAGGCTGCTTAATTGGAGTGCTGTGGTAGACCTCCTGCTCGTTCATCAGTGCCTGAAGACAGGTTTTAGGAGTGCTCCTTAACTTAACACAATCGGCTTTGGCTTTTGCAAGTGTCCGTCGGCAGAAAGGCGATGGACTGCCGTAATCTTCTTGAGAGAGTGAATTTCACTTCCCGTGCTCCGAGCATCAATTGAATTGAATCAGTTCTGTCTTGGTCACGCTCCAGGTGGAATTGCTTGGGTCAACATTCTCCATCATTGTGATACGATATTTCAGCACAAATTGTGCAGCAGAGCTCAATCTCTATTATTATAGATACCTACACCCTATTACCTGCATTTGACCCTGGCATATTTGAGAAACAGATTACTCCTGAAATATGGATTACCATTTGGGGCTCGCTTTTGTGGAGGGCGCATGGTCGGCAGCATGAGCGGGCATGTACGCGCATGAGAGGGCGGTAATAGGATCAGCGTGGAAATGCGCTCTAGGACATATCATATATAATCTCAAATACAAACAGCTCTTGACAGAATATGGGGTATTGATCTTATATCATCGGTTCCCATCTGGCACCACCCTTGTTGGGAGGAGTATCTAAAGAAAATGGGGAAGAATTACCTGCATTTGACCCTGGCACATTTGAGAGACAGATTACTCCTGAAATATGGATTACCATTTGGGGCTCGCTTTTGTGGAGGGCGCATGGTCGGCAGCATGAACGGGCATGTATGCGCATGAGAGGGCGGTAATAGGATCAGCGTGGAAATGCGCTCTAGGACATATCAGCGCCCACGGTCTCCACCATTTGGGATTGGTTGGTCAAGTAATTGGGTCCATTAATCCCAAATACAAACAGCTCTTGACAGAATATGGGGTATTGATCTTGTATCATCGGTTCCCATCTGGCACCACCCTTGTTGGGAGGAGTGTCTAAAGAAAATGGGGAAGAATTACCTGCATTTGACCCTGGCACATTTGAGAGACAGATTACTCCTGAAATATGGATTACCATTTGGGGCTCGCTTTTGTGGAGGGCGCATGGTCGGCAGCATGAACGGGCATGTACGCGCATGAGAGGGCGGTAATAGGATCAGCGTGCAAATGCGCTCTAGGACATACCAGCGCCCACGGTCTCCACCATTTGGGATTGGTTGGTCAAGTAATTGGGTCCATTAATCCCAAATACAAACAGCTCTTGACAGAATATGGGGTATTGATCTTGTATCATCGGTTCCCATCTGGCACCACCCTTGTTGGGAGGAGTGTCTAAAGAAAATGGGGAAGAATTACCTGCATTTGACCCTGGCACATTTGAGAGACAGATTACTCCTGAAATATGGATTACCATTTGGGGCTCGCTTTTGTGGAGGGCGCATGGTCGGCAGCATGAACGGGCATGTACGCGCATGAGAGGGCGGTAATAGGATCAGCGTGCAAATGCGCTCTAGGCATCACCCTTGTTGGGAGGGTAAGAAGCACCGACCCCGCCATGGCCCTTCTTGTCCGGGAAAATGTTCCTAATCCATTTCCCCCATGTAAGTGGCCACATTTGGCCCGTTCAGACCAAAGTCTTCACGTATTATAGCTTTCGGAATTACTGTATGGCATTACATCAATCATATTGTGCGACTTGAACAAGTGAAATGTCCCTCGACCCCATGACTATGTAGCTAGAACTCTTCCTATCACTCGCGTGAATGACCGTTTGGACACTAACGACCCTCTTGAACGGTCTCCAACGTGGGAAGAGATCAGATGAATAATGTTATGGCGATGGAGTGATGCAAATTAGATCTCCAGGCGTCCCTCCAGATAGGGTCGTGGCAAATCGAATTAACATGACATTGACATCTAGGGTAGGGTATGTCTACCCTGACATATGCGCTGGGGTGAGACTTCAAAAGATTTTTGGTTTGGCGTTCTAAAATATCCAGAGGCTATTCAACAGTGTCTGGGTACATTGGTATGTATCGCGCATCATAAGATTGTCCCACTCCTGATACTGAGAGCAGTGAGGACGAATGGTGGAGCCCGAAGAAGCCTGAGTTGGATGAGGACTCTCTGTGGCTCTTGATTAGGCCTTCTCCTGTCCATACCCAGCTCTGAGGTATTCGAGGACAACACAGTGCAATTAGCGAGGCTGCTTAATTGGAGTGCTGTGGTAAACCTTCTGCTCGTTCATCAGTGTCTTCAGGCATGGTTTTAGGAGTGTTCCTTAACTCTGCACAATCGACTTTGGCTTTTGCAAAAAGTCTGTCTTGGTCACGCTGCAGTCATTTATTTGACTTCGATATAGATAACAATCAATACATATTATAGATATCTACACCCTATTACCTGCATTTGACCCTGGCACATTTGATACTCCTGAAACCGCTCCTCATCAAATATGGATTCCATTTGGGGCTCGCTTGCGGAGGACGCATGGTCGGCAGCATGAGCGGGCATGTACGCGCATGAGAGGGCGGTAATAGGATCAGCGTGGAAATGCGCTCTAGGACATACCAGCGCCCACGGCCTCCCACCATTTGGGATTGGTTGGTCAAGTAATTGGGTCCATTAATCCCAAATACAAACAGCTCTTGACAGAATATGGGGTATTGATCTTATATCATCGGTTCCCATCTGGCACCACCCTTGTTGGGAGGGGAAGAATTACCTGCATTTGACCCTGGGCTATAGGGTATGCCAGGCAGATTCCTTTAGGGTAGGGGTAAATCCTTTTCAGATCTCCGGAATACATATATAGTAAATGACGAATGTCATGCTGTTATAATATTGAATGTAATATAACATATATAAATATAAATGAACGATGAATAGGTTTTGAGCATTGGTAGGTGCGTTTTCAACTATGAAATATGTTCATGCATGATAAGATCAGAGCCATCGAAAGGGCAGGATCCTGCAGATTCTGGACTCCTGTTAGATCCAAGACCATTCATATGAATATGTTTCTTTCGCATGAAGAAAGATATTGATGAATTCGAAGTATTGCTCGTTCAACAACAACAGCAAAAGTTCAAGGCAGGAGACACTATTGTGGCATTTAAAGGATGGTGACAACGCTTCTTCCATCAGATGCCTTCTTCTTGAATGCTCGAAAAAGTGAGGCAATGCAGTCTTGAGCTGACATTGGTGGATTAGGCATGTTCGCCTTGCTGCAACATGTAGATGGCTTGTCAAGCTACTGATATGAGGGAGAATTTTTTTTTTCTGGTTGACTCTGAAATGGAATGCACCCGCATGCCGCAAAAGAACAAACATGCCAACCGAGGCCAAGGCTCTCTGACTCAACCCAGACGTGCAATCTGTCGGGCAACCATCTGGCTCTCGTTGAATGAAGCCCAGCAACCCAGCAAAACCGACAGCAAGCGACCAACAACAACAGTTCTCAGATACTACGCAGTGTGGGCGAGACAAAGCCCAGATTTGGGAGGATACACAAGGTATCACCTAGAAGGTCTTCCACTCTGCCGAACAGCACTTCTGGGCATTGCTTAAAGACCATCCTCAGGACCTTTAATTGTGTGTGTTCGGCTACAGAAGTACTCGGTTACAAAAGGGCTCCGGTCCAACGTTCTGTTGGACCGATGAGTTCAGTATGACGACGAAATCGTCGGGCCTCCACTCCAGACTACTCAGCGTCGCCTTTGATGGGAGCATACATCGCATCTCGCTCCTTCACAGCAAGCGGTTACCCGACCAGACGCGTTCTCATATTCTCACGATTAAACTCAAACTTTTCTTTACAGAATTCTCCAACATTTTCAGGTATGTGTTATAAAGTGCCAATCTTGGTCCATCTCCTCCTAATGGAAGGAGGACCTGCAGGTTGTTATCCAGATCCTCACATGGCTCTTGGTCAGTTGGCGTCTCTGCTGAGGCGGAATGGTCTTCTACGTCGTTTTCACTGCAAAAAAAATTTATATGCAGACTTATTGTACCCACCATGTATCTCAAGGCCACCTGCATTGCATTGCTCGCCCTTTCCGTTGGCGCTCGAAGCCAGGAAACACTGTCGTGCAACGACGTGCCCGACCTCATGGCATTTTGCGAAACTGAATGCGGCGATAGCACTCTTAAGGATGTTGAATGCTCTGCTACTGGTCCCAGTTGCTTCTGTCTGAATGCAGCCGGAGACATTGAGAATACAAACATCAATGCCCCAACTCTGTGCGGTGGCGAAGATCTCTCCGAGGCATGTGCCGAAGAGTGTGGAACCGTGTCCCAAATTGAAGGCTTTGACTGCAAGAATGACAAACCAGTCTGCACATGTGCCAAGGATGATGGTATTGAGGGTCTTGGGGATGACGTATCTGAGGAGGACTCTGACTATGCAGATGCCAAGGATGCCGAGGCTGAAAAAATTGCCGCGGAGTTGGAAGAGAATCCTCTTCCAGTTCCACCGTCTCTGACAATGGAGGACGTTGCTGCTGCAGTGGCGCCTGCAGCTACCACGGAGGTTACACCAGCTGCAATGGCCCCGGCTGCATCAGAAGACGCAGCACCCTCAACTGAACCAGAAGCCCCCGCTGGATCAGGCAGCATGATTGCTGGAATCGTGACTGCCCTGATGGTATCTGCTGCCGGCCTCGTGATTGCATAGTGAGTGAATGCAGCTCTGACCAAATTACACTTTTGATCTCATAGAAGCAACCTCTCTCGGATAGCACTAAAGGTATTAGTGATAGATAGAGTTACACGATTCGTTTAACAAATTATTACGGTCTTCCTATACAACATTCCACCCCTGCGTTAGCGTCGTTGTCGTCCACTGCACGGAACACGATGGCTTCTTGCCGCATAGTTGTATGACATGGGACAAGACCATCACATCATACAGAGGAAGGATATCCGATCCGTGGCTGCTGCAGTATTGAAGCGCCCACAAGTCAGCCGGTCCATTGGACTTGACTGTGAAATTTAGTGATCCATCCTGTGCTTCATCGATGGAGCCAATCTGAGAACTGATGGCATATCCTTTGGACACAAAATACTCCAAAATATTTATTGAGCACTCGAGCACATCCGACGAAGCTCCCCCACTTTGTTTCAAGCGTTCAATACTCGGCAATATCATGCCTCGAAAATCTTCCATATCCATCAGTTTGAGGAGCAATCGGGCACCAAGACGATTGTAAAATGCAAATGGTAACTTTGCATTATCCATGAGTGATGGATCTCGAGTAATCAATCGATACGAGTCTTCACATTCCTCACAGTATTCCTTGAATACTTGCTTTCCATTCCTCATCTCGTTCGACAACGTGGAAAACTGCATCGCACTGATGAAGTCAAAGTAAAGAGGGTCTGAAATTTTCCCCTGTTCAACGACAATGGGATCATACAGCATTTTGTATGGCTCCCATTCTGCCCTCCTCGTCAACCAAAATTCTTGCTGAAACTTATCCATTGGAACGAAATCCATCGAATCGGCCGTCTCGTATCCACTCCGCAGGAGAGCCACTGCGAAATCAGCCTGAAGAGCTCTCCTCGGTATCTGTACCGGTTCGGGGGCCCTGCTGAGAAATGGCAAATCTCTCTTCACCTCCAAGAATGGACCAGTCTCTTGTGCTTTAGAGGTACCACATAATGCGAGATTCGCAACCACCACGGGGCCCAGGGCGATTGCGGTTCTCCTACCCACTGTGTAAACCTTAGTGTGCTCCTGGCTCCGCCCATGACTCCCGATGTGATCTCGTGGAACTACATTGGCCCTAGGATCGACACAAGTAGATCCACGAGGGGTGCTGGTGTTCATAGGCGTCATGCGGGAACTACGCGTGACCAGCAGTCTTCGAAATGCCCTCAACCATGAACGCTTGCAGATGAACTACTGCCTATACCCGAGAAAGAGGGTTTGCATGAAATATAGGACGATATATCAAGGGTTCGCCCGCCAGGACTGCCAGGATTGCTCATGTCCCTGCTGCCTATGGGAAATGTGGTGTTTGTTTCCCATGGGGGGTGTCTCTGGAAAGGCAACGTTGGACAGCAGAGATGCCTTCAGTTCGTCTGTTGGGAATCGTGGAAACACTGCTGTACGACTGAAGCAGCCATCGATTGAGCATTAATTTATATAATTCCTCACGCATTTGTACAGAGCGGCGACTTTTCTTCTCGGGGGAGTTGTGGAAACGAGCGTGAGCGACTAGTGTCTGTTGCAGGCATCGCAAGGCTGATTTCAGAGGGCGACCAGATGGACTCATTTCCCCTGGATATTTCATCATTGCAATTTATAGAGGCTGCTTTGGCGGGGAATGTCGATGCTGGCGAGTTGAGGGAGTATCTCGCGGAGATCAAGACTGCTCTGCTTGACCCTTTGAAACACAAGGTATGGCCACGTCTGTGTACACTATGAATCGGTGAATGTAAATGACATGCAAGTATGGGTATCTTGCGTGCAGGCGAGGGATACTCAGGCGCGACAGGCAGTCGAGAGTGGCAAAATTGCGACAAAGACTGGCGTAAGGACGCTCGATCCGGAGCCCGACATTCAGCAAATCATCCTTTTGTCTGATGAATTAAATTTAAATGAGATTGAATGCGTCGATCTGATAGAGGAAGCCCTCAGGAAGACAGGAAAAGTGTCTGCAGCTGCAGCTGCTGGAGAGTTTTATGGAAAGAGAGCTGCTGGAGTCAATTGCCTAGCGACCCTTCTGATCACACAGGTGAGCGGGTATGGATCTATCGATGATGAGATATTTGGGATTGTCGAGGATTTTAACGTGGGCATGCTGAAGGAAATGGAGGATGGAAGTGGGCTTTTGGTCAAGAACATCTGCAGACAGATCAAGGAATCCACAGCTGCCATGAAGGATGTTTTGCACAGCAAATTGATGTACATAGAAAACTCGATGTATGAGACACGGGCAGAATGCATGTATAATGAGTCCTTGCAGTTGTGTGAATGTTTAGTGTATGCATGCTGTATCAATCAGCGGATGACGCCCTTGGACATTGGAGCCTTGCTTGATCTTCTCAATGATCTGATGCAGCATGATGCAGCTCACAGCATAGTATCCATGAATATGCATGCTAGTTTTATAGTCATCGCTATCATGTTGACATTGCTGCCTCAGGAGGTTGAGAACGAGGAGATGAAGGAGGATGACTGTGCCAGACTCCAGTCAACTCTAAAGGACCACGGGCTGAAGACCAAGTTGAATCAGTTTGTGACGTCGTACGACAAATCAAACTCTCCTTTTGTGGCAATCATTCAAATGGTGCAGGCAGTGATTGGCCTTTTTTTCGAGCAAAATGACCAAGAAGCATCAAACGGGGCTATCCAGGCCCTCTCTAGAGGAGTGTTTGGGCACATGAAGCAGTTATTTTTTGATGAAGGTCAGCTTGACGAGGTGATGGAGTTCACTGTTGCCTCAACAGTCTATCAGTTTGTTCTATTATCAATAGATGTGTCAGAGGGAATCAGCGAGGAGTCAAAAAGTCCAGTGTCGTGGCTGGTGAAATCCAGCAAACACAATGCCGTAGCAAGCCGGGCCAAGGCTGACAATGGTGAAAGGGATGAGAATTTCCCGGCTGATGATTTGGCAAGTCTATTACATCTGTGGGCATCATGCCTAGATGGCCGCTTCAGCCTAGTTGAAGCATCGCAAGAGTACATTGCAAAGTTTCTACGAGCTGTGGGGACTGACGAACATCTCATGTTAATTCCTTCTGTCTTCATTGGGCACATGGCAATTCTTTCAGCCTTGGCAAGCACACAACAAGGGGCTTGTACAGTCTTTCATAGTTTACATGATAAGAATACCTCGCCCTTTGTGGCGTGGCATAAGCTCTTCTCGACCCTGAAGTCTATGATTCAGATATACGGGAACGCAGCTAGGTCTGAAGTTCAGCAGCCGGTGAGCTCGCTTGTCTTGCCGGAGGACGAAACCAATGGGCTGTGTGCGTTTGTTAATGTCTTTAGGTATGTCATGTTTTTTTATATCAAAGAGTGATATAAATGCTCGTTAAACTTGATACCAACGTGTCTCTGCAGGCAAGTCATGACACATGGTCCTCCAGAGGAAGTGTTATCCTGGCTGCAGGCTTTGGAAGAGGAAGCTGGTGTGTCGCCAAGCTGGGACATTTTATTCGAAGCTATGTGCTGCCCTGTTCCACAAAAGTTAAAGGCTACGTTAGATAAGGCCATTGCCTCCCTGGCTAGGCACCAGGTGCTCGTGGTGCCCCTGTGGGAGAGGCTTCTTGGAGCCGTTGTGGTGAGGAAAGATTCACTGCAACGCGAGGGACGCAAGCCTGTTCCAGTAAAATATGACTTGACATATCAGCTGAATGAGATAGAGGCACGCGCAGAGGAATACGAGGAAGCGATTGCATTTGTTGAGCTGCTGAATGCCCTGTGGGAGAATTCAAAGATGTTTGTAGATGGAGGAGCCAAATACGGACACTTCACGAGGTTTGTATTGGAAGAGATTGTATCTAGTATTTATCAACGCTCCTTCAAGTTCGAGAGAGAGCGCTGGCAGTTGATGAGTCAGTGTTTGTTGCATTGTCGCCTCTGTTTGGAATCGTTGCCAGCAGCGATTTCCCAGGAGGAAGGGGCCATGACTCCAGGGGAGTACGTGTTAACGGATCTCCTAGAGAATAGGAACCTGTTTCGCGTTGTGAATTTCACATTATCGCTGGGGACTGATTGGCTGTCAGAGCAGTTCAGGGAGGGGTCACTGGCAGCCTACAAGGCTGACACAGTCACAGAGGCTTTGAGATTGGTATCCTGTGCCATGGAGGTGGATCAGGAGTTCATCGAAACCAAGCAAAGCAGGTTTTTGGGCAAATCCTACAGTCCGCTGGAAACAGTGCTGCTTCACGATAGGGAAAGGATCCCCAGAATTCTAGACTACTGCAGGTTCTCCTGGGACAGTAAGCTGAGAAAGGAAGCGCTGCTTGTCTCCCAGAGCCTCGTTCAACGAATCCCAAATATTGTCAGTAAGATTGAATCCATTCGTCCTCCCGAAGGCACATCGATAAAGAGCAATCTCCAAAGTGGCTACAGCACCATTTTGAGAAGTGCAAATTCTACCCCAGAGGCCAGCCATCATGGTGTGGAGGACGATTGTGCCCAGCTGGCGCTAGATATTATTCTAGACTCACTCAAATCTGAAATACCGTCTAATTTCGGGCAGTACATCTGTGGCTTTCAAGTGTGTGCCGGAATGGATTATATGTCACTGGAAAATCCAAGTTTTTCTAGTTCCCCACTGAAGGACATTCTCGACATCATTACATGTTCGACTGCTTCCTCTTCCAGGCCTCAGCTGTACGAAAAATGTCTACAAGTCGTGTATTACCTATCAGAAACGCCCGAGACAAGTGCGTGTTTGCATTACCAAAACTATATACAGCCCTTTTCTGCATGACGAATTTATGCATTTTCCTTGCAGGTCAGTACTTTGTGCATTATCTGTTCTCGTCTCATAATGGCCTGGTATCTTTGATTCCAAATATTCTGTTCACTCCCTTGCCAGCTCAGAGGGCAAGTCAGGTATCATCCATGTATCACAGAGCGTGGTTACTCCAAATCCTGGCAACAGAGATTTTCGTTGCAGACATCGAATCTTTGTCGACGAAACGGAGCATAATAGACCTTATAAAATCACTCTTCCACGTGAGGGGTGATATAGAGATGGTAGCTGCAAAGAACCAAATGTTTAGCAGTTTAGCACACATGATTTGGGACATCTTGGCAAGCGTGCCTCGTGAGCCCTGGCTGGGAGATAGCCTGTCTGCCTCTGCGAGGAAAATGCTCGACTTGTTAGATGTGGAGTCTTTACTTCATCCAAAAGTGCTGGAGCAAGGCGAAGGTGCAGCATTTGTGAACACATGGAGAGGAGATGTTGTCATCGACATGGCTGCTCTGAAGGATCAACTTTTGCAGAGATATTTTGTAGCAATCAGTAGTCATGGAGATCTTGTCGAAAGCCTGAAGGAGGCTGGGCGGCATGCGCTGAATCAGGCAGCAGATCTCAACCATTTTGCAGAATACACGGGAGGCCTCTGCTCCCTCATGAGTGGCTGCCAGGCTGTCATCCTGGCAGTAGTATCAAAGAAGTATGAGACTGTTGTGGAGGCATGTGGCAGCAGCTATATAATTGCACAATATATAGCAATGGCCATTCAAGATTGCACCAATGTTATCATGGGTGCTTTGGAATGTGCCTGCCCTCGAGCAGCCCACAGTTTGGGAATTTCTCTGGAGGCAATGGTCTCCAGACTGCATGACGTCAGTTTCTCGAGCACACAGGTTTTGAACTTGGTATCGACGACACTCCTGGGGAAACAGATGGAAATCATTTGGAAATCAAGGCAGCATGAGAGTTTGAGGATGTCGATGTACAACACATTAGCTATTTACTTGGATTTGAGCAGGAACAGCAAGGCTCTGAGTCCCGACATGAGAGAGGCATCGATAAACACATTGTACCAACATATGAGGAGCCTACAGCCAATCATTGGGGATTCGATATCATCCTCGGCGTCAGTAGCTACCAATGCCTTGATGGCCCTGTCTGCACTCCTCTCCTATGATCCAACAACAGGTGTTGCAGCCGCAATCCATGCTTCTCCTTTGCCGTCGAAGGTCCTTCATGATCTAAAAATAGCAGATCCGAAACAGTTGGCCAGCTCCTTACCATCGAGCAGAGCCACAGCCTTGTTCCACCAAGCGCGTGTGGATTTTCTCTTGAACTTGACGCTTGCAGGACAGGGCCAAGCTCGCTGCGCTTCAGTACAAAAAATGCTCTCGCATCAGACGATCAAGGTATTTATTGCTTGCAAACTGTTTGATTTGCTTCCAGAAAAATCAGGGGCGGCTGCCTCTTTAGTTCAGGGAGTGGGTGTGACAAGGCAGTATTTACACCAATTCATCAGCCCAAGTTTGAGGGTCATCTTGTCAATCATTAGCACGCTCGGAGAAAGCGAGGGCGTACTGACGCAGGGTCACGAATTCATGAGATCACATCCCCAACTAATTGATAGGATACTTAAAGAGTGTGGATCCAGCAGCGCTGCGATTGGATGGGAGGTTGGAACCAAAGAATTGGAGGAAGCCAACTTGGTTGTCCAGATTTGCACCATCCTTGCTATCGCTGGTGCCAAATATCCACATCTTATGCTTCATTTTGCCTTGCATGAAAGCGTATTGGAGCTGTCATCCAGAATGTTCCTCCTCAACTCTCAGAGCCATAGTCCCATGATTTCTGGAATTCAAGACTACATATCATCAGACAAGGGCGATGTTGGCGCAGAGAGGGCGCACAAAGCGTACGTCTTCCATTGGGTTACTTCATGAACATGTCGCTCATGCTGAGAGTTTTCTGTGATTGCAGGTTGATGGACCTGAGGAGCTCCCTGGCCATGTATATTCGCATCTGGCTGGCCCAAGTCCAGGAGACGCCGTCTTCTCAATCTCGGACAAGCAAAGGCAGTGTTGAAGTCACGTCAATGCTCTTCTCTCTGAAAGATGCATTGTATCAGTCGGCCATGTATGATTTGCCACGCGTGCTGGACCAACTACATGGATCCAAGAGTGCAACTCTTCTGAAGAAGCAATTGTCTGTGCTGACCAGGTTGATGGAGCACGTGCTTGCTTCCATGTATGTGGCCATGAGCGGCTCTTCGTCATCCTCCATATCGAGTGGAGACCTTGACAAACTCAGGAGACTGTGTGGCCCGGCAATAGCCAACCTGGAACAACTCATTGACAAGGAGCAGCTCCCTGGAGATGCCGACTCATTCGCAGTCTTGCTGCGCAAAACGAAAGCACAATTATATGGCTTCAATCAATAGAATAATAAATGAATATCATTGTGCATCCGTGTAAAAGTATGTAATCCACAGTGTCAAGATAAATTGATTCCGCCAAAAAAGCACAAAAGACTGTCACCTTTGAAATGGGCACTGCAGCGTGTTTTCCATTCCAGGAACATAAACATGCTTTTGAGATTCGATATAATTTGGTGTCGGGTACGAATGTCCCATGCTATGCGAGGCATCAACGGCACGTTGGTATCACTGCTTGTCTCTGTGCACAGGAATAACCTTGGTGCAGTGGGTACGTTACCTCCGCGGAAATCTCCATCTGCTCGATCTGCGATATATACACAGGGTAGTGTTCATCTCAGTACTGTCTCTCGTGAACCTTGTCGCAAGCCTTGCTGAGACTGTCTTGTTCTCACGCAAGATCAGGAGTTCAAAGGTGCACGATGAACCAGTGTTCATTGTGGGGCATCCACGGACGGGTACAACGCACTTGCACAATCTCCTCAGTTTAGATTCTCAATTTGGATATGTGGATACATTCCAAGTGGCTTTTCCGAATAGTTTTCTCACGCTCAGGAAGTTTGTCCCTTCGTTTGTTGTGGCTGCCGTTGAAAGGTTTCTGATTGATGATACGAGGCCCATGGACGGGCTCCCCCTCAACTTTTCCGTGCCAGCCGAAGATGAAATTGCTGTCAATATGATGACCGGTGGAATCTCGCCGTATGCTGCCCTCAGTTTCATGCCGAGATATCAGCATTATCTGCGGTTTGTCACCTTTGAACACTGCAGCGAGGAGGAAGTTAAAGCATGGACTGAGCAATTCCTCTGGTTCCTAAAAAAGGTTTCGTATGCTTGTGGAAATAAGCCATTGGTTATCAAAAGTCCAGTCCACATGGGAAGAATTCAATTGATCCAAACCCTCTTCCCCAGAGCAAAATTTGTGTTCATACACCGCAGCCCAGTGTCAGTTCTCCAGTCATCCTGTCATCTCGTACAGGAGTACTTCACGTATTGTTTTCTATGCACGGCGACACGGCAGCAAATGACCGAGTACATTCTGGAGCAGCACCGCTTGCTTTACACAGCCTATTTTGCAAACAGAGACTCGATTGACACTCTCTGTGAAGTCTCCTTTGAGGAACTGGAGAGGCTGCCTCACGAGACTGTTCGCAAGGTGTACCGTGCACTGAAGTTAGAGCCATTTCAGGGCTATAGAAGTGAAGTTGATAAATATTTGGGGCTTCTTGGGGCTTTTAAAAAGAATGACCACAAACCATTTGAGGAGAGACTCCAGGACAGAATTTTGAGTGACAATATTGTCAAAATGGTAATGAATAAATACAATTATTATTGAGTGTATACACCATTTGTGATCACCATGGAGACTGGCAATGAGGGCAGTTGGATTTTGAGCTGGATTTGAACCACTTGTACAGACATGTGCCATGGAATTTCTGGGTGCACGTTTTGCAGGCAAGCTTAGGGAGCTGTCCAGTCGCCGGTTGTATCACAGAATAGCATATGAGACAGTCCTCATGTCCCTCAAATTCTTTCGTGACATTTCTTTTCCATGTTTGTATCACTTCACCCACGCTGCCATTCCGATTCATGAGAAAAGCTGTGATGGACAAATTCCACTTCCGTGCCTTCGCCTCATTGATTCCCACGTACTTGGTCAAAGCCGCATTTGCAGGTTTCAGGGGGTATTCGCTTGGAAACGAGACCATCAGATCCACAGAGTGCGCATCTTCGACCTCAAGTGAGGCTATGATTTGGTTCCTGGCTTTGATGAGGCTAACATGGAAATTGTCTGTCAGACCAGATTCAGTCTCCGATTCGAGCGTGCTGAATTCATTTTCGATCAGTACTCTGCCTACAGTCGATTTAATGAAGTTTTGGAGGAATAATTGTTGCCGCCGGGTCGATATATTTGTATACCATGATCTGCATGCAACAGGGAGGGCAAGCAGAAGAGCAAGGAGCAATGCATCGAGTGGAATGCGTGGTCCTCCACGAATTTGCCACCGCGAGTTGCTGAGAACCAACATCTGTAGCATGTTTGAGTGCAGTTGTGACACAGACTTCGAAGTGTCCAAGTCCAGGGTGCCACCGCCATGTTGGTGTGTGTCTTCCAGCCCTCCCACAACATCTTCCAATATCGTGCACATCAAATCACCCATCTCCTTCATTAGGGAGACCAATAGCTCTTTCTGAGAAGGTTCAATTTCTGGATGTAGTAAGTAGGCCAATATCAGTCCCCAGGCCGTGTGAAAATCGCAGCTTCCAGGATCCGAGATTCTGGATGCAATTTCACGTTGCAAGCCACATTGCTGTAATAGGTCTGCCATTCCATGTGGATGAGATTCGCCCCTCTCCGAAACAAGAGTCTCCATCATGGCAAATAAGTGGTCAGCATCAGAGCCCCATATCTCTTTCAAATAGTCGCTGCATTGGAGCATGGCACAGAACGCCACCCTTGATGTTTGGGTGGATATTCCAGTGTTGAGACACAGGGATTCTAGACCTCCACATGCCATCACATGTTCCTCAGTGCTCTGTGTAGAGGCAATCGCATTAGAGCAGAACTCAGGATCGGTCATTTGAATTATTTCAACAGCGTCCGACAAAAGCTCCAAGAAGCTTGCACTATCCATCCACATGCTACGTGCTCTGGAGTGCTCAGCAAGCCCAAATACAGCATCTGTAGCTCCCAACAAAGCTCCCAGGGCATGATATGCAGAAAAAAAGTCCATCACAACACGTCGGGATTGATCCCTCCAACGTGGGATGAGATTTCGATGGAAAGATTCTTTCTGTGCTATGGAAGTGTAGGCATTGACAACCATCTCAACATCAGCCTCAGGAAGTGCAGTCAATAAAGTCTCCAACTCATCCAATAAGATCGCATAGAAATGTTGAACCTACAATCAATATGAAACACACACACACATATATACGTAATCGGTGCGTAAAAATATACCAGTGCGAGTATCGCTACACTCACCTTTGGTGCTTGCTGCAGTGCAGCTTTCATTTGAATCTTTCTCACAAAAGCAATTGCCTGAGAGGCATCGCTGAAGTCTGTCCCGGATATTTCTTGCGCCCAGAGCAACAATTTGTCGAAAAACGTTTGGCAAAGGTTTCTTAAGGTTTTCGAGGTTCGTTCTTGCGTGATGACCATAGATTCTACCAAGTTGCTCCTGGTCGCTGCCCCTACTGCTTCCCACGCATGGACTATGCCGAATATCAACAGCTTCCTGCGTCCATACGTAAGGCTATCATCTCTGTCAGTATGCAGAAATACTTTTTCAAGTACAGGGACGAGCTGCTGTATCTCGTCCTCGTCATACTGAACATCATCAAAGATGGACATGGTGTCTGGTGACTTCTTGCCAGGGGAAGGCAGCTTGAAGACGCCTGCTTGAGCCAGTTGCAGCCTCGAGGATTCTGTCTCCCTCACAGCCTCTCCCACCTGAACCATAAATGATGGTGGATCTATGGAGTCATCCCTTGAGATAATGTCTCCTGGTACCCACTCTCCTCGTGACGCATCATGGTACCAGACAGCTGTTTTTGGAGAAAATACTACTCTCTGATCAGGAAGAGCTGCTGCTGCAGCAATAGCGGGGTGACACACTCCCAAAATATTAACAATGTGTTCTGTTATCTCAGAGAAGTCTACGATATCTTTTACGAACTGTGAAAGCCCCGAATCGACTGATAGCGTTCTGTCTTGCCTGATGACTGCAACAGCCTTTCCCCACATTTCCATTGTTGATGTATTCAAGGCATCAGCGTCGCTACAAAGGTGCCTCTGACAAAAGGTACACGCTATATGCCTGAAATCAGAGTCTAGACCACACAGAAGGCCCTTGGTGAGGAGCCGCAGCCAGACTTGCTGCATAGACTCATGCCTCGTGCTTGAAGCTGCAGCATAAACACGATTCAGGATGTTGCTGTATGCAGCAGGGTCTTTCGTCATAACTTCCAACAGGCTCTCTAAGTCACAGTTAACTGCTTGGCATGACTCCAATAGGGAAAGCACATTGCACATGGCGCCTTCTGACTGGAATAATCCGAGCAATGTATCATCCTCCAAGAGGTTGCAAAATACAAGCACCGCAGCCTCTGGAAAATTCACCAATAATGGTAACAGGGCCTCGATTGCACCAGCCTTGTTTCCATCTGAAATATATGGGATGTAGAATTCCAACATTCGGTAGAATGCACCTGTGTGCTCCATGGTACCCAGTGTGACTGCATCTGTCGCTCCAACAATCTGCATCTCCTCTGCTAGATCATTTACAATCACATACTTCCAATCCTCCTCGCTCAGCTGTTGAAAGCTTTCTGAAAGGAGTACGGCTTTGATAGATCTCAAAGTCGAGTTCGCTGCAAGGACGTCTTCAATGGCTTTCTCGAGGGCAACCAGTGGCTCCCCAAGGCAATCGAGCAGGATTTCCTCCCAAGCTGTCTTCAGTGCAAATGCGAGACATTGTCTATAAAAGGTTTCGTGGCCCAATACATCCGAAAGACAAAGGCCACCTTGAAACAAATAGCTCAATATATCCACAATAATAGCTTTAGAGTCTATTGATACCTCCTCTCTCGCTGAAGTCAGGAGCAATTCTAGTGCTTGGCAGCCACACACGTCTGAGATCAGGCAAACGTGGCCATCTCCATGCAAAATCCGTCTGCATAATGCATGCTTTGCATCATCTACGCTATGGCACGCTTCATAAATTAAATCAAGGGTTATACTATCCATGCATGCCGACCTCAATGAAATAATCGAGTCCTCGTCGTCAGATGGAAGAAGATGCAGCAATTGGCCAAGCATGTCTGATGCTGCCTCGGCTCCACCATGATCAACAAGCCTCGCAAGCATGTCACATAAAGCAGTCGCTCTATCATCGCACAAGAATATAAACAGAGCAATTAGTTTTATTCCAGAAGAGTCCACGGTAGATTCCACCCTATTCAACAGTTTGGGGTGAATCTGGTGGAGAATACTGCGCAAATCCAACTTCATGACGCTCGTTATATCCTGGTGGCCATTCCTTCTCTCTTTCTCCATTCTAATCCTCAGGTTATTCACAATCCTCTCAATCAGAGTCACATCCTTCTCCAACCAGAATGCGTCCGAAAATTCCATCGTACGTGTCAGCAGAGAAACCTGCCACGGCATGTATGCAGGGCCGAGGGATGCTATCAAAGGCTCCATTCTTGCCAACGTGTCCTCTCCAAAAGTTCCATCTACTTTCTGGCTCAATGCTTCAAGGAACTGGACCTCGAAATTAGTATTTCCTTCCAGCTTTTCGACGATAAGGGCCACAATAGACTGAGCACAGGACGCAGAAGTCAAGGATCCATCTGCTATAACCATGTTTAACAGCATGTTGCACAGCTCTGCCATGGTCACGTCGTTATTTCGAGAGGCAACGAAATATACGCATTCCTGCATCAGAAAGATAGCTTTCTCATGTACTACTCACACGAAGAAACAAAAGCAAATCATGCACGTACTACAATAGTGTCCTGCACTGCTGCGCATGACTTTGGGAGATGTCCCGTTCTGCTGTGCCCCCTCCAAATGGCTGCAATAATGTGAGCTATCTCCCTCATGTCAAAAACGTTCTCTGGAATTATTGAAATTAAGGGTAGAAAAGTTCTGTTCACCTCGACAGTGGCATTAGCCTTGTTGGAGGAAAAGGCAATTTCTGAAACAGGCTGATAAAAGTCCTTCCTGACGTCCAAGAAATCCCACACGCTTGAAAATTGCCGACCAACAGCGAGAATCATACTCAATACTCCTGCGTAATTACTGGCTTCTTTGTCTCTCAGGGACTTGAATACGGAACGCACGAAATCCCCGTTATAGATCAAAGATTCCTCCTGGCTGTCCCAAGACAAGGCCAATTCAGTGATCAAGGTGTAGGCCTCACCCCTCACCTCTGAATCAGATGCTTGCAACGCAATCTTACGAAAAGAGGGTGTTTGAATCACAGCTAAAAGCGATGTCGAAAGCCTTTTCTTTCTCAAAGAAAAACATTGTCTGGCACCCCGAAGGTATTGACACAACAATCTCATGTGATACTCGTCATTCGAGGAATCCTTCAAATTCTGGGGTGGACTCAGATCCATGACTGACCTAAAATCATGTAATATCTACACGCACACTCACCTGTCACGTGTTGTCATTGCACAAAAGCACCAATGTTCAAAGGCATCAGTCACGCTCTGGAGTTCGTTCACTGAGTGCAGACAGCACTCGTCAGAGCCCTTGCGCAATATAAAGTGTCTTCATCGCCAATGAATCTAGACAGCAACGTACCTCGTCCATACATATGTCGAATGCTGCACTCAACTTCTCACCAGGTAGCATTTCCTGGAGCGCAGCAGCTGCTGACCGACAAACATCATCAGACTCGTCAAACTGAGCAAAATACAGCGGAGAGAAAACCGACTTGATGATACTGCCCATTTGCCTTCCCACTTGCTTGGACAGGGCCGCAGTCAACCGACAGGATGCTGCTCGAACATGCTTGGAGGCATCCTGAGCCAACTTGGGGAACTGCTTGGACCAATAGTCCAACAAGAAGACCCCATTACTGGGTTCGGATTCCACCAAATCGATCAGCGTAATCAGAGCTTTCTGCCTCGTTCTTGCGTCACTCTTGGAGAGGTGCTGGATACAAGGTGACACTGGGGAGCTTGCCACGTGCGCTTCAGTCGATCCATCTGAATCTTTCATCCCAGAAGGGTCAGCACTCTTCGACATCTGCTCCACAAATCTAGAACCAAATGAAAACTTCCCGATTGATGGCACAGCGCTGCAGAGAACCAGAGGAGGTTGGTAATGCAATGTGTTTGAATTCTTCAAAGGAGGACATGCCTCCACGTACCCGGTGCCCTGTCTAGATTTTGACAGAAGATCAGCTGCCTCTGCTGCCGAGGCAGCCTTTCCTTTCCTTTCCTTTCCCATGTCACACAGAGAGTTTGCCTAGCCGAAAGTTGGCTGTTTCAACCTTGAGCCAATGCGAAGGCGTTTTCATTCATCTGCAGCACATGTACCTAGGTGCATTAAATAATTATCTACTATATCTTTGTTGTTGATGACTATGCATTCCCCATCATGTGGATGGGTACAGTCGTCCATCGATTCGCCGGGACCTTGCCAAGGCCAATTGGCCCCTCCCACGAGTGGTGATGGATGGATGGGAGGAAGGACAAACAAACCCGACACCAATCGAGGGGACAGCAACTACTATTATTGCGAAGAATAGCGAGGATTTTCTGCATCCAAGTACACAATGTTGGATTCGATCGATAAAGAACACGTGTTGGGTTGCCCAAACAGGGCAACCAGGGATGGCCTCGAGGGAAGGCCCTCTCCGTTCTTGTCGAACAATTACCATGGGGGTGGCTTTGTGTCAGATGACGATAGGGTCGATATCCAATCGCTGCATTTTGGGAGCTCTCATTCTGCGGGCATGCGGAGCCAAGGGAAATTGTCAGAACTGGTAGCAGCCCTGGGATACGTAGAGGGCCAGACGGATCTTCCAAAGGCGGTTCTGAGAGCTGGACCTCGGGACCAAATATATTTCACCCCTGCAGTGACGCATGCGGCGATTGTGACCTGTGGCAGTATATGCCCGGGTCTGAACGACGTTATTCGTGGGCTCGTTCTCAAACTGATCGACTATGGAGTCCCCGAGTCACACATCTTGGGTATCAGGCATGGGTTTAAAGGGTTCTATGACAAGAAGAGGAAGCCCATCATATTGACGAGGAAGCTGGTGGACTCGATTCAGTTGGAAGGGGGGACCATGTTGGGGACGTCCAGCGAGCCAGCGGATGTGAAGCAGATTGTGAAGCGGCTCGACTTGTGGTCTATCGATTTTCTTTTTGTGATTGGAGGTCCTGGATCCCATGGCGCTGCGTTAAAATTGCAGGAAGCCTGCGAGGAAAGCAGGGTTCCCTGTTCAATCATTGCTGTTCCAAAGTCCATAGACAATGACATCCTCCTCGTGGATAAGACGTTTGGGTTTGAAAGTGCAGTAGAGGAGGCTCAAAAGCCTCTGATGGCTGCAAAAGTTGAAGCCGCGAGTGGGTATAGGGGAGTTGGTCTGGTCAAATTGATGGGCAGGCGGTCTGGCTTCATTGCAGTGAGTGCCTCACTGGCATCTGGAGTTGTAGACATTTGTCTCATTCCTGAGGTTGAGTACCGACTGGACAGTGTGCTGATGTATCTAGAATCTATATTGGAGCGCAAAGGACACGCAGTTATCTGCATTGCAGAAGGGGCAGGAGAGGGCTTGTCAGGGGCTGATTGCGGCATGCGGCTCCAGACCAGGGGCTCCTTGGATGGCATGAGGGTCACGGATGTGGAGAGGACTGTAGATGTGGGAGCATGGCTCAAATCCGAAATAAAAGCGAATTTGGAAGATGTGGATGTGAAATACATTGATCCTTCGTACTTGATTCGATCGGTTGTATCAACTTCAACTGATCGAATTTATTGTAGAATGCTCGCAAATGGTGCTGTGCATGCCGCTTTTGCTGGGTACACAGGCATCACCGTGGGACTGGTAAACACACATTTCGTCTATTTACCTATACCAGCAGTTATTCAAATGACAAGGAGGGTTGATCCGACAGGAGAATTATGGAATAGGCTGAGAAGCAGCATTGGGCAGCCAAACTTTGAAGAGGAACCTCCCGTCGGAGGCTATGGCATTGTCAACAGCCCCAGTTTGCGCCAGGACAGTTTGCTATAATACGGTTACAATCTTTTCTTAGAGAATTTGTAATGGAAAAAAAAAAAAAAAATAATAGTAGCTGAAAGTACAAATAATAATAAGTTTCTTTCAGTACAAATTCTGTGTGGAATTTGACATGTTCATGCAAAGCTTTGCGACATAGCTCCATGCTGGACCCAGGTGACTGACCGGTCTTTCACACACATGAAGGAAGCACAGGCGCTGCCGGCACTCAAAGCAGCATGCAAAACTAAGTGGTACTATTGTACCAAAGACCGCCGCAAGCAGGGTATGCTTAAACATGGAGCCCAACCCCAAGTTGCCTAATGCCAGGCCAATGACTAGTGTGACCAACACACATGCACTCTTCACCATCTGAAGTCTTATTAAATGCCGCATTGGCACCATGTCTCCAATCGAGAGGCATACTAGGACCATCATCGCATATATATGCAGGGGGCTACCTGTCATATTCTCTGACGATAATAACAGGGCAGCCGTGGATCCAAAATGCAGGAACGCATGCATCTTTGCCTTCACAGTTTCATGCTGCATCTGAGACTTTAGATCTTCAGAAACTAATTTCCGCAACTGAGATATTTCGTGTACAACGACCGAAAGTTGGATGGCCCCAAGCAATGCCACATTTGTTGATAATCCCTCTCCACAGCAAAGCATGATGCAAGACTTTACGAAACCGATCAGGAATACTAGTACAATCATGGTGTGCAGTCTAATGCTAAATCCCTGGCAGTTTTGGGCCGTCCATATCACAAAAGCATGTTCCAGGTGAGCATCACCAGCAAATGACATGGACGCTCTTGGTGTCTGATCATTCTCCAGGACAGACGCGGTGCTTGGGCCCCCTTTGCTGCATCCTTCGTCCCGAGATGCCCCATGCATACCGATATCAAGACCTTTGCCCTCACCCCGGAGACCTCGCACGCCCTCCAACAATATCTGCGCATCTCTGGCCTGCAGCTCTTGCAGGGTAGCCTTTGTGCGCCCCTTCTTCGACATGTTTTTGCTCGGCGAAGCCATCGAAAAGCCCCCAGAACATTTTTCGTCTTCATTCATTTTCAAAGAGTCCACACCCATGACTTATAAATGCCTTCTGCGCTGCAGACACTATCGTGCGTTTTCCCGTACAACTCTAAATCCTCCCACGCCGCAGGGCTTGGAGTAGCGTGCTCTAAAAAATTGTAACTGTAACACAAAACGTCGAATTATAAAATCGCACGGCGTTTTTCTGCAAAGCACACGACGCAAGTAAATCTGAAGTCTCCACCACCGAGTTCTCTCGAGTGAAGATGCTTGCAGTCAAACAGAGCAGCCTTATTTATTCAATCAATGAAATATTGATAAGAGTAAGATTAATATGCTGTCGTAATAGCGCTAGTGGTGCTGTGTATCTGAGAAATCCACTCGCGTCTAGGACAGACGGGAGCGACAGTGTCAGGCCTGTCAAAGAATCCGGATTCGTTCACCCGAGTACCATCATCATGCTCGCGTATTTTGCGAAATACATGCGAAATATGTCTTTAGGGAACGCACCCCTCCACTTCCCACCAGCAAAAAACTGATTATTACACCACAGAGAAAAATACCAATATGTCTAATCCAGGTATGGCATAGCGATGTGCTATCGGTGTTGGACTCCTGATCAAACTGCGTCATCACGATCGAGGACAAAAGGGCGTTTCCACCATGGGTCCTACCTCGAAAGCAACTAGATGCTTTTTTTTACATATGGCACTCACTGGTAATGCTGTTGCAGTTGTGTTCTTTGATGTCTCTGCCGGAGGACAGCCTCTTGGGCGCATCGAGATGACGGTATGTGTGCATCTTTGTTCTGGCTCATTAGATGACTCCGTACTATGGAATACTACGTGTTTTATGCAGCTTCGTGCCGATGTTGTTCCAAAGACTGCCGAAAACTTCAGGTGTCTCTGCACTGGCGAGAAGGGCACCGGGAGGTCTGGCAAGCCTTTGCACTTCAAAGGGTCCTCGTTCCACCGTGTGATTCCAAACTTCATGTGCCAAGGAGGAGATTTCACCGCTGGAAACGGGACAGGTGGGGAGTCCATCTACGGGAGCAAGTTTGAGGACGAAAACTTTGTTTTGAAGCACACTGGACCAGGAATCCTCTCCATGGCCAATGCCGGCCCAAACACGAATGGATCTCAGTTCTTTTTGTGCACCACGACGACTGCATGGTTGGATGGAAAGCACGTGGTGTTCGGATCCGTCACCAAGGGCATGGAGGTGGTCAAGGCAATCGAGTCGTATGGAAGCGACAGCGGAAGAACATCGACACAGATTGTGATTGACAACTGTGGACAGCTCTCTTAACTTTTGAGTTGTAAGGATTTGAAATAATGACGATATCACCTGGGTTGGATGGTATCGCGTGTCTTGTAAAAGAGAATTCACAGCAGTCACGATGTCCCAACGTTTGACGACAGCGTTGAGGGCCTTTAAGATATATGATAGCCATGCAATGGATGGTTGTAATTTAGTGAAGAGGGTGTATTCAACCCTGTCAAAGACACGTACGTGGATCAGGATGGTCCCGCGGTTGGGATTGCTCAACTGAATTCTAAAGAGCCACCGGATGTTGTGCAGGGCGTGACAATAGACTGCGGTATTTCATTATGAATGGAAAGGTTCAGGGTGCCCTGGAAATGTTGAAGAAATCTCTGGATCAGACGCCCGTGATTGCGCAGAGCGAATACAAATACCTCAAGCTTCCGCCACCGAGTGTTTGCAACAAGGTTCTGCATTCGGTGGCGCAGGAAGGGAGCGAGGCAGCGCTTGTTGATGCAATCGAGGGGGTGGTTCCAGCTCTTAGGCGGCGAGGGGTCGAGCTGGCGCCGAGGACGGTAGTTGCCCTGTATCAAGCCTGCGAGCGTGTGAGTCCTAGCAAGTCTGAGACGCTGCTTCGACAGCATCTGGATTCGCACGACGACATAGATATCTCTTCAAGGAAGGATACGCTATCATGCCTGTTAGAGAACCAAGTTGCAGCAAGGAACAAGCCTGGAGTGATGGAGAGCCTTGGGCTGATGCAGACGTATGGGGTGGAACCCTCAGCCCATGATGCTTTCACGATGATTCGGTTGTACTTATTTGGGGATGAGCAACGGAGGGCTAGAAATTTTCTCTCTTGGATATGGTTTAATGGCATCTACTGTAGTGAGAGGGATGGCCGTGTGGGGTACATCCAGGATGCAGATTTTTGTCCCAATTCGCCTGCAAACCACGTTTTCGGTCAGAAAGCGCTGACTATGGTGCGAGATATAGAAGCTTTAGAAAGCATTCCCGAAGTTCTGCTGGCGACAGCGTTGGGACTTTGTGCATTAGAGCGTGATATCAAACCTTCCAGGGAGATACTATCATTGGTGAGGCCATGCACAAGTGGACGACTCCTTCAGAGTACTCTGCTCCATTTGTACACCAGAACGCAGCAGGAAGACATGTTGATCAACTGTGTGAAAGATGCACTCATACGACAAGCCTTCCCACCCAGAATCATCCTAGAGCCAGTTGTTATGGATGCAGAGACCAACCCAGATTTTGTGGGTCGAATGCTTGCCACGTTGGCTCAGGATGTTCCCCTTCCATCAGAGATTCAGGAAGCATATTCAGCTGCTACAGGACAACGTTGTAAGAAGTAAGAAGTAATTTACATGATGATTATGATAGTATATATATTCGTACATCATATGCATGTAGCTATGTGACTGTAGTGTTTTCCGTTGTATCACACGTCGGGGATGTCCTCCTCTGCTTGTTTCCGAGGCCTTTGGAAGACTGTTGGTTTCTCTTCGCCGTTGAGTTCCCACAGGAAAAACTTGGCGAGATTGATGGCTGCATTCACGTCTCGTTGCCAGAAAGCACGCTCACATCCATTGTTCATACAACGGCGTACTTTCCAGCGCTTGTGAAGCCCCACCGCGGGGGGGTCCTCCAGTTTGGCATGGCAGGCACAGCAGTACTGGCTACTTCGGAACTCGCCAATCTCGATGAAACAGCACCTCTGCCGCAGCAGGTCCTTGAGGGCCCGAAAGCAGATCCTCTGTTTTCCGTGTTTCCCCGAGTTGATCGAGGCGTCCCCAAACACAACCACGGTCTTGCTCTGAGCCTCCCTGTCCTTCGTCCCGCAGATCCGTTCAACCATGGAGTCCAGCATTCGTTGCGTCCTCGTGTACACAGAGAACCTTTGCCTCCGGAAACAGTTCTGGGAATAAAATCCATACACCGTGTTCAGGTGGCTATTGGTCGTTCTGCAGAATGCCAACATATCCCTTGCTGTTCCGACCTTTCTGGTGGGTGCCTCCTGTTTCCATGCCCCGATGCCTGGCCTGGCCTGCGACCACGCCCGTTCCAGCGCCTTTCGCTTGAGGATGCCCGCACGCGATTGCATCTCGTGGTTGGTCAGGCTCATCGTCTCGAACGGGTCGTAGTCCCCGTGTCGCTTGTTCTCCTGGCAGAGCTCCCTCATCTTGCCCTGCTCCAGCTTGATGCCCACGTGGCCATCGGGCCCTGGATCGAAGACCCATGCGTTGTCGGGCGATGCGGCCAGCAGGTCTTTTGCTCTGTCCAGGTTCCCTCGACTGGTGACATTCGAGGACTGCGGGGTGCCTGGCCCCGCCCTACTCGTTCGTTTTCGCTTCCTCGGCTTTGCTGCCGAAGACCCCGTCGCCTTCTCCGCCGCCCTGGCCTTTATCCTTTCCTTTTCCTCCTCGTCGGCTCGAATTTCGTCGTCCGTCTTCAGACGATAATACTGCATCGACACGTCGACACCGTCCGTGGACAGCTGCCCTCCAAACAGCCACTGGTGTCCGTCTTGGCACCTTCTGACTTTGATATTGAACAGGGCCGTCCAACAGCACTCTTGATACCGCAACTCGGCTTTTTCCACTTCTTCTCGAGCATCTACGTACTCTTGGCTGCCATTCAACAACGCGTTCTTCCTGTCTGTCACTTCCTTGCACAGCTTGGTTTCCTCGTCAGACTTCTTGTACCGATGTTGCTTCCCAGTCGGGGTCTGCTCAAATTCGAGCTTGCTTCTTTTCTTATTATCTTCAAGTTCCTGTTTAACCTTCTGTTGCTCGTCGGTCAACCAGTTTTCTTTGTCCATGTCCACGATTCTCGACTCGATTGATTTCACCCTTTGCCGTGCCTCGCGCAGTGTCTCCCGGGGGCCGTGTATCGCTTTAGCAATGGTGTCACTCTCCCATGCCAGGCCCTCTGCGAGGCCGGTGATAGCCACAGTCGGAATGCTGATATGACAGGCCCTCTTCTTTGCCAGGGGGAGGACGGACGGCACCTGGATTCGCTTTCCCCATGGGGCCTCTGCATCGTTGCCTCTCCTCGGAGCAACGAACAAGAACGACGAGCGGAGCTTGGGCAGAATGACCCTCTCCATATAGTCGGCAAAATCATTCTTGGTCATGTCGTAGTCGGCCAAGGACGAAGGGAGGTGCAGTTCAGACGAGATGCCATCGATCCAACCCACTTGGTCTTGGCTCAGGAATTCGGCACCACCCTTCTGACTCTGGTACAGAATCCTCTCCGACAGCAGGCACAAAATTTGCCCCCGATACCTGTCGTTTCGGTCCACGACACGTTGTTCGTTGTCCCCATTCCGGAGTCCCTGGTCCGTGCGGGTGGTGAACACGTCTGGACCAGAACACTGTCGGAATATGTCCAGCGCATGCTTCACGTGGTGGACAAACTCCTTCTTGGTGAGCGATCCTTTCCTCAAATCTCGCTCGATAGCCACCGCCAGTTTTTCTCCCACACACATATTTACTAACTCGATGTCCTGTGGTGGGCTCCCGGGGCCGGACTGCTCAGAACGGTGGCGGTTGTATTCCATCACCTCGCCCGCAACAAAGTGCACGAATTTTATCATCTTGGCATTTTCCTTTCGGCCTTCCTGATCCGGGAATTTCTCCCGAATAGGGTTGACGATCGCCTCCTGGATGTCTTGGACCTCTACCTCGGTTAGATTCTTCAATCTGTCGTACCCTTCCTTCACATCACGGAAATCCACGTCCTCCCACACAGCGACGGCAACGGCAGACACCAAAGAACGAAAGTCATCCGCATACCGTGCCCCAAAGGTGCGTGCAAGCCGAACCTTGACAATCTTGCACAGATTGTGATACGCATTGTGGTGCAGAATAATGTGCAAATTCTGAGCCTTTGCATCCGCCGCGGCGAGGAGGCAACGCCGGCGCCAGGCCTTGTGACCGTCGACGTCCCATCTCAGAGACTCGCCTGCCTGAGGTAGTGGAGCCTCTTCTGCATACTGTCGGAGCGAGTCGTACAGGGGTGTCCTGATGTCCTGCTGGAGGCCGTCCCCATACCTGAGGTCTTTGATGGCATCAAAGATGTAGTTCCAAAAATTGTTGTAATCCATCTTCCCCAGATCAATACCTTCCTCGAGGCATCGGTACACGTGGTAGTGAGCAGCTTGGGTGGCTTCGACGGATATGTGGCCCACCATCGTGGCCGTGTCATACAGAAGCTCTTTGATTCTGGATGTCCGAGCAATACCCTTCCACTGTCCCTTGTTCTTTCGGTTGTGGTCTTGATACCCGCCCAGAGATCCAGGTTTTATCACCTTCTTCACTTCTTGCGCATATTTACTCTGTTTTCCCCGTGTTTTTCTATACAGACCTAACTTTTCAGTCCTGAATTTTGCCTCTTTCCTGTGGTCTCCTGTAGGTCTGGACCCTGTTGGGTCATCACACTCCATGTGGGGAGCCTCCCCTCCAGGCGTCGATGTTGCGACGGTAGGACCTTGATTAACGAACCCTTTTTCCATTGGCACCACCGTATCTTTATCTCTTCCTCCTCACACACGCGCCACGGTTCCTTTGTCACCTACACAAGGAAACTGATCGTAACTCCCCTGTTATCAAACGTGGTCCTTCATGTCTGTATGGGATTCGTACCTTGTGTGTGTAATAGTTGTCTCTGTATCCGTCCGAACAGGCTCGGCTGATCAGTGCGCGGCCTCCACGGGCGTTGATCGCAGCTGCTGGGTCAACGCTCGTGCAAAAAAACTAACAACAACAACAACTGGTGTTTCCACTCAACAACCAACCGCACGCCCAGCAGCAGCAGCAGCACCGGCGGTCCTTTTTATGGAATTATAATTCGTATATAAACTCTACTACTTTGATAATACGAGACGACGAGACCAAGGGTCGGAAACGCACGACCACGCCAGTCGTCGTCCGAGTCTATACTGTCGCTGCTGTAGTAGCCTACCACAGCGAAGCTATGTTTCTTCGCGAGATGCCGTTGACAGACGTCAGTTTGGGACGAGATAATTCTCACAAAAAAAATATGGGTCTGACAGGAATTGTCACAGCATATCAACTCCAAGCATCGCCATGAGGCCTCATGGCACGAGTCGGATGTCATCACTAGGGTAGGGTAGGGTGGAATTTTTTTGGCAAATAGGGTACCAACTTTAAGGGTCCTATCAAAGTATGACTTTGATGGGATGCCTTGATTGAGTGTTGGATGGGGAAGTCAAACCAAGAAGACCACTCAAACTTGTAGAAAATGCTGACAAATCTCTACAAATGAATATAAGACTTCAATAAGAGGGTCGACATGTTTCTATGCGACGGCAAGTGATGTTTTGGCCTGAGAGTACTCTGCTCCATTTGTACACCAGAACGCAGCAGGAAGACATGTTGATCAACTGTGTGAAAGATGCACTCATACGACAAGCCTTCCCACCCAGAATCATCAGAGATTCAGGAAGCATATTCAGCTGCTACAGGACAACGTTGTAAAAAGTAATTTACATTATTCCTCTTTGAAACCGAATTCTTTGAGTGCACTCTTCCTCTTCTTGTTTGCCAACATTGCACGAACATTTCTCACAACATTGAGGAAAATGTACACAAATAAGCTCCCTGCGAATATAACGACGGCCCTGATCCACTGTTCCTCACTCCTCAGCATACCAAGAGTTACATAGGCTCCCACCTCGAGGAAATTGGTCTTCATCATGTCCTCCTTGCTATGGACCTTGAGGTACTCCTTTGGACCTTTGGATTCAATCTTTTGGTCGCCATCCGTGTATGAAATGCTGAGCTCCGGATGTTCAAAGTTGTTCAAAGGAACTTTGGGAGTGATGATGTATGAGAAGCTCTTGGTCGCTCCAGCAGGAATAGAGTCAAAGGAACCAGATATCTCCCCTTCAGTCCTGAATAACTGCTCTGCCCATTCAGAATCGGAAACCGAGACGTCAGAGGCTTCCCTGCAGAGACATACCGAGTGTGAGATTCGTCCACTGCAACTGCAGTCAACTGCCACCGCAGACTCGACCGACACGTACCTGTTCCCAGCGTTGTAAACTTCAACAGTAATTGTCAAAGGGGCACCTTCTTTAACTTTCAGATCACTGAGGTCCCTTCTCGCCATAATGAAAGCCCTCTCGGGCTGATCGGCCACATCTTCGGCTGCTTCCTCTGCTCTGCAATACGCATGGACCAAAGCGTAAACTCATCGATCCGATGGCATCTAATAGAATCATATCGCTGGCACTACGCCATCACATCAGTTCGTCTACAACTGCCGTGATCCACGACGACGTACCTAATCGGCGCAAAAGCGCAGACAGCCAATACAAAGAAAGTAATCAGTCTCATCGATCTCTCCTAATGTTATATTCCCTCGACAAGTGTATATGTCAATTGATATGCGCAGCAGATGCGGGGCAGAGTTGTTACAAGGTGTCATGGAAACTTTCCATGTTGAACATGATGGATTTTCATTGAAAGTGCCTCCCACAGCGCGCTGTCTGCGAAGCATTCATCATAATTTCATGGAGCATTGTACTATCACTAGGCTTTTGAGAGAGTCATTATTATGCAGTGACTTCCTCTTCATCAATGCTCTCTCTGGTCTTCAACTGTGAACTGACATCATCGATCGCAGAATTCAGCTGAGCAATCTTCTCCGCTAAATTTTGCTTCGTCACCTCGGGGTCGTCGTCCTCTTCATCCAGGAATCGAGGAAGCCTCAGCCTCTGGTCTTCACCTAGGAGTGCCTCTGAAATCTGAGGAGCAAAAACAAAACCAAGGACTCCGAAGACCACACCCCCGATTGCAACCCCGGACCAGAAGCTTCCACTTTCTCTATCAGCTCTGCATGATCAAGTATCAAAGAAAAAGCCTGAGCGGGTGAAACGACATTCAACCCCAGGTACAAAGAGAAAACCCACCTGACGACGAGGTTCCTCCTTCCCCCTCTGTATCCACGAAGTGATCCACATGAAAAAATTCTATTTGAAGCAATATACGTTTTCGAAGCAAAAGAGCCTGCAGGTGGGAGCTCGCGTGAGTGGAACGTCAGGGGCACGTGAGAGATCGCAGGCAAGGGCTGTCGACGGTCGATTGAACGCATTGAATGTCTCCCTATACATCAACTATAACATACCCCTATTCTGATGCTGCAAGGAGGCCTGCATCATGACCACAACCGAGAAGCGTCAAACCACAAAGTATGTCTTTCTGTGCACTGCACGCCGTGTATTGTGTGGTATAGTACTACGATGGTACAATCGTCGTATCGATAGGATTTTTTATTGATCAATACAGCAAGGCAACACGTGTCCATGTCGGAGTCTTTGGTTTGGTTGAGATGGATGGCCTTGATTGGGCAATGATTGATCGCCCATCAAAGGAGTGGTCGGATGGGCCGAGTGTTCGAGTATCCTGGTTGTGGATCAGCAAGCGGTGGTGAAGGACAATGTGCGCCTTCAGTACTCATAATCGGCATTTTGAATACATGCAACAGCTGTGTGTGCGACGTTGGACGCCACAGGGGAGGTTTAATTCGCTGTCAAGTGCTCTCAGAGTTCCAGGCACGGCAATTCAAGAGCGTGCTCGCGATTGGCACCTTAGAAACGTTATAAAAGTATCCTGTTACGGATTGAATGAAATGAGTTACCGCGTGGACAATAACTACTGCCTGATCGTCGCCATCAGGGCTGCTGCTGAGGCTGGAGCCTGTATCAGAAAGGCTTGGAGTGAAAGCAGAACTGTGCATCACAAAGGGGCGATTGACCTCGTGACCGAGACCGACAGAGAGTGTGAGAAGCTCATTGGGGATATTTTGAAGCGGGAATTCCCCGAACATTGTTTTATTGGCGAGGAGGAAACTGCTGCACTAGGTCATGTTCCAGAGCTGACAAATGCCCCAACATGGCTTGTGGATCCTGTGGATGGAACAACGAATTTTGTGCACGGCTTTCCATTTTGCTGTGTCAGCATTGCCCTTGCGGTCAACTCCAAGGTGGTGGTCGGTGTGGTGTATAATCCTGTCCTAGATGAGCTCTTCCATGCAGTAGACGGCCAGGGAGCCTACTTGAATAACACTAAAATCTCATGCTCGGATGCATCGGATATGCAGTCATCTATATTCATCACAGAGTTGGGGACGAGAAGGGACGAACCCTTCTTAGACGCTGCCTTTTCCAGGATACGGGCAATGGCAGCTGAAACAAGAGGTCTCAGGTCTTGTGGGTCGTGCGCATTGAATCTCTGCAGTGTGGCGTGCGGTAGAGCGGATGCATATTTCGAGATAGGTTTGGGTGGTCCATGGGATATGGCAGCAGGTGCGAAGATTCTGGAAGAGGCTGGTGGAGTGGCCTGTGACCCAGCAGGTGGCCCATTGGATATCATGAGTCAAAGAGTTCTTGGCACCAATGCCATGTTGAAAGACAAGTGTACATCCATACTTTCAGGACAGCCACTTGCCCCAGACGAGCCTCGGCCTCGAACCATCCAATAATTAATCCAATAATTAACAGTAAAGGTATCAAAAAAGAAACATGCCTCACTACAAATCCATCTGATTTGCCATGGATGTGGCTACGCCATCTGCATCTTCATCGTCTTCATCATCCGTATTATATTTATAATCCGTTGTCTCAGACAACTCCACTGCAGTTTTTGATAGCCCACGGCATGAAAAGTAGAGAATCCTCTTCTCTTTTTTGTTGTAAAAGAAATAGTTGAAAGACCAAACGCTTCCCTTTTCTCCAAAAGGATCGGTTTCCAGGTCACTTTTGTAGCTATATACATCACATTCTTTTAAATTGATCACCTCGTCGATGGCTGTCCACAGCGTGTCTAAAAAGGGCTCCTCCCCAAACCCTGGAGTGTTCTCCCAAACCTTCCCAGCCTCGACGAGGTGCGCATCCACAGTCTCTTCGACAGCTGACATGCCAACCTCTTTGCTGAAATGATGGGCCCGCAGCAGGGTGAAGTCATAATCGGGATACATGTGATTCAGGGTCAAAATCAGGTAGACCAAGGTCTTCCGCGACCCCGACTCTGACAACGGACCCACTGGAGACTTCCCCAGCTGCTCCGGTGAACTACTTTCCATCACATCTTCTTCTAAACTTTTGCTAAGTTTCTTATCGAGCCCCGCCAGCTTGCAAGAGAAGGCTTCAATTTCCCCTCGGACGTAGACTTCTCCTACATCTACATGGTCCAAAAAGCTATTAAGCCTCGACAGGGTTGCGATATCTAGAAACTTCATCTTTAATCGCAAAAGACCAAGCTCGCAGTGCGATCTAGAACCTGGAAGACTCTCGCGAGGGTTTGTTCCGGTTGTTGTTGAATCTTCACCACGCTGTACCTCGGCTCTCGTCACCTTCCTGACTATCAAAAACGCAATTCTAAAAGCAATATCTCATGGCACGAATGCATCAAGAGGGTAGGGCTTTGCGAGTCGTTGACGACCTGTGACTCGGTTGTTGTTCAAAATAGCAGCAACAGTATCGTTCAGAGTCGATACAGCATACGTATGCCCACCTTTGACTGTATATTGATAAAGTTTATTGGACGGACTGTACGAGCCAAAGGGATGTGAGCTTTGAACACCCAGATCCAAGGAATATTCGCTACCCTATCGAGGGTCTCGATCTCTCGAGGCCTCGATCGATGGCACCCCAGCAAGGTAATTTTTGTTAGGAGAGCACTGTCACTGGGTTCAATCGAAAATAATAATAATAAATATACGCAATGCAGATGGCAATCGACATGTCAAATGCAACTGGTACTAGGGTGACTCCGGTGAAGGGTTCTCCCTTTCGTGGTGCCGTACGGGTTCCTGATCTCTTCCGGAGGGGATCTGTGTGGAAAAACTATGATGGAATTGTAAGGGTTTTTAATTACAAGGGCCATCTGATGGTGGCGAGAGCACAGGAGACAGAGGGTGCTCTGCGGAGTGGAGGGGAAGAGTCTGGGAGCCAAGAGGACAGCACATACCCTTCAATTGGGAACGTGCCCCGACCTGACGTGATCCCTTGGGAAGATGTGATCATGGTGCAGGCATTTGGATGGGACAGCTGCAATCACGATGGGCATTGGTACAGCATGGTGGAGAAGGAACTGTCCATCATAAAGTCTGTGCAGTGTACTCATGTGTGGTTGCCACCACCCTCAGCTTCTGTGTCCAAAGAAGGGTATTTACCCACTCAATACTATGATTTATCTTCGCGATATGGGAATTTCGATTCGCTGGTATCGTTGAACAGGGCTATACTTGATCAGGGCATGGCGCCCGTTGCAGATGTTGTGATCAATCACCGGTGTGCAGATGCCCAGGATGAGAACGGGGTTTGGAATACGTTCAGGGACGACATTCCTCACCCTGGAGCGCGTATTGACTGGGGTCCGTGGGCAATAACATGCAACGATCCAGACTTCAATGGGAAGGGCAGCAGGGACACTGGGGATGACTATGGTCCGAGCCCTGATCTGGACCATTCGAATCCAAAGGTTCAGGAGGGTATCATAGACTGGCTGAGGTGGCTGCGATCTCATGTCGGCTTCGAGGGATGGAGGCTTGACTTTGTGAAAGGATACGATGGTGAGAGTGCCAAGTTGTATGTGTCTTCCACACTGCAGAATGGGGAGTTTGCGGTGGCAGAGTACTGGTCAGATGCTGCCTGGACTGACGGATACCTGGAATACAATCAAAATGCCATGAGGCAGAGGGTATGCGATTGGCTCGATGAGGCCGAGTATGCAGCTGCGTTTGATTTTGCGACAAAGGCTCTGCTTCAGGAGGCAGTCAAGAATTGTGAGTATGACAGAATGATGGACTCTGAGGGCAAGGCTCCTGGCTTGCTTGGATGGTGGGGGGAAAGGGCCGTGACATTTATTGACAACCACGATACCGGGTCCAGTCAGCAACATTGGCCGTTCCCATCCGAGCATGTGATGCAAGGATATGCGTATATTTTGACGCACCCAGGAATTCCCTGTATTTTTTGGGAGCATTTGATGGAGAGCTCTGAGATGGGAAAGTCACTCTGCAGGCTGGCAATGCTTCGAAAATCATCTGGAATAAAGGCCACTTCGGAACTGGAGATTTTGGCTGCCGAGAAAGACATGTATGTTGCCAGAATTGATGGAAAAGTTATGGTCAAATTGGGGCCCCGGCCAGACATGGGGAACCTCCTACCAGAGTCTGGGTGGGAATTGTATTGTAGCGGACAGGATTGGGCAGTTTGGAGAAGCATTTGATGCTAATTTTGTTTTTTTACAGAAATATATGTACTGCATCAAACAGAAGTAGTGATTTAACGTTTATTCTCTCAATTTGTCGATTCCAGATATCAGTTTGGCACTGACAATTATGTCACCATTGTCAATTTGTCGCAAGACATTGGCATTGGACGTGACATACCCAAATACGCCAAATCGACCCTCATCAAACGAAAGCCCTGATAAACCAGATTGCTGTCGATTGTACTTGAAGATGAAAAAGTCGCTGCCAGATGAGTTACCATCATCCAATCTTGTCATGGAAACAGATCCATAGATGGACAAGGGCAATGTGGGCATCTCGCCACTATTTACATCCAATCCACTATTGCCATAGGTTGGTTCCAAATCTCCTCTGGCCAAAATTTCAAGTGGTAGAATCTGAGCGCTATCAAGTGGCTCTTTTGGATTTCCAAACACAGATGAATCATCGACGCTGAGGGTTGTCCCATCATAGATATGGTTGAGAACATTTTTAGCAAATCTGCCTGCAGACAACGGTGCTCCAAATCCATCGAGAGTTATTTGAATCTTCGCTCTCTCTCGATCACCTGATTCATTCACATAAAATGGAGCTGCCCCTTTCTGCTTTTGGATCACCAACTCCACAACGGCTCGACCGGTGAGCCTGGGCATACTCTGGTACTTTGCCGGAATTGAATACGGGAGACCAGGTGTTTGCAGAAGCTCAAGGTTACCAACCCGCTCCAAAGCGTTTGCGACTCTTATGGAGGTCCGGTCAGAATCTTTTATGTCTATTGATTTCAAGAGCTTGTTCAGATCACTTTGGATACCGGACAACAAGTCGAGAGCCTCCTGAATATCATCAGGAAGAACTCCCTCTAGGACTCCATTCTCGTCTTGGGCAAGGTCGCGTGCCTTCGATGCATACTCTTGCATATCCTTCCAAGGCTTGCGCTGGGGTATCCGTAATTGGTATGCAATGTTCTCCAAGTTCTTTTGCAGCTCATAAACATTGCTGTTGAATGCAGGGACGGACCTTCTCAGAGCAGCCTCTGCTGTCCTCGGAATCTGAGTTTTGGGTGAAGACAGCAACGCATTCGCGTCAGGCTGATTGGAAAACACCATCAATGAGGCCGCGAGAGACACGATAACGCAACGTTCCAGAGGCACCTCTCTACCACGACTACTACTACAATGCTCGGCATCATCGCGGTGACTGACCCGATGGATGCAAATTTTATTTATATTAGCTTTTGTAAACCCTAGTGTCCGGCCCAATGTCCTTGGATCCAGTGTTTGTGTAGGCCCCGCGAATTTGCGCATCTGGATTTAGACCCTTCGTTCCTTCGCTAATCTGAACAATATAGACACAGATTCGTTTCCTTAATGCTCCATGGAAAGTTTTAACACAATTAAATAGTACCTTTGGCCCTTTGGTTGCGTGCAACACTGGATATGACGCAACGAGTCCCACAAATATCACGAGTGCTCCCGCTGTCAGTCCTTTCGAGTATGACCTCCCAGGTCGCATAGTCGGAGGAGGTAGGGTACGATATATTTTTGATTCTTAGCTGGGCGAACTTGGGCAGAGCGGAAGTCGTCATCGCGTGTGTTTGGAGTCATGTCTTAAAAGGGTCATCTCTCTCTCCAAATCCTCAACCCTGTGCTTCAGAGTTTCGAATTCCTCCCTCAGCACAACATCCGTCCTATTTTCTTTGGTGGTCCCAGCAATCTCAGGTGCTGAGCTGTCATGCTGATCGGAGGATACGTGGAGTGCCTGCGCAGGCAGGAGAGACCTTACAGTGTCCACAATCCGCGAAGATGCACTGGGCTTGAGCATGACTCCAATGCCCCAGCCATATCCAATTCCAACTCCGCAGCCCACGCCCGCGCGAACTCCACCTGGAAAATGGACCGAACCAAGCAGCGAGGTAACGCGGTGACCTATCCCACCAAGTCCCTGGTCAGCTCTTGAAATATTCTGCAGAATACTGCCTACCATTTGCCCAACCACTGGAACCGCATAGATGTTGACAGGGGAGAGGTATCCAATACCTGCGAAAAAAAGAAGAGCGTTTCTCCAGGCCATGCATGGCCATCTGGCCGTATTTACTCGTCCGCGAGAGTCAAGGAACTGCACCTACCTGCTCCACAGCCAACGAACAGTCCGGCCCCTGCCCTGCCCGACCGAATCTCTAAATACTCACGAACCATATAGTAAATGATTTTCTCAAGGGTTTTGCTTTGTCAGCGACCTATCTTTGATTCGAATTCGAATGCGGCATGCATTGCAATTCAATGTAGTCATGGGGATGCCGATCGGAGGTTATTCTGCGACAAAATTCGATCCAGTGAAGAGGAATTTGCAATTGGATATTTGAGTGCATAGATGGATTCATGCTGAAGTCCTGGTGGCTATACTTGGGTGTCTCTGCTGGTTGTTTGGGTGCAACGTCTGCTGCTCTAGGAAAGTGTGCTGGGCTCTATTTTGAGGATCGATGGGGCCTCAGAATAATTCTATACATTCTCATGGTCTTGGTACGAGTATTTAATGGCAGGCGACGTGATGAGGTTCGCCACTGATAGAAAACCTTGTATTGTTTGTAGGCAAACGGTGGGATGCTGTTCCTCTTCTCGGCATCTATGCGCCACACATCGTCACTGCGCGCCACAGGAGTGTCTGTAGGATCCAACATCATTATGAGTGGCATACTAGGTGCAGTATTTTTCGGAGAAGCAGTATCGATGCCATGGGTCATCGGCATCGTTCTTATTGTAGGGGGTCTGTTGATGGTGCATCAGGAGCCTGCACCCACAAAGGGGGATTGAGGCAAAAGTACGTCTTTGAAGTTGCATACGATGGTACGAACTTTTGTGGATTTCAGCTGCAGCCCTCTGTGCCAACGGTGCAAGCAACCCTGGAGAGGTCCCTGTGCAGGTTTCTGCATGGGATGCACAGGGATCATCTGGTGGTGCAAGGGGCTGCACGCACAGACTCTGGAGTACATGCGCGACAACAGTACGTCGAGTTCTATTCAAATAGGATTCTGAATGAGGAGACGTTTGTTCGTGCGATGAATAGCATGCTTCCATCAAGTATAGTGATATCTGCTCTGTCACCTGTAGAGAACGATTTCAATGTGAGGTTCACGAATGGCAAGATTTATACGTACGATATCCATCTAGACAAATATAGAGATCCTTTCACCTGTAGGTATAGGCATGTGCCGAAAAATCCAGCCGAGCTTGATATCGATGCCATGAGGGAAGGATGCCAGTCCTTTGTTGGCCTGAGGGACTTTCGGTTGCTTACGAATAAGACTGATCGTGCTCTCGAAAGCTCAGAGCGACTCATATATCAATGCAAGATAGGGGATATTCCAGGGGGCATTCGGGTGGCAGTCATGGGTAAAGGTTTTCTGTACAAACAAGTTCGGAACATGGTGGGCGTGCTGATTGCAGTGGGATACCACAAGCTAGGTAGGGATGATATCTCCATCCTTTTACAAGGCGATGAAACGAAATTGTACAATCAAAAATCGCAGTATCAAGTGGCCGAAGGCAAAGGCCTTTGCTTGCAAAGAGTATTCCTCTTGGATGAGCAACTCCCTGACTCCCTCTTCCCCGTGTAAGCAACTCTTCTACTTTTTATTCGAATAGTCTCTAGCACCAAATATGGTTGATCCAACACGTATGTTTGTACTCCCCATTTCTGTGGCCTGGACAAAGTCCCCACTCATCCCCATGCTGAGTTCCAGCAAGCCTTCCTGCTTTCCCAGGGCCGTACATACCTCTTTCCTGCACTCCTTAAGATTGACGAAATTTTCTGGCCTTGAAGAACAGTCTGGTTGGCCAATTGTCATCAGCCCGGCCAATGTGAGGTGAGGACAAGACTCTTCAATATGTTTGCAGAGAGAGACACAGTCTGGCCCAGGCTCCACTCCATACTTGCTTTCCTCTCCACTCGTGTTCACCTGAACAAAAACCCTTAAACTACCTCTCGAAAGCTTTTCGATCGCACTGTCAAGCTTATTCGCCAGCTTTTGACTGTCTACAGTCTCAATGCATGCCAAAGAGGGAACTCCTTCCAAAAGTGTCTTCACTTTATTCGACTGCAAGTGCCCTATAAAATGCCACTGCACGTCATTGGGAAGCTCAGGGCTCTTCTCTACTATTTCTTGTACATAATTTTCGCCAAAGTAGCGCTGTCCTGCGTCATACGCTTCTCGAAGGTCAGACACTGGTTTCGTCTTGCTCACAGCTACAAGCCTGGGTGGCACCTCCCTCCCAGCTTTGAGTGACGCCTCGCGAGCTCTTGATAGAACATTCGTCAAGGACTGCGCAATCGCAGATTCTTTCGCGTGTACTGACTGCATCCTCGTTCCAAGTGCCCTACACAGTAGTATTCGCATATTGCGCCTTTCACACCATAAGATACGAAGACAGCACGGCGTAGATATTGAAATCGCACGGGATTTGAGATATGTATCCAACTATTCACGAGGATCGAAACCATGTGGTTTTAAAACCCACCAATGTATTCAATATCTATTTACGGAATATATCAGCAAATTTTCCAGGACAAGTCTTGATTGCCATCAATATCCTCCATCTATCGACAATTTGACATGAACATACGTATAACATATGTATAGATGACGGGTGTCATGAAAAAGCCCCCTGTTGGGGACATACAGAGGGGTAATGTACAGGGAAAGGCCATACACTTGCGTGTTGGCGAGCGAACTGGTACCAATAGAACTAGTTTACATAGTCATATCAGGGAAAAAACATCCAGGGTGTTGATGGTGGCTGCTGTAGCCTTGGTGCGTGTCTTTGTAGTGCACTCTTTCCACTGTTCTTCCAGCGTCTCGAGGACTGCACCCACGAATGCAATACACATTGTGCAGGCATCATCTTTTTCCCTGTCTGCGCATAGTATGGAGGGAATCAGGATAGAACCGGGGGTGGAGGCCAAAGAGCAGTATTTCCAGACTGTCCCTCAAGGCTTGGAGGCATCAGATGATTCAAGCAAAGAAAAATCCCCTAGGCTGAGCTCGTATCTACAGGGTCCAAAAGGTAAAGAGATTCAACAATGTACGAGGCGGTGCACATCGACATGCATCAGAGGAGGCCAGGGTGCCCCAGGACTGGGTCCCATGGCAGTTCGCAAAGAGGTTGTGGTGTTCAAGGAAGGATACAGAAGTGGAAAGTACTGCCTGTCCGAATGCTTGCAGATATGTGCATTGCAAATCAATGGAAAAAAATAACGAAACACTATCAGCTGATGTGAACAAGAATTGATTGGAGCATTTGCACATCTGTCTCAGAAAGTTTCTCTCTCTCTGCCGAGACTCCTGACATGACTAGGAAGTCTCCTTCTTTGACTGCGTTGCATTCCCTAGAAGCTACTGGAGTATCATGCACGATATCGTAATTCATTAGACCAGAACAGATTAGAATAGTTTAGGACACAAACAAACACACGTACACTCTATGGCATCCTCGTCAGAACAGTTTATTAGCTTTGCTACTGTAGCTAGACTAATGCGACTGTACACTCTTCCTATCATTTGTAAAACATGTTTCTTGATGTCCTCTGCTAGGTAGTCCACGACGTCCTTGTACTCTTCAGGCCAGTCAAACTCTAGTTCCTCCCACACCAGAACATACTCCTTGTTCCACAACAGTCGAAGGACAGCATGGGCTTTCTTCACAGCAGCATCGCGCGATGCAATCGTGTCTGGTATTCGCTTCGACATGAACCGAGCGTTAGGCCTACACCAACAGTCAGAAACATCTCGTTACACTTGTGTGAATCATCGGGCAGTTTCAAAGACCACCAGCGTACAGATCACGTGCAGCTATATGTGCCATTAAATGAAGTCCATGTGGCCAAGTATCACTCTCAAACGCATCAGGATGCTGCATATATCAACAGACTGTGAGTATCGATTCGAATCCACGCCAGTCCCTTGCCACTGTGGACTCCGGTGGAACGGATGCGCATACCTGCAGTTCCATCTCATCTAACTTTTTTCCCAGAGTGTCAATATCGCTCGTGGAGATGCACTCGTGTAGTACATCCATGAAGAAATCAGAATGGAATTTGGAATGACAGTCGATCAAATGATGTAATGAATTTACCAATTACAATAAATTAATTCATATATTGTGACATTTTACCATACTGCCCATAGGCACCCTCGGGTTTGATTGGTCGCACCAATCGGGGCGCTTTCGTACACTGCTCACAGCAGCACCCCTGGAGCTTGTCCTACACAGTACAGATGCTGGTTGATCACGCGTCATGATAGGAATAACATTCAATATACCTACCTGGCACTCTTGGCATGCAAGGAATAACTTATTGCAGTCGACATTCGCGCAATTTAAATGAGGCAGAATGGCTTTGCCTCCACACAGGGCACAGCTTGCAACTGGTTCGAGAGGTTCTTGTGCATCCTTGTTCGGTCGGATAGCCATTCGGCCGTCAAATACATAGAGAGAACCTTTCCAGTGATCTAACCCTTCGTTTTTCATGTAATTCTGGATTCCACCCTCCAATGTGTAGAGATTCTGGAATCCTTTTTGTTTCAAATATGTTGAGTACACATCACACCGAATACCTCCGGTGCAGTACATCATGACTGGCGTTTCTGGTTCAAGGCCGTCCAGATATTTTGGAAGGGGGTCTTCTGTAGCTTCTGTGGGGGTTTCATGAAAATTATCTTCCAAAGGTCGCTCTGCCCCCTCAAAATGGCCTGCATCCCATTCATACGAGTTTCTGACATCCAGCACGACCGGTGTACGTCCCTCGACACCCTGTTGCAACATTTTTTTCCAGTCAGATGGCTTCACCTTTGTGGCTCGAGCCTCGGGATTTGTCACCGGCACTGCCTGCATTCCACCAGAGAGAGAGATCAAGTTGGCCTTGTACTGCAGCCTCAATTTTGGGAACATGTGCGTCTCTACAGGATCGACGGAATACTCCAGAGTATCAAAATTTGGCTCATTGGCAATCAGCCACTCGGCGTATCCCACTGCATCTTCTGTCACGCCGCCAAACTGGGCATTGATTCCCTGCTCAGAAATGTAAATCCTTCCTTTCACTTCCTTGTCCTCAAGATACTCTTTGTGCCGACTGATCACCTCATCTGGGTCTACAATATCAACCAAATGGTAGAAATTTACGACACAGTACTCCTTGTCATCCCGGGTATCCTGCAAACCTGCAGCACACACTGGAGCAAGGGCTCCAAGCTGACGCCAGACCAGCCTTCCACAAGACCCATTTCTACGGTTCCTTGCCACTCCATATACTTCCAAAGAAGATCGATAACGTACAGGTCTAAAGAAACTTCCCGTTGCTACAATGTGGTTGAGATCCAAACGGACACGTGTCCCGCAATGTGCAGCGACATGCATGGTTGAAAACAAACAATGACCAATTTATCACCAATAACAGATATTACATTACAATGAATACAGTACAACTGTCAATTTATTTATACATATTGTGGGCTATACCACCCATGAATGATGATGGTCCATAGAGACCATGGTTTATCCAGCGATGAAAATGTCCATCTCAGAGACCGGTTTATTGATCATATGCGTGTCGATTTGGCTCCACGAGACGAAGACATACGGTTCTACGCCCCTTTTGTACACTCTCTTTTCCCCTAGAATGGCATCATCCGAATCCACTGGATGCATCATTGGAACAGAGACCCCTCGCTCCCTGTCATACGAAACTATGGAATCAATGTCAAGCCTATTGAATGCCCCCCTACTAGTCGATCGGAGCCTCAACTTCGATCGAACCTCAGTAGAAAAGCTGTTTGGATACATAAATGCTGTATATACTGTATGCTTGACCAGTTTGAATTTCCCCAGGAAGACCTCGGCCACAGGGGCCGCATCTGGTGCAAGAAAAGACTTGGCAACCTGCCTCAGTACCATTGGACTCGTTCTATACATCATCCTGCAGCCAAACAATATATGGTAGGATTATTCGAGTATCGAATGCATCCCTACGAAATCTATGTTCATGATGATGCACCGCACCTTCCATCAGGAAGAAACCGTAGATATCTATAGTAGCAGACAAGGTGGACCGGGTTCTTCACCTTCCACTCCGGTATCCCTGTTCTAATATACGTATTTCGAGAGACGTACATGCCATCAAATCGCACATGGGGCCTATCCAAGTACATGTTTTTCCAACTGCAGTGGAGAGGAGGAAACATTTTCTGTACATACTCCTCCTCCACCGTATTCCATGGCTCGAGGCAAAAAACCTCTTTACACGCAGATTTCCACAATCCTCGATCATCCCCAACGCGATTCCATTGCGCGCATACACACCTGGCCATGGCCAAGGACTGGAATGGCAACCATTGGAAACACTCCAGCAACAACTCCTCAGGAAGCAGCTGTTCAATTAGAGATAGAACTCGCTCTTCTTCCTCTTCCTCTTCTGAAACACCAATGTCGCGTGAACCCACTGCCTTTGTCGAGTGAATTCTGACACCGTAAAGTGCTTGCCACGGTCTGGAAAAAGTCCTAATGGTGGACTTTGATGTCACCATTGCTATGCTATCTCATTATATCCATATCTCTTTTCTATAAAATTAGAATGAATTAATGCATGGCTTTATGCGGGGTATCCCACCCATCTTCTATGGTGCATTGCTCATGAGCTCAAAATGCCACCATGGCACATGACAGCATCCACACACCTGATAATTAATGGTAATAAATAATAGTTGCATCGGTTTCCGAGTGAAAGGCATTTGTTGGTCACAAGTGCAGAATTTTGCTGTAGAGCATGGTCGTTGCGGGGGCACTGAGGAGGGCTGGGCGTCTCGGTGGGTTTGGAGGATTGTCCAAATGTATCAGATATAGTTCTTCAATCCATGGGATGGACAATGACTATATGGTGGAGGTCAGGAACTACACCATCAAGCCAAACATGTTTGGAGAGTTTATGAGCCTTGTGAACTCAACCAGGGACCTGCGGACATCGCTCTTGCCTGTGATCGGAATGTACAAATCAGATATAGGGTCTGAGGAGTTGAATTCGTTCCTCCATCTGTACAAATACAAGGATTTCGATCACAGAGACGACGTTCGTAGGAAAGCTTCAGAGTCACACGAGTGGGCCCAGGAATACTTGCCTCGGGCAAAAGACATGATGACTGCGCAGAAGAATGCGATATACAAACCTGCATCAAACATCATGATGAGTGCATCTGCCCCTTCCGGAGGAGCAATGACGAGAGGAGCCATGCTGGAAATTCGAGAGTACCAGTTCCAGGCAGGATATGACACCATCCCCAGCGTTCTTGAGGCCTTCCAGAAGGCCATTCCCGAGAAGATTCAGGCCGCCTCGGATCGGGGCCTGGAGGGCCATGAGCTCGTCTTCTTTGGGTATACAGATGTGGGCATGCTGAACAACCTTGTCGAGATTTGGAAATACCCAACTGCACAGACGTGCATTTTGGCGAGACAGGCGAGTAGAAGCGTCGATAGCTGGCGAGAATGCATCAAGACTATTACTCCTCGCGTGCAGCATTTTAGATCAGGATATTGGTACGACTGCTGATTCAAAGATATCCTGAATCTTCTTCTTCTTCTTCTTCGATAAGACCGGTCAGAGAGTAGACGTGAAGGGACAGATCTGTCCCTATAGGGTAGGGTATCGACGTGGGATATCCCATGGCAGATGCGTCTTTGGATTCTTTAGCATCATCCAACACTCCCTCGTACACAGTACATTTGTGGCAAATATTATTTAATTCATTTGATCTGATGTTTGCCTGTATGATGATCTAGGTCACACAGAGAATCGTGTCGCAGCAACAACTCGTATTGTTACGCGCTGACTTGGCTTTTGATTCCATCCGAGTCCGGGTGCACAACACGCGTTCAATATGAACGACTTACCACTTCATTATCAGTCAGTCGCGTTCGGCTGTAGTTTAAAGGTACGCTGATGCGTCACATTTGGGCTGGAGTAGTAGGATCGGGAGTTACCCTACCCTAGTGGTTGTTCGTACCTCGCTTCGGTGACGGTAATGGTGATATGAATGGCTCATTGATCTATTTCTGAGATTAATGTAGGATTTGGCACGGCAGGGACTGTATCCGGTGGTGTTGTTTGACTGTGTCAAACTTTTGTCAAAGTTTGGTCTGAAAGGACACGACTTGTTCTCGGGACCCATGAACAGGAAGAAGCTTCTGCAGTTGAAGTACGCGTATGACGAAGGAAGGAGGCCTTTAAAAGGCAAGAATGCTCAGAAGAGGGTGTCAGTCGAGGATGCAGCGAATTTGTTGATTCTCTGGCTGTCTTCCCTGCCAGAGCCAATGCTCCCAGTGGAGGCTGTGTGGAAGATGAGTTCTGGGATTGCAACAAACAAGGGGTCCATGTTCAGTGTGATCAAGACTGTGTTGATGGAGACGGAACCTTTCATCTTGGAGGCCATGTTCCCATTGTTTGAATTGTTGCATCACTTTTATTTGAACCAGCAGGACAGGGAAGGGTGCTTGGAGAAATTGGCAACCCTGTTTTCTCCCCCGATTTTTGGCATCGAAGACGAGCATGGGCTGCAAAACACAGGCGTGATACAGGATGCCTGCTGTTTAATGATCAGGGAGTATCGTGGGTTGTTCACACAGCCATCTCTTCCTGTTCATGTCGTGCAAGACCCTACTACCACCGACAGTTTTGAAGGAACAATGCAAAATATGATTGATTCGACAATGGCGGCAATTTTGTGTGGATTGGGAGATTCTAAATCAATCCAATGTCCTTTGAATAACAATAAGAAGCACGTAACGCATGACGAAAATGTTGACTCATCTCCAACATCTGTGATCCAGATTTGACAATCTGTGTTCTGAAAATGATTGACTTCAGACAAGGTTTGGTTGTTTTTTCCTTTCAAAAAAATTTTCATTTGATTTCGTCATCCATTTGATAAAAAAATTCATGAATGTAAAAACGTATCAGCGTGGACAAAGACACCGGTCTCATCAAGGCCGACACACTGCATTGGCAAGAGATGCCCTGGCTGAACGTGGGAGTCTATAAGATCATGTAGGATCTGCTGCAACTTTGTTTGGCCACGTCTTTGTTGCTCACACGACTCGTGAGACAAAAATTCCATCTTTTCTAGAGTTTCGCACACGTGCAAGCACAAGGGCACCGGTGACAATGGGATGCCAAGCCATACCCCAAGGGGAACCCATGCCCAGTTGCCATTTCTCTTCATCCGCATGAATTGGACGGATCCAATGCTTTTAGAAATCCCCATCTCCTCCATAGCTCGCTGTATTTTTGGGTGGTAGTGTACCTCGGTCATCTCTCCATGATGAGCTGAAAATGCGGGGCTGGTCACCATATTCTCTTTGCTGGACTCTTGGATTGAGAGGGGAAGTGGGACGTGCGCAATAGCGGGGCTGTTTCCATCGTTTTCTATATTTTCACTGTCAACAGACTGTATTAGTACAGCAGTGCTCGTAAGTAGCGAATTTATGATGGCCAACGAGCATCTCGAAGAAATAATCAGTGGATCTTCTGCCTTCAGCCCTGTTTTCATTCCGTCCCATCTCCACAGCATCACTGCCGAATTGGTGTCTGATATAAAGTTTGGAAGATGATGAAGCCGATGACCAGCAGGAATGATGAGTGATTTGGGTCCAAGGCCACCATGCGTGTAGAGGGCAATATTCATCCAAGGAGTCAGGGATGCCGGCAGTGGTCCAAAGTTTGCTGGACCTGAAGATATGGAGCACGGCAATGATGGTCCTGTCAAGCCTGCCGCGGGGACTATTATGTCATACGAATGAGATAAAATTCGTTCCGCCTTTGCCAGAGGAAGGGATTCCATGGATTCCTTACGTAGCAGCTCGATGGGACGATTCTGCGATTGGAGGCATTTCAGTACTGCTGCCATGCTGGCAGCAGTGGCTGCAAGATTGAGCATTTCGCCCTCGAAATCCTTTGATATTTCAACACTTGACTGCAATCCATCTATAAGTTCGTTGATGACACTGGCCCCATAGACTCTTCCTCCCTCAAAGAGGGTGACCGAGTGCTTCTTCACCTCTGGAGTCAGAGCACCCATCATGAGGTATCCTGTCACTGCAGAATCCACCACAAAGGCCACACTCTTGCCTATTTTCGTCTTTAGTTCATTATATGGCGATCCCAATTCTAGTTCTCCCTGTACGCTAGCTGGCGAAGCCATGGCCTCCTGCAGCATGTCTCCCCCTGGGGAAAAGTCTCCCGTGCTGTGGGCTGAATTTGACAGGGATGCCTCTGGCGACGACGAGAGCTTGTTGCAAAATCCCAAACGACATGCCATCGATATCCCTACTTTCAAATTATCCATGGGAATGTTCAAAATGTCAGCGAGCTCAACAACTCGTACCCTCTCAGAGGCAGCCACAAATATTTGATATAGCAATGTCTCTAGAGGGTCAATCCCATCGATAGAAGACACGGAGGAAGTCTTGTTCGACACAAAACCTTCCAATGGAGGTATAGAAACCTGGTCTTCTGGGCTGATGGGTATATTGAACCACACCAATTCTCTCGTATACAGGGAAAAGACAGCGTGTGGATCCAACATTTTGTATGGAGCCCCATCAGCATAATTTGCAGCCAGTCTGCAAACTTCTGCTTCTGCTGCACTCATCGTTCTAAACTCCACTTCTCCCAAATTTACGACACACACGCGCCACCACGGCGCTGGCTGCACAGATCTCGGTCTCTCTGGAAGCAGATCCCGTACCAAGCCCTTGTTCACCCTCCACATGAGCCTTTTGGACTTGGCCTGCTGCATGATTGCAATGTACTCATTCCTCCCCACTCCCACTACCTTGAGCGCATCAGCAGCTGTGAAGTTAGGGATAGAGTCATACGGATTATCCTCTTTCATGCTATTTGCCAGAATGTCCTTGTAGTACCTGAAAGGACTGACTCTCAAAACTCTGCAAATATACTCTCCCAAATGGTACGGAAATATCTGCATGGAAAAGATTGCATCTTTACCAACCGATTTGTACGTCAGCGTCGAATGAATCACGCACCCTATTCAGCATCCGAAACTCTGAGAGGAGAGTCTCATAGTACGTCCTCTCGTCACAGACCGTCCTGGCTGGTGAGGTTTCCCAGGACATCCCTCGATGCACGCAATACTCCTTAACCCTTTTCAAAATCAGAACACAATGTTAATTACTCGAGATCGGAATCAATAATGCACATGCGTTACTGCAACGAACCGTTTCGTCCATTCATCCTCAGATATAACGAGCTTCAGACGCGTGGGAAGTTCCTGATACCTCGCAGAAGCTTCAATGTACTTTATTAAATACTCCTGTGTCGGCATGCCTGCTGTGGCAAGGTGGGTTTCTTATTCTCCCGTTGTCCAGTTGCGTTCAAGTCTTTATTCTCGCTGAGGGATCATCGTGATCTCAAAATTTCGGTATTACATTCAAACGAATATGTAATTCATAAAACTGGTTGACGACGTGCGTGCGTTGATCCTAAATCACATATCTGAGGGGCATGAAACACTGGATCACATGGCATAATATGGACCTCGGCCTTTCACAGCTAATCCTGGAACACCGGTTGGGAGCGAGTCTGCGGTGCTGTCGACAAACTCACTTGGGGCATACACCACCACTGTTCTGCTTGGGGCGTACACCTGGAAAGAATATGGTCTGTTGTCATAATTGCCCTCGTGTGCCATGAACTCTGTGTCAGAGTTCTTCGTGACATTGTTCCATCCGCCAAACACCTCTTCGTCTGATGATAAAACTACTTTGTATGATCCTGGTTTGTTGCAACCCACTCTATAGTCAGAGTATGATTGTGTTGGATGGAAATTGAACACCATCACAAGGTCACCTCTCTCAACGACAACAATCTTGTCGCCTTCGTCTTTCCTCGAAACCCATTCATGAGGAGCTCCAACAAATCCGAATGCCTTGTCCAGGTGCTGCATGGCGGCGTCAAAGTAGTTCATCTCCTTGTAGCGGAGCACTTCTGAATCAACAAGATCCCACCGTCTGCGGCATTTATCCAAAGAGCCTCCGTTTCCAGGAACAAATGCTCCTGTTGAGGTATCGTATGTATCATCTCTTGGGAAGTCGATCCATTCTGGATGACCGAATTCGTTGCCCATGAAATTCAGGTAGCTCTCCCCCCCAAGGGTCATGGTCAACAACCTGATCATCTTGTGCAGAGCAATACCCCTGTCAACAACTGGGCTCTGCGGACCTACTCCTCGAGCAGCCATGTAGTCATACATATCCTTGTCCATCAGCCAGAAAGCAATGGTCTTATCACCAACCAGGGCTTGGTCATGGCTCTCAGCATACCCCACACATGCTTCAGCATACCTCCTGTTTGTCAGGGTGTGGATGATATTTCCCAAGTCCCATGAGTAATCGTCACACTTGGAGAGGACTTCAATCCACTTGTCAGCAATTGCCATCTGAAGTCTGTAGTCAAAACCGACTCCACCCTCGTGCCATGGGCGGCAGAAGGAAGGCATTCCTGAGACATCCTCTCCGATTGTGACAATACTTGGGAACAAATCATGGAGCATATTGTTCATGAGCATCAGGTAGACAACGGCCTCGACGTCTGTAGACATCCCAAAGTACTCATCATAGTTGCCTGTGAAGGTTGTTTGGAGGCCATGATGATGGTACATCATGGAAGTGACACCATCAAATCTGTACCCGTCAAACTTGAATTCATCCACCCAGTATCGGGAGTTTGACAACAGGAATCGAAGAGTTTCCCAATTTCCATAGTTGAAACATCTGGAATCCCACATCCAGTGATATCCTCTGCCTCCTCCATGGAAGTACATTCCATCAGTACCATCAAACATATTGATGCCATCCATGGTGTTCTTGCTTGCATGCGAATGAACAATATCCATGAGGACGGTAATGCCAAGCCTGTGAGCCTCATCAATCATGGACTTCAATTCATCAGGAGTTCCGCAGCGAGAGGATGTCCCGAAGAAGTTTGTCACATGGTATCCAAAAGATCCATAATATGCATGTTCCTGAATTGCCATGATTTGAATGGTATTGTATCCCAACTTCCTGATTCTTGGCAACATTTCGTCTCTGAATTCGATATAACTGTTCACTTTTGGCTCCTCTGAGGACATTCCAACGTGGCATTCATAGATTCGCAAGTTTCTAGGACGAGGTGGCCTTGGATACTTGAACGTGTAAGACTTGCCGTCCTCCAAGACTCCGGGCTCTCCCTTCTCTGGAGGCTCCCAGTACACACCATTGAACTGAATCTCATTCCATTCTTGCGTCGCCCACTTGATCCAAGCCGGGATACGCTCCACGAACTCCCCATACGCAGTCTCCAATCTGATCTTCACCTTGCTTCTGTGAGGAACTGCCCATGTGCCATCTGCATTATCAGGCAAGAACAGCTCAAACGTCCCAAAATCGTTCTTAATCGCCCAATGCTCTGGCTTTGGTTCCCAATCGTTGAATTCTCCAATCAACGCAATGGCCTTGGCCCCTGGTGCCCATTCCCTGTACCAAACACCAGTCTTGCCCTCATGCTCCCCTCTGTTCAGACCAAACCTGTTATATCCCTTGGTAAATGTCTCCATTCCACCCTCGTTCGTGTCGATGGCATGCCTGATCGATTTGAAAATGTTCCATCTATACCTGAAATGATCAGCATGGCTCCACAGAGAATCATCCCACTGCAAGCACGCAGTCCCATCATGCTCCGGCACTGGAGACATCAACCCGTGCTCTTCCACAAACTCTCCCCCTGGTGCCGGCTGCTGAATCGGAGACCAAAAGTCCTCCAACGTCTTTGCCTCCTCCTGGGCAACCACAGGCACTGGAGTGTCCAGGTCCACCCCTGCACCCTCCAGCTCAGAGGTCAACTCTTCCACTCCTGCCTCTGCTTCAGCTATAGACTCCTTCAAAATCTCATTCTCCTTCTTCAACACCTCCAGAGGGGTACTGGGCTTGTCTTCACGGCTGGCATCTGTAAAAATCGAACAATTCCTCGGGGTCAGTCGAGTGCGTTGGACACAATCACGAGGGCAGATATACCCCATCACAAAACAGTAATCACGTACATGCTATACCCTTACGACCCCCATGCTGTCTTTTATGTCCCAATGATAGGGATTGTCTCACTCGTCCGAGTCCTCGGTGCCCGAGATTGGACAAGGCAGAACTGACCATGACGTATTGGCACACGTATCTCAACTGTAATGACCCTCGGTTACGACCGATTTGATAGGAATTACTTTAAACACTACAGTAAATACTATCAGAACCGTATCCAATCAGGGGAATACGGCGATATCCAAAAGGCACAAGGGGTGACAGATACACAGTTGCTTCGACCCTATCCTAGACTGTACAACCTTTCAAGATGGGTCCGGAGAGGGGACTCTTGAAATGGTAGATTGCAAAGTATTAATAGAATTGCTTTGGGATGGGGTGCGGTGCTGGCTATTGGGATGGTGGTCATCATCGCTAGCACATGGGCCATCTGGGCATCCGCAGATCTCCTTTCGAAAGGCCTTTCATCATCGATTGCCATCGATGGTCAACGGAGGTGGTCTCTCTCCGGTGTACATACAATCTCTCGCTCATGTTGTATTCATGAGTCACGCAGCTACTCTGAGAATATGCTGGCGTTCTTGATATCATGCTGCAGTTTTTCCAAGTCTGACTGTTTCTTTGCATCTTCTGCATACTGCCTTGCCTTTTTCCTCTCCTCGAGGTATGGAAGGTATTCCTTCTTATACTCTTCTCTACAACGGTCAGCTGTTTTGAACAGATCGCTCATGCCTTCTCCTGTGGCAGCCGAGACACCCACGTGGGGTATGTTCTCATAGAATTCCTCCAGGACGAGGGAGAGAGATCTGCTAAATGAGGCTGAAAAGCTCGGGTCGGCATCCAATGCGCTTGCAAAGGCATCAAAGTCCTTCATCCACTCTGTTGCAAAAGAATGATGGCACACATCAATTTTGTTGAAGACGAGGACCATGGGCAGCCTGGTCTTGTAGATGATGGAGCATGCTTGGAGCATGTTGGCAATGAATGTCTGAGGGGAGGAGCAGCGCGGGGTATCCACGACGTACGCAATCACAGTGGGGAATTCAGATGCGAATGCCTCAGAGATAATGGCCCCTGATGCTGACCATGTGAAGATCTCAATCTGGCCGGGCGTGTCTGCAATCACATACTGGAGCGGAGGGTCTCGTGGCTTCTCACAGAGGGCAACTACCTGATCAAAGCGCGTGGCAAACAGGTTGAGAGCGGTCAGAATGCCCCCATTAGGCCCTAAATTGTACTGTTTCATCACATTCTTGTAGTTCACCTACATGCCATGCCGTACATTCAATCACACGAACAGTTTGAACAAGCCAGAGCAGTCAGACGCACCGTGTCCCGGATATCGACATTCGGTTCATATGGGACTTTGAGAACAGCAGGATCCAAGTTAAGTATGTATCCTTCCTTCTCATTCTCTTCTATATGTGTCTGAATGCGATGTATCAAGCTCGTCTTGCCTGAACCAGCCATGCCAATCACGAGCAGGACCGTTGGTTTCTCATGGCCACTATCAGAGCACTCCTTGTCACTCATTATACCATAAAATTCTATTCTAAATACTGCATGGCGGATGTATCCCCAGAAAAACATTTTAATCAGAGATCTCTAATATTAGAGATCTAGATGCATGGGAATGCTCGGGCGATGAGGGTGATGGTGACGGCATAGCCCTGGTCTAATGTAAAAACAAATTCATAAAGCCAAGGTGGAGTTGGCTGACTAGTAGTTACGACAGCATTGGGAAGCAAAAGGACCCACATGGACGGTAGGGGGGTATCCAGCATTGAAAGGCTCAAGGATGCGCGGTACAGAGGATTGTAGTGATTTCATGAATAGCTCGAAGTTTTGTATGGATGAAGTGTGCTTTGAGGGGGTGAGTGGGGAGAACATTCAAAAATTGAAGACCCTGAACCAAGTCATCTTTCCAATCAACTATCCTGAAAGGGTGTATAATGATATTTTGGCCTGCGGGGAGATTTCTCAGATTGCTCATCTGCGAGGCAAAGTTGTTGGTGGGATCTCTTGCAGACTAGAAAATACTCCAGAGGTAGGTTGATGCTTGGTTCTGCCAAGAGGTATCAGTGCGTGGAGGGTTGATTCTTTTGTTGACATGCAGGGTCCAATATTGTACATCATTACGCTCGGAGTTCTGGCTCCGTATAGAAATTTAGGACTTGGATCAAAGTTATTAGACACATGCCTGGATACAATCAGGACCTGCCTTCCAGAGGTGGAGCGGGCAAGGTTGCATGTGCAAGTCAGCAACGAGGATGCAATTCGATTTTATCTGAAGCATGGATTTGTCATTCTTGAGACGGTAAGAAATTATTACATAAAAGTAAAGCCCCGGGATGCCGTTCTTTTGGAAAGCAAATTGAATTAATTGATTTATTGATGGTAACAAAGATTTAATTGATGCCAAGCTCGGTTTCATACACTTCAATGGATTTGAACAGCTCTGTAAAGTTTCCTTTTCCAAAGCCACCACAGCCAGCAATGTCGTTATCAGTGACTACTGGCTCTTTCTCTGCGTTTTCACTGATGCAAATGCGTTGGATGATCTCAAAGAAGAATGTGGACCGATCTCCTACTGGTTTGGTGAAAATTTGCAAGAGTACCCCCTGATCATCCTTATCAACCAACAGGCCCAATTCTTCGCACAACTTGAACTGCTTTGGGGTTAAAAATGGACCAATTTTCTTCGGCAAATTATCGTAATACTCTTGTGAGGGTTTCGGCATGAATTCAAAGCCTCCAAAATGCGACCTGTTCCTCATCTCTGTCAGTGTTCTAAAAATATCATTTGTTTTGAGGGCCAAATGCTGTAACCCTGCTCCTTCATTCTGTTCCAGGAATGTCTGAATCTGACTTTTCCTGGGAGTATTGAATGTTGGTTCATTCACTGGAATGAGAACCATTTCATTATTAGATGCCAATACCATCGAATTCAGCCCAGAGTCCACTGTCCCAACGTCCTCTGCCACAAATTCAGCAAATTCGTGAAATCCTGTGAACCCCATGATGTAGTCCACTGTGGGAAGGAGTTCGGGCACATTTCCGACAGCATGATCAACTCTTTCCAGTCCGTAATCAACGGTGGGAACATCTGTCACCGCTTCATACCCCGGCAAAAATGCGCCGGTATAATCTCCTGATATATATCTGAGAACCACATTTCCATACAAGGTAACCTCGGCAATCACTGTGGCTGATCCGTCCTCTCCCGTCATCTTTACTGGAGATTGGACAGGGACTGCTCCATGTTCCACACTCAGCTGGTACGCCTTCTCGGCATCATCAACTCGAATACCTAGAGCACGCACAGCAAGACCGTGTGACTTTAAAAAGTCATGAGCAAAATCTACATCGTACGGCAGAGGAGGCTTGCTGTTACTCTTGTCAGTCTTGGAGGAATATGGAGCTGTGAAACTGAACACAATATCGTTATTCTTCATCACATAACTCGCAAAGTGATGATTCTCAGTTCCTTGATCCGACTTCGCCACCATTGTCATGCCTAAACCAAAGCCAAACCTACAGACCATGTGACACATCAGCCTCAACTTGTTGAACCCACAACCAACCAAAAGCTCCGTACCTTCGGGACGTGTTGACCGCATCTCCGCACCAAAACTCCACATGATCAAATTTCTTCACATTGAAACGATCACTCATGGGATTGGATCGCGTAAATCCCTTGTAACCGGTCAGGGTACGCTGTGCTCCATTCCCTGCGCTCGTTGCAGCGCCTGCTGCATTCTCAGAATGAATACCCATGGGAACCACCATCACCTTTAAAATGAAATAATACAATGTAATACACAATAGCAGAGTGTATGAAGGATGTCCAAGGTTTTTTGGATCAGAGAGATCCTTTGAATGGACACGAGGCCTTGACATGGGCCTCCTCAGGCTGTGATGTGACCTCGCATGGATGAGGTCACGTGACCCACATGCGCATGGGCCAGATGATTTGATACCATTGGGATTGTCAGGGAAACTCAATAGGTACAGAATCTACCCACGTTGACAAGGATGCTTCGTCATGGGTACCCATGTCAACATGTGCACTTTAGAGGTGGGCGACGCATTCCCCGAAATTTCAGTCTGAACACCATCAAACATTGTAGATCTTCATCAGGGGTGAATGCATCGTCATCCGAATTAACGGCAGAGTCAGTTTTTGAACTCCTGTTAGAACAAGCAGGTGGAGGTGTCCCTCTTCGGCTTTCGTCGTCGAAGAATGGGAGGGGGATATACACTGATGTGGAAATAAAGAAAGGAGAGGTACTGGCAGAGATTCCATTGGGTATGTGCATGTCGCTGGATTACGAGGGAGGCGGATTGTCGTTGCCACGTGGTGACTGGCCCAGGGTGAGAAAGGCCATAGAAAAAGACGATGCGCTACCGTGGGATGTGCTGCTTGCGCTTGGTGTGCTAGATTCAATGTCTGGAATGGGATCAGAGGCATTGCAAATGTATACAAATTATGTGCTGCCACCTCCAAAGAGCATGTCGCTGCCCTGCTGTCTGCCAGAGCACATGCTTGTAGAATTACAGGATGAAGATATGATGGAGAAGGCTATGGAGCAGAAGAAGAGACTGAAGTCTCTTTTTCCAGGTCTAGGTGCCGAGATGGAGGAAGACGGGCCGACATGGATGGAGTATGCCTTTGGTTGTGTTCGAAGCAGGGCATTCAAGTTGGGTGATGAGTCATATGGTTTTGTACCCATACTCGACGCCGCGAATCATGCTATGGAGCCTAACGTAGACTTTTCATTCAACCCTTCTGGTAATACCGTGGTTGTTTTTGCGATAGACGATGTACGCCAAGGGGAGGAGGTCACCATTAGCTACACAGGAAAAGTGGGGTATACGAATTCCAGAATGATGGCACAGTATGGATTTGTATTTGAGAATGGGAATCCATTTGATAGGTATTCTGTAGATGACATGATTGAAAGATCGTGTTGTCTAGGCCTAGAGCATATTCAACGAGCACTGGGTGATGGTGAGCAGATGGTTGACATTTTGAGTGGGAAAGATGCATATTCCTACTCATGTCTGAAAAGTCTTCCCATAGAAATGGAAGATGAACATGCATCGCCGATAGAAGAACAGAAAGCATACGTAGAGGATTTGAGACGTGTGTGGCTGAATCGGATAGGGGCTTGGACATCCTCGCTCAGGGATGACGAGTCCATGCTTGGCCATATGTATGCTTCAGACAAGAGTGATCCTCGTCTTCTGGCCGTTCTGCAATATAGAATACAATCAAAACGTCGCGATGTTGCAATGGATGGTCTATTACAAATACTGTCAGCATACTATGCTGGTTCACATTCGTCTAGAAGATGACCGAGTCCTTCGTCGCTGCTGATTCACTTCATCTAACTCTATCAAATGCTTGGAGGCATCTCTTAATTGCACGGTATTCGCCACCTGTTTCAGCAAAAATCCAGGCGCAGCAGCAATAACAATACCATACAGCCAGTGCAAGAGAGGCCCACCAGTCAAATAAAATGTGAGGAGATACAAAGCCAAATACATGACCTCGACGGAAACACAGCAGTACCCCATAAATATTCTATGCTTATAGTACATGCGTAAGAGCCAAGTATCCTTCTTGCTCGTGTCCTTGTGGCTTGATCCCAACCCCCTCTGTGCAAGACTGGCATACATGTGGAACCAATGACTAAATACGTCCAAAAACACCAGTCCAATCAATACCACCGTCGTTACAACTCTAATATGATCCACCGATATACCCATGACATCCCCATGCTGCGGAAGAACGGCAGTGATCCGTCCAAATAGCACCGTCACCAGACCACAAGTGGCAACCCTGTCAGTCACCATATCCAGCACGGCCCCCAAGGTGGACTGTTGGCCAAGCATCCTCGCAAACCTCCCATCTAGCTCATCACAGGCGAAACTCAAAAAATAGAGGGCAATCATGTATCCTGGCGACGTCATTCCGAAACTGAACGCACCCAGTGCGCAGAGGATGCGAGCATATCCAATCAGATTGGGCACAAACAGATGCACACGAGAATGTCGTCTAAAAAACCAAAATGTGGATGCATCAGCATCAGATCGAATATCCCTGGCCATCGCCTGCCCTGCGTGGTACTGCTGTTTCCGTCTCCTCTTCGCTCGTGAGCAATCCTAGGCTATTCACACATTTTTTAAATACTAATCGTGTGAAGATCGGCTTGTTTGGACTCTATGAAGAATGAGTCTCCCGGGAAAGACAGAATATGACCAAAGTTTTGGTTTTAAAGTCTGTATTACGGAGTCTTGACATCTACATGGTGTCTTGGTTTGGCTTTGGCTTTTCAGCACATGTTTTCATAGTTTTTTATTGATAATGGGCGATCGTGACCGATTGGATGCCCTGGAGGAGACAGTACGTGTTCTGTGTCGAACAACGACATTTCAAGTTTTCATAGACTGTCATCATTCGATGATATGTATCTTTAATACGTAATATAAATAATACATATATCCATTTGTGGGTGCAGTGGAGGAGACTGGACGAAAGAATATCGCAGCGATATTCAAACATTTTGAACCGACAGACTCGAGATTCCGATGGATTTGTGGATGGAATAGACGCCGAGAAGGAAAATACTGATACTATGACCAGTAATAGTAGGGATTGGGCCAAGGGGAATGCATCGAGAGATGGGCGTGTTGGTGGAAGTCACCGTCGTTCTAGTGTGTCGCTCTTGCCGAGGCGAGGGGCATCCCCGCTTCTTGATAGGGGTGGTGCTGATTCTCCTTCTATATCAAGGGATAGTACTTGGAGGCTCGGGGCTATTGGTCGAGCTGGGGAGGGCAAGGGGCATTCTGCAGTGGATGAGGATGTGTCAGCCTCTGATCAGAGGCCACAAGATGTCACAATGACGGTGGAATCTCCTCGGTCCCATTCACAGGCTGATAGCCACGATCAAGGTAGAGATCTTGTTGTCATCAAACGTGAAGATCACGCAGAGCAGTTGAAGCGGGAAGTTGACATTCTTTTGAATAGGAAAGAGTCGTTGGAGAGGGAGACAATGTTTGTGAGGCAGGAACTCGAGATTTTGTTGGGTCAAAAGTCGGAAACTAAAGGCGAGCTGACGGAACTTATGTCAGAGATGGAGTCAGCGAGAGAGACACTGGAATACCTGCAGCTAGATTTGGAGAAGGAGGAGGAGAAGATGGCGTCACATCGTCAGCTGGCATTATCACATCTTCGCGATGACGCAGAGGAGAAGAAGGCTGAGTGTATGAAGGAGATTTATCAAGAGAGAAAGGCGCTTGAAGAGAAGGAGAAAGAAATGGAATTGCTCAGGATTAGATTGGAGAAGAAGTCCCTTGATATGGACAAGTCTGAGAGAGACCTTGAGGAGAGGGAGCGTCGATTGAACGTGCGGTTGGGTGAGTTGGAAGATAGAAAAGAATCTTTCGACTCCAAGATGCAAGCACGGGAGAACTCGCTCGTTCAAAGAGAGTCCGAATGTGATGACTTGTGGAGGCAGGCAAATGATATTCTCTCGCGGGAGAAGTGTGTTGCTGAGAAGGAAGACATGATTCACCATACAAGAGTGGAACTTCAAAATAAGGAACAGGAGGTTGAAAAGCTTGCAAAAGATGTTGACCAAGACAGGAGGGTCCTGAGAGAAAGTAGTAGGGAGTTTGAATCTCAACGGAGGGATTTAGAGGCAAGGAGAGCCCTCTTCACTGAACAGATGGAGCGAGAGAAACTGTCGATACAGCGTGAGAAAGAATTAATCGCACAAGAGAAGATGGAACTTTCATCTGAAGAAGAAAGGTTGAATGGTATCGCAGCTTGTCATTCTGACGCAGAGAGAGAAGCAGCACAGCTGCTGGCCCAAATTGAGATATCAAAACAAGACTTGCAAGCATTACGGGAAAAAATTTCGGAAGAGGAAAAGGTATATTCCTCCATTCTGAAAACTAAATCTCAAACGTTGGAGGATTTACGAGCAAAGGAGATGTCTCTTGAGGGGCAGAGAGAGCATCTCATGCTGCTCGAGGAACAGATCTCAAAAGATCGTGACTTGCTTGTAAAGGAGACTGAGGCAGTCGAGGCAAGCAGAGAAGATGTACAAAGAAAGATCAAGGTATGGAGCGTGTGGTAAAATTTTGAATGTTGGGATCATAAAGCATGCGCCTCTCTGAAAAATGCAGGATTTACATCTCAGAGAAACTCAATTACAAGAGGCTGAGGAAACCTTTCATCCTCAGATGTCTGAACTGTCCGAAAAGAAAAAAGAGTTGAAAGCTGATATAGACGGGTTGAACGAAATTATGGTTGAGATTGAGAACGAAGCGAATGACTTAGAGAGGCGATTTGAGATCCTTCAAGAGAAGGAAGATGAATTTGAGCAAAGGAAGCATTCCTGGGAGAGGGACTTTAGAATAAAAGAGGCTCTGCTGGAAGATGTCAAAGAAACCCTGGATAAAAAGGAGAAAGACTTGGAGCAGATGGTAAATGACCTCTCGAAGAAAGAAACAGCGTTGCTTGAAAAGGTGGGCGAAGACCAAACGAGATTGGAATCTCAAGAACGTTCTTTGAGCCACAAGATTAAGGCATTGGAGCAGAGCCAATCGGATATTTCGAAGGCAAGGGCTGAACTTGAACAGAAAAGCGAGCAAATCTCGAATTCTCTCCGAGAGATTGAGAAGAGGGAAAAGGCCTTGGCTGAGAAGTATGCTTCTCTTGAGGACGATCAAAGGCTCTTTGAGGAAAACAAGGCGGATGTCGAAAATTTGCAGAGAAAGTCTATTCAGTCCTTGAATTCCGTGGATGCAATGAAATCTGAGCTTGAAAGAGATAGAAAACTTCTTCTAACCAGGGAGAAGAGGATCTTGCAAATGGAGAAGGATGCTGAAGAGCTGCAATCCAACCTCACAAATCAGAATTTGGAACTAAGCAAACTTTTAGAATCTTCTCGCCAGCGCGAGTTAGCCGCTGCGATGAAAGAGTCGCAGGCTGAGATGCAAATGCAGGAGGCTGACAGCAAACAAAAGAATGCTCAGGAGCTCATCCTTCGTTGGGAAGAGGAGGTGAAACTTGCAAAAGAAAGAGAGTCAAAGGCTTTAGCGGCTGTGGAAAATCTGAAGCAGGAGGAGATCATACTGAAAGAAAGTAGGATCGCATTAAGAGAATACGAATCGGAACTGCAACAGAGAGAATGGAAATTGCACGATAGCTGGAATATGGTCAAACAAGAAGCATCCAAATTGGTTGCACCCCTTGAACACGAGCCACCTTGTGCCCTGTATAGCCTTCTTGTATCGGGGTTATGTGGCCAAGATGCAGCAGGAACGAGCAAAAATCACGATGTGTACCAAGAGAAGATTGCAGTTGACAGTGTTGGAGGTGGAGCATCAGAGTCGTTGTCAGCCTTAAATCGATATAAATTGTGGGCAGAGGCCACTAAGCGGGAGACATCTCTTCAGCGATGGGCAATTTCCCTTGCAGCAGAATCTAAAAGACTGAAATTAAGTGCAGAGAAAATATCAAATAGCTGGGCGGAATTCGAAAGCCAGAAATGTGAGGCCAGAGAAAACAAGGACAAAGCCCAGCAGTTGATGAAGGAATTGCATGAAAAAGAGGAGGAGGTGAATGGTGCTATGGCAAGCCTCGAGGTGTCTCAGCGCAAGCTGTCGCACGACAAGAAGAGGATGGAGGACATGATGGAGGAGTTGCAGAAAGAGCAAGAAGCTCTTGAAGCATCCAAACAGGAACTGCATGCTCGCACCAAGAGCCTCAAATCTCTAGAATCGTCATGGAAAGACCGAATGTCAGAACTCCGAGATCGCGAAAAGGCTGTGTCAGATTTACAGAGGCGCTTGTCAAACCAAAGAGAGGCCCTTGAGGATAGGGAGGCCCGCACGATGGAAAACGAAGACAGGATTCGCGACGAAACATTGGCTTTATCATCCAAGAGATCAGCATTACGTACCCTCGAAGAATCTCTTTCAGCGAAAGAAACAAACCTAAAAGAGAGAGAAGCTGATGCGGATGCCTTGTTGCTGGCAGCACAGAAAGAAATGGAGGTTGCTTCTCAAGCATCAGCTCAAGCCCAAGCAAGACTGGCGGAGATCGAGGAGCGGTCCATGGAGCTAGAGGAAGTGTCTCTTCATATAGATGATAGGATGAAAGCGTTTGTGGAATTTGAAGACGAGAAAGAAAGAATGATCAAGTATGCAGAACAATTGGAGGAGCAAGACAGATTGATCCAAAAGGAACATTTGGTTCTGCAAGAGCGACAAAAGGAGCTCGAACATGCAGCCAACAATTTAAAAGAAAAACTCCCTCAAACTAGGTAAGGGTTCTTCCTTGAAACACGCAAAACTTCGATTGGGGAGGGTTGAAAGCCTCGTCGATAGAATGCCAACCGATGATAAATCTCTCTTAAGCAACGGGTGAATCGTTCTCCTTCCTCACCTCAGATGAAGAAGAAGACAACGACGAGGAGTCTGGCCTCCAAGATACGAAAATCTATGAATTTGCATGCTGGCATAGAGATCTGTGGCTCTTGTTGGACGATATCGTTTTTACCCTGAGATTGCAACCAGGCATGCTGTTGTTGTCACATGAAACGTCATGGGCTCATGCGAAAGTAAAATGTGTACATTTTGATTCCAGCGGCACCATTTTGTGAAAATATTTAGCTATTTATCTACGAAACGCTCTTTCCAGGTGTTGTAGGGCACTCTGAAGGTAATACAAGCACCGAGGTCTTGGGAACTGAACTGGCTGTTGACCCCCCGAGGGTTGAAGCAACTCTTGCGCATCACAACCAGGGCAACAGTAAATAATGAGTTTCTTAACAAGAAAAAATTCCAACAAGGCAGCGACCACGCCACCCCCTATAAAGAAGTACAACTACAAGCAATACTTGGAAACTCAGGCACCCTCAGACGCGGTTCTCAACACGGCCTCCAAATATGGCGACAAGGTCGCATCCAGTGCAGCATTGCAAGCAGATATTGAAGCAAACGCAAAAATGTCACCCAGATCGAGGCCGAAACGTCGCAGGGTGTGCACTCCAGGGAGAGTTACATTTATTCTGTTGTGTGTGTTGCAAATGTGTGGAGCAGCAGCGGTCATTGGTGTCACAGCTGGATGCTTGGACACGAATGTAACGTCAGCTGAGGGAACAACATCAAAGGAGTATTGCTACTTGTTGAACTCCTCTGTGAATACCTGTACCTATGCATACTGGGCAGGAGGGGCATCCATTGCATTGAGTATTGTCCTCATGCTCTTCAATTTAGCATGTGCGGGGAAAAGAGGGATGTGTTGTCTAAGTGTTGAGGCAATTTTGGCTTGCTGTGGCGTTATTTGGTGGATTGCTGCTGGAGTTGTATCGGTGATAACATCTGACAATGCTTCTGATCAAGGTTTGGAGAAAAAATCATGCAGGGAAGCGCTCTATATAGCTTCTTTCTGCACGGCAGGATTGTTCTTAGCCCAATTTCTGTTGAGCACGACAGGGTGCTGTTGTTCATGCTGTCGGGAAACTGATGATGACTATTGATTGATGGCACAGGGATGGAAACACATTTTGACACAAGCACTGTTTATATATATATATATATTCTGGCTATATTTTTGAGCAATATGTAAGATGTATCAACCATATCTAACCACAAACACATCCAACGGATAGTGTTTGTGCATCTCCGCTGCCCTGTGGATTGCAGACACTGCCCACTCTTCACGATTTCCAAATGCACCACACCCCAGCAATGTCAGAAATAGCTTCGGGCGCTCCTCCCCTCTCGTCAAATAATCCACCTTTTTGGCGGCAACAGCAAACGTGGCTTCATATGCTGCCTCCAACACAAGCTGTGCAAATGGCTCCCATTCCTCCAGGGCAACTCTGCAATATGCAATTGGCAATGCTGAGCAGTACACTTGCGTCACTATATTCCCGCACGAATTCAATGTAACTTCTGTATCTCGTTGAACTCCAACTTTGAGCCGACGCCGAAGATCATCTCTTCTTTGTTCTGAGAAACCTGCTAATTTTGCGTTGACTCGGCGCAATCCATTCTCATCCGCAATCATGTAACCATTCATCATTTCCCAAAGTTTTTCTGTGTCATTTCCCAACATAAAACCAACATCTTCCAAGCAATCTATCTGTCTATCACGTGTTTGGCCGACATGGCCATCTTCAAAACGGTAAAAGTAGTTGCGATAGACGGTACCTGCCCCACATGCAATGGCACATATAGGCCCTTGTGTGCGATCATTCTCATATATATCTACGCCTTCTTCTGGAGTGATGCTGGGGCCAATCATTTCTAAAACGTTAAATTGCGAGGCAACCTGAATGACACAGCCATTATATTGAGGATTGCAGTGAATGTCCCTGATATCAGCCACAATCTCCTTCATGACAAGGCGGTGCTGTCCATCAGAGGGCCTCAAACCCTGTCTTAGCTGAGAAAGCGACAGTACCTCTAGCATACCACACTGATATGTAGCATTCGTCACCAGAGACACCATGGATTGCCCCTCTCTAACCTGTATGTTCTCTCTAACCTGCTCAGGACTCTCTTCATGGAACCCAAAGAGATCTTTGAACCACATTCTATATGAATCTCACTATTCTATACAACTAGCTTTTTTCTACAACACTTTTCCCAATCCCAGACAATTGAGACATCGCTGATACCTGCTCGTTCCACAAGCTGGGCAAGAACAATACACTGCTGGCTCATTTTCACTCTTTTCACGACCCTTCATAATCTGTGACATTCTTTGTGGCTTTCTAGTACGTACTATGCAACTCCCGTGACAAATCTGACAAGATATATACCCCTCTCCGTCACACTGAGAACAAACACTGGCACTCTTCAACTGCACATGCAATCAAACCTCATTCTCCGCAGCCATACCATCCATATTTTACTATCCATACCATTCGTGCTCGATTAATTCGCTTCGCAACGGCCATACCCATCCCACTGACGACGATTGTAGTTCCTCCCATGGTTACCATGGTTCCTACGCCGACACCTACGGCTGTCAAGAAGGGATTCAATCTCATATATCGATTTATGTAATTATTACATGGCACCAATCATACATGTTATGGAAGAACGCACGATTTAGGCATTGACGTTCTCAAATCTTGGGGAAGATCCGTACAAGTACTCTTCGAATCTCTGGACCTCACCAACGGATCCGTAGCAAATCTGGGTTCTCTGGTCGTGGGCGGTGATCTCAACGTCGAGTCCAGACACGCACTGGCCGTCGCAGGAAGATGCACCTCCGGCCTTCTCCACAAGGAGAGCAAGAGGGGCAACCTCGAACAACAATCTGAGCTTGGCCTTGGTGGATGGAGAGGTCACGTTGGTGAAGACTCCCTTCTCTTTGACAATGATCTGGAACACATCTGGGACCATTCCTCCGGTGTATCTCAAGGTGTATTTCTCTCCGATGTAGTGGGAGATGAGGCGCTCATAGTTGGGGTTGTCGAATGTGGCTCTCAAGTTTCCTGGGGAGAAGAGCTTTCCCTCGCCGATAGTTGTGGTCTCCTTGACGTGCAACCACTTTCCATCATCCTGGAGCAAGAACTCGTGGCATCCTGGAGCATCCTTGAGGGCAATGCAGAACACAGTGCGTGGTCCGTAGATTCCCATTCCAGCAGCTGCTTGATCACGTCCGGTGATTCCGGTCAATTTATCCCCTGGCCAGACACCAAAGATTGTTCCAACAGAGAAGTTGGTGTCGACGATGGAAGATCCATCCAATGGGTCAAAGGCAACGGAGAATCCACTTCCTCCCATGTCCAATGGCTCTGGAACCTCCTCAGAGCAGGCGAGCTTGCAGCAGCCAGAGTAACGAAGGGCCTCGAACAAGAGCTTGTCAGCCAACAAATCCACGGCTAACTGCTCATCTCCGAAGGAGTTGACGCATGCGGTGGCACCGCATGAGGCTGTGCGAACCTTGAATGCAATGGTTCTAATGGCCTCAGACATGGACATCATGAGCTGTCTCAACTTGGCATCACTAGTGGCCTCCATGAGGAACTCCTCAAGAGTGTCCCCAACTTTGGCGTTCACGCGGACGGCGCCCCTGACTGCCTTGCTCTGAGAAGCCCTAGTGGCACGGACCTGCTCAACAGTTCCAAAGAAGGACTTGTTCAAGCTGACTCTGGCATTTCTCTGCACATCATATCATTCACATAGGGGTAAGGGTACTATCAAATTTGACCGAGGGGTGCGACAACGTGTGGGTACCCTATGGCAACATTCTGCAAAGAAAGGAGAGCCCCCCAGGTGGCGTCGACGCCCATCAATCGACAGCACCAATTGGACCACCTGGCAGAGGGCTCGAGACTGAACCAGATAAGACCGATACCAGGCAGAGACACCCATCAGTGATGATCGCCCTCAAATATCTCGGCATTGTCCTTTCCTTGCATCAAAATAGCACCGACACGAGAGATGACACACCTGGACACGACTTGGCTGAGCAGCCACGCGACCAGAGACAGTCTTCACTGCTGAAGCAGCAGCAGATCTGGTTTGTACGGCGGCAGTGCAGTTCATTTTTGTTTGAATTGTTAATAAGAGTGTCCATCAGAGCACATTGCCCATGGCTCTACCGTGTGCAAGAGGACTCTGCCTCATCCAGATCACCTGATAACGACACTCTTGCTCCCATCGAAAGGTTCATTCGATAGGGTCAAAGTGTATACTAATGCAATGCAAGTCACGCTCCGAAGCGTTTTGCGGATGCTCAGTAACCACCTGAAGATTATCTAAAAAATTAGATTAATAAGTATAGCATCATGTCCCAATGGTCCGCAAGGTGCGTCTGTCTCATTTTTAGCGGGAGAGTAAATTGTTACCAATTACGCTGTTCTTCTCCCAGCGAGGCTATCGTATGGTCTGATTTCATACAAAAATAGTTATATAAATGTTTTATATCAATTACAGGAATGCCAAGCGGAAGAAGGATGCGAAGCAGGGAAAAGCAGGGGCAAGTGGAGGGAAGAAGAAAAAAGGGGGAGCAGTGGGAAAACGGGGCGGTATTCACAAGTATCACTGTGATTACTGTCAGAAAGATTTGAGTACATCACTGAGGATCAAGTGCAACGAATGTGATGATTTCGACTTGTGTTTGGAGTGTTTTTCTGTCGGTGCTCAGGTAACTCCACACAAAAACACCCATGCATACAGGGTGGTGGACAGCCTCTCTTTTCCCGTGTACACGATGGGGTGGGGAGCAGATGAAGAGACGCTCTTACTGGAAGGTGTTGAGCACTTTGGTCTGGGAAATTGGCCACAGATTGCAAGCCATGTTGGTCGCTCTGCAGAGGACTGCAAGGAGCATTATTTTCGCGTATACATAGAGACAGACTGTTTCCCCCAACCACAAAAGTCGGAAGAATTGCGATCACCCCATGCAGTGGAGGATATTAAAAATCTGATTGAAGAAAAGAGGCGTGCTGGGGCTAGAAAAATTGCTGCCATGAAGAGTGGTGTGAAATTAGAAGATGAGGATGTGTTGGCCTCTGGAGAGCAAGGTGCCGACGCTGGGAAGGATTCTGACTCGAATCTTCAAGACAAAACTGTAGAGGTGAAAGAGCATCCGACTGCGACAACTGGAACCAAAACGCCTCATTCAAATACTGTAGGCTCCCCAGCAGATGGAACACCAGTAGTGGCATTGGCAGAATCTCAGCACAGTGGGTACCACGCAAAGAGGAACGAATTTGAGATTGAGTATGATCATGAGGCTGAGAACCTTATAGCAGAGCTAGACTTTGCGGAGGATGACACTGAGGAAGAGCAGGCGGAAAAGCTGAAATTAATTGAAATTTATAATAAACGACTGGATGAAAGGGAGAGGAGAAAGGCTTTCGTCTTGTCCAGAGGGTTAGTTAAAGTAAAACGACAGCAGTTGATTGATAGAAGACGCACTAATTCAGAAAAAGATTTGCTAGGAAAACTGAGAGTTTTTGCCAGGTATATGCCCCATCCCCAGTGGGAGGCACTGAGTGATGGCTTAACGATAGAAGGCAGGCTTCGAGCACGAATACAAGAGCTGAAAGAATATAGATCTATGGGCATGAGGACATTTGAAGAAGTAGATGCGTATGTGGAGAGCGCTGGCCCAGGCAAGAAGGAGCCTTCGATTAATAATCAACCCGGAAGGTCCAAGCTTCAGAGGATTCTGATAGATAACTTTGCTCTAGAGACTGAAATACAGAAAATGGATGCACCACACGCGACTAGATTGGTACATGATAAGAACTGCATGATTCCAGAGGGGAAAGGAGTAAATGGTGTTCAGGTGTGGAGGGCAAAGAGAGGCATCCTGCTCGACGTGACTTCTCTGCCAGACTCAGAGCCTTTGACACAGGAAGAGAGGCGTCTCTGCGCCACAGAAAGATATTTGCCAGCTCAGTACCTTGCAGTAAAAGCATCCATGATGAAGAAACAGGAAGAAGAAGGATTCGTCACCAAGAAGGATATCCTGTCCCTTCCTTTTGCAGTTGATGAAGAGAGGTCACTGCGCTTGTTAGAATTTTTTAAACAGTCAAATTGGGTCAAACTCAACAAAAAGTAATAGTAACAACAACAAGAGCCGTCTAGTCAACTCATTTGTTCCTCTTCCTTTTGAATGAATCTTCGAAGGATTCGCAACAGCCACTGCGCCAGAACAAGCCCTACAAAATGCGCCATAATCGTGTTGGTGCACGATTGCACACTAAAAACGTCGAACGCAACAGGTGGTGGAGCGGCTCGGGGATTATAGTACATTCCCCCGGCCGCAGAGGTCAGAGTCTTTGCCACCAGGGTCCCAACGTTTGCCTGCAGCCCTAAAATGGTGGCACCCATACCCAACAGATTCAAATTGGTGCTCGCCAGCACCGTCCCCATACACTGTTGGAGCTTGATGCTCTTCATCTCCTCCAGCTTCCGGCCAGAACGGATCCACGTCCAAGACAACATGGACGTCAGCAGACCGCACCCAACCCCAACAAGAGTACAAATGTCCGTCGGAGTCGCAGAAAAAGATCCACCCGCTGTGATTCCCATCGAAAACAATAGAACCACACCAGATACTGTAGACAGTATGAGCTGACTCCAGAACGACAGCCACCCAATGTTCCGCAACGCTGTTCCCAGCTGAAGCTTGTCTTGCTCTGAAGGCGTGAACTCGGCAGATGCGAGCACACCCGTCGCACATGTCATCACAGCAGATCCATGTATCGTATGAGAGAATCGAGATCCAACTCGACACCCAATCGGTTTTGTTCCCCACCTGGAATTCCCCACCTGCTGCAACATGATGCGAAACAACGATCAGATCAGACGTATGCACCTTGCTATAGACATCTCTCACATACCCTATGGATTGATGCATTCTGTACACAAGTATGAAGTCGAAACGGAGACATAGGGACGTGACATCCCGTACAGGCATCTGATTGAGTGACAAATACGTGTCGAGACATGGCCCTGTTCATCATCTCTCACTAATTACACGGCTAAGTAGCCTTCTATTTAGGATATATAATATTAACAGTGGTAATCGTGTGAATAGATGGTCTTATGTGCTCTAATTCGATGGGGTGAAGGCCCCGTCGTAATTGCAGCCCTCCTGCTCAACAGGCAACAGTGCCGAGACGTCGAGCCCAAGATCTGCCGCCTTCTCTCTCATCAGCGCAGTGTTCTCTGGATCAACAGGTTTCTTTGAGAAGAGCCAGAACCCGTCTCCATTGAATCCTGCGGACTCAAACAGGCAGGCACCATTAGACTCCACAGTTGGTGGTCCACCTGTGACAATAGCCCACTGAGGGTCGGTGATATCCGTCTCGTCGATGGCCACAACCCAGTATGGTCCTGAAAAGATTGGTCCATTGCCGAATGGACCTGAAATACCCACCTGAAGCTTGGCAGGGTCACTCAGATCAGGAATTTCTCCCAAGAGCTTGAAGCTATCGTCTGTGACTTGGTTTGGCCCGTTCACTTCTCCCTGCATGCGTACATTGTTCAAAAATCATCAACTACTGTACGTTCATGGTTGATAGCAACATAAAATGCGCACCTGATTGGCATAATTATAGACCTGGACGAGGTCGTCCTCCAATCTCTGATAGGCAGCACGGACGCAATACAACTGATCCACAGTTTGGTACGCAACAGGGATTTGCTCTTGTATATACCAAGGCTTGGCAATGTACGCGTCCAGATCAAACACATCAGGGGACACGGAATCAAAGCCAGGAGGAGGGCACTCTGCCGCTCCGTAGGATGTGGCACTGAGCAATAAGACAGCAAGCAAGTATACTCTCATATTTTGGACTGATTTAATTGATTTGACAATGTACTATACCTCACGGTGCTCTACGAATATATGTGGTCGACGTGGCCACGTCCATGGATGGAACCGACTGTTGATCGACCAACGCGCTTATCCGCGTCCTGTTGTCGATTGAACCGAGGTCCTCACCCATGTCCATGCAATGCTTGCATGGACCGGAATGGCTCTAATGGCCCATGAGTCCTCTTGGATAATCCCATCCTTACAAAATCAGAGAATAAATCACAAATAAATCCTCTTGCATACGGTTTAAAACATTTGCCAATAAATTGAACAGGAATCATGAAATACGCTGGGTTCATGCTGATGGCCATGCTTATGGCTGTCGTCTTGGCTGGTGCGTTGTATGAACGAAGCGCTGACGTAATGATGAACATTTAGAACGACTATTTCGTCTACTATATGTGCAGCTGGGGAAGTAATTATTGGTGATACCTCCATAACCGGGGATTCCGCATGCCCGTTGTTCAAGGATGGATATTGCTTTGTCTGTCCTTCCAAGGACTGCGATGCAAACATCACTGGGGATGACTTCAAATGCAGCTGTGATTGCAATGGAGTTACCAAGGATTGCGTCAAAAAGGTTGCTCCAGCTCCACTTGCGGAATCGATTCAGGAAAAGATGGAATCATCAAAGGCAGAGCTGGAAAAGTCTAAAGCAGAGCTGGAAAAGTCTAAAGCAGAGCTGGAAAAGTCCAAGGCAGAGCTGGAAAAGTCCAAGGCAGAGCTTGGAATGTGAAGACTTTTCGGCAAGAACAAGCTTGGATGCATGTTTGGCAAACATGTATGCCTTGATCGAGGCCTTTCAGGAAAGGCTCCATGCTCTTTTCTCTCCACACTGCTGCTGTGATGTATGTATGCATTCTGCATGTAAGCCATACACCTTGATAGCCTCACCATGCAGGCTGTTAAAATTTTAAAAATAGTATACAAGTGTCGTAAATACTACAGTCCAACCTCTTGAGGCTTTATAGTACACGAGGAAAGGCCGCATGGTCGGGGCTGATAAGAAATCCTCCCGAGCGGAGGATTTCGCGAGGTATAAGCAGTATGACTACATGGCGGTACGTTTTATACTTTTGTATGACTTATGTATTGACATGAGTGTGTGTCTGTATGTCCCCTGCTGCGTTTGGTATGGCCAAGTCTGATGTTTGTCAGCATTGGGTCGCATCCGAAGCGTCATTGCAGGTTGAAGCTTTACTGTTGATACTATTTGTTTCTTTAATGTATGCAGAACTCGAATTTAGTCCTCACCGCAGAGCAACGCACTCGAGGAGGAAAGGAACCAGACGGAAGTGCTCAAAGCTTGTGGGGTAATATGGCCGGGAATATGGGCGATAGGGTGCAGCAGACCAAGCCAGAAGCGATTAAAAATGGTAAAGGATCGTCTAAAAGGGCCAAAAAAGGTCAGAGTGAAGATTTCAGTGCGAAAAGGGCGAGGCCTGGGACTGCTATGAGTGTGCTGGACATGGAGACTGCTGGGCTTTATAGGCCCAAGACGAAGGAGACTAAAGCCGCGTACGAATCTTTATTGTCGTCGATACGTAGTCAATTTGGGGATGCTCCTCACGATGTTTTATGTGGGGCAGCTGATGAGATTTTGGCGACACTTAAGAATGACTCGCTGAGAGACCCTGAGCGACAGGCTGAAGTAGGCAAGTTGCTTGGGCAGGTGTCCGATGAGAAGTTCTCCGAGTTCGTGGCGATCGGGAAATTGATAAATGATTTTACGTCTGAGGAAGCGATTGCAGCATCTGTCGCAGTCGGGGGCCATGAAATGGATGAGGAGTTGGGCGTGGCAGTAGAATTTGAGGATGAGGATGAAGAAGACGAGGATGAAGATGGGTTGGTGAGAACTATTGTTGACGATGAGGAAGAAGCGGATGATATTCCAGTTGAGGAAGGAAATGCTGTGAGAGCTGATGGAGGGGATGAGATGGAGATTGATGGGCAAATGGGTGGTGGATCTACCATCCCAGCCCAGGAGATTGATGCATTCTGGCTTCAGCGCCGTATTTCAAGGCGTTACGATGATTTGGATGCAACACAAGCCCAGCAATTGGCCGAGCAAGTTTTCCAAGAGTTACAATCTAGTGATACAAGAGAAATGGAAAACAAGTTGGTCATGCTGCTGGATTTTGAGAGGTTTGATCTGGTCAAAGAACTCATCATCAATAAAGATCGTATTGTGTGGTGTATGAGGCTGGGAAGGGCGGAGAATGAAACAGAAAGAAAACAAATAGAGGACGAGATGGGACTGACTGCAAACGGCAAGGCTGTACTCAACGAACTAAAGGGGACTCGGGCATCAGCACGAGACAGAGAGACTGCTGTGGAGAGATCCATCAGGGAGGAGGCTAGGAAGCTTAGAAGCCAGGAAAATGGGTTTCAGCAAGGGATCTCAAATGAAGGTGTGTCTAACAGAAAGATATTGGACTTGGAATCGCTGAAATTTGCAGAGGAAGGTCATTTAAACTCAAACAAGTCTACCTCATTGCCTCAAGGGTCGTACAGAACTGTGCACAAAGGCTATGAAGAAGTTCATGTTCCAGCACTGAAAGCCAAGCCTTTTGCAAAAGGTGAAAAGTTAAAAGCGATAAAGGAGCTTCCTGAGTGGGCTCAGCCTGGGTTCAAAGGAATGAAGAGTCTCAATAGAATTCAATCTCAAGTATATGACACCGCGCTCTTTTCTTCCGAGAACATGCTTGTCTGTGCCCCTACTGGTGCGGGGAAGACGAACGTGGCGATGCTCTCCATGCTTCACGAGATTGGAATGCATCGCAAAGGAGATGGAACTATTGATACCAGTGCATTCAAGATGATATACGTGGCTCCAATGAAAGCATTGGTTGCTGAAATGGTGGGTAATTTTTCCAAACGGCTTGAACCATACGGCATCAAAGTCAGGGAGCTGACAGGAGATATTTCTTTGACGAAATCAGAGATTGAAGAGACCCAGCTGATTATTGTGACTCCAGAGAAATGGGATATTATCACGAGAAAATCAGGAGAACGAGCCTATACACAGCTAGTGAAACTCGTGATTATTGATGAAATTCATCTGCTGCATGATACAAGAGGTCCTGTGCTAGAGTGCCTTGTTGCTAGGACTCTCCGGCAAATAGAGAGCACTCAAGAGATGGTGCGCCTGGTGGGACTCTCAGCTACGCTGCCAAATTACGAGGATGTGGCAGCATTCCTTCGTGTCTCCCCCGAGAAGGGTCTCTTCCATTTTGACAACTCATTTAGGCCTTGTCCCCTTGCTCAGCAATACATTGGGGTGACAGTAAAAAAGCCATTGCAGCGCTTCCAGCTGATGAACGAAATATGTTACGACAAAGTTATGGAAGCCGCTGGGAAGCACCAGGTCTTGATATTTGTGCACTCAAGGAAAGAGACAGCCAAGACAGCCAGGTTTTTGAAGGATGAGGCTATGAAGAACGAAACGCTTTTGAAGATACTCAAGGACGATTCTGCTTCAAGAGAAATTCTGCAGACTGAAGCAGAGGCTGTAAAGTCAGCAGATTTGAAAAGTTTGCTGCCGTTTGGTCTGGGGATACATCATGCGGGCATGACTAGGGCTGATCGCACCCTCGTGGAGGATCTCTTTGCAGATGGACACATTCAAGTTCTTGTGTCCACAGCTACGTTGGCATGGGGTGTCAATTTACCCGCTCATACGGTAATTATTAAAGGAACACAGATTTACAATCCTGTGAAATCAGCCTGGACTGAATTGTCCCCCCTGGATGTCATGCAAATGTTTGGTCGAGCAGGCCGCCCACAATTCGACACTTTTGGTGAGGGAATCATCATCACTGCCCATTCAGAACTTCAGTTCTACCTGAGTCTTTTCAACATGCAATTGCCGGTTGAAAGTCAATTAATATCGACTTTGGCAAACAATTTGAATGCTGAGGTGGTTCTGGGTACGGTGCAGAGTATTGATGACGCTGCGTCTTGGCTTGGATACACGTACTTTTACGTTAGGATGCTCTGCAACCCACAGCTATATGGAGTTCCTCTTGATGCCATAGATTCAGACCCAACACTGAAGGAAAGAAGGTTAGATTTAGCACATACTGCTGCAGCTATGCTTGACAAACACAATTTGCTCAAGTATGATAGAAGAAGTGGAGCCTTGCAATCCACAGACTTGGGGCGCATTGCTTCGCATTACTATGTCTCAATTGATACTATTGCAGCATTCAATGAGCATCTTAGACCAACAATGGGAGACATTGAATTGATGAGATTATTCACGCAAGCCGAAGAGTTCAAGTACATGGTTGTGAGAGAAGAAGAGAAGTTAGAGCTGGCAAAATTGATTGATCGGGTACCTATACCAATCAAAGAAGGTCTTGATGAGCCCGCAGCAAAAATAAACGTGCTTTTGCAAGCTCACATCTCCCGCCTTCAGCTCGAGGGCCTTTCTCTCAGTGCAGACATGGTCTATGTCACACAGAGTGCTGGTCGTCTGATGCGATGTCTGTACGAAGTCTGTTGCAGAAGAGGATGGGCTAATCTGGCTGACAAAGCGCTGACTTTGAGTAAATGTGTTCAAGTCAGAATGTGGGCAAGTCAAACACCACTGAGACAATTTGCAGGCATCCCTGCAGAAATTCTCATGAAGGTTGAACGAAAAGAACTTCCATGGGAGCGGTGGTATGATCTGTCCTCACAAGATATAGGCGAGCTGATTCGATTTCCCAAAATGGGGAAAACGTTGCATCGGCTTATTCACCAGTTTCCTCGTCTGGAATTGGCTGCACACGTCCAGCCCATTACGAGGACACTCTTGAAAGTTGATCTGACACTTACACCTGATTTCAGATGGGATGAGAAGATCCATGGTTATGTCGAGCCATTCATCATTATCGTAGAAGATGCAGATTCAGAGTTCATAATCCATCAGGAAGGATTCTTGCTTACTCAACCCAGGTGTGAAGAGGATTCAATTGTGACCTTCACATTGCCAATTACAGATCCATTGCCACCCCAGTACTTTGTCCGGGTTGTCTCAGACAAATGGATCGGCAGCGAAGCCACGCTGCCACTTTCCTTCCGCCATTTAATCCTTCCAGAGAAATATCCTCCTCCAACAGATCTACTGGACTTACAGCCTTTGCCTGTATCATCTCTCAAGTACGTTGCATGGATTTGCCATCCAGTCTCATGCCACAGTTGTTGACACCTTCTTGTTTTGTAGGAATGAAACCTTTGAGGATTTATACAAAGATTCTTTTGCCACATTCAATCCAATACAGACACAGACATTCAATGCCTTGTATGGATCAGACGATTCTGTTTTATTGGCAGCTCCAACTGGGAGTGGGCTGTATATTGCAGCAGAACTGGCCATTCTTCGCCTGCTCGAGGGCAACCAAGGTGTCCAGGGCAAAGTTGTGTATGTCGCTCCGGTTGGTGCAACTGTAGAAAATAGATTTGAGGATTGGTCTGCAAAGTTTGGGAAATTAGGCCTGGAAGTCCAGTGCTTGACTGGCGAACCTTTGGTGGATGTCAAGATTCTAGATAAATCTCATATTGTATTGGCAAATCCACAGGCATGGGAAGCCCTTTCGCGGCGCTGGAGACAGCGAAAAGCTGTTCAAAAGGTCTCACTTTTCATTGCAGACGAGTTGCACCTTGTTGGAGGTAGAAATGGACCCACGATGGAAATTGGAATTTCGAGGGTGCGATATATTTCTTCTCAGCTCGCGTCTCCAATCAGGATTGTCGGCTTGTCTGCGTCTCTGGCAAATGCTCGAGATATTGGAGACTGGATTGGAGCACCATCGCAAAAGATTTTCAATTTCCCTCCAGCATCTAGGCCTGTGCCAGTTGAAATTCAGATCAATGGTTTCGATATCAGCTCCCAAGAAGCTCGTATGCAAGCCATGGCTCGACCAGCTTTCAGAGCAGTATCTAGAGGTGCTGGAGAAAAAGATCCTGCCATTATCTTTGTTCCAACAAGAAAACACGCAAAAAAGACAGCCTTGGATATGCTTACATTTGCTGCTGGGGAAAACAATCCTGCAAAATTCAGGGTTGCATTAGAGGAGGATATCGAGCCCTTCCTGGGCGCAGTAAAGGATTCAGCATTAAAGCACTCGCTCTTACACGGCGTCGGATTTTTGCACGAGTCACAAACTGCAAAAGAGCAGAGCATTGTGAAAGCTTTGTTATCATCTGGGGCTATACAGCTCCTTATAGTGACTGCTGGTGAGAACTGGGGCTTGTCTTTGAGTGCAAAAGTGGTTGTCATCATGGGAACTCAGTATTATGATACCATAGGGCACATGGCTAATGACTACAGCATGTCCGACCTTCTTGAGATGGTTGGAAAGGCGGGAAGAGCAGGAATAGACTCACGAGCAATGTGCACGTTGATGTGCCACACTCCAAGAAAAGAGTACTACAAAAAGTTCCTTTTCGAGCCCCTCCCAGTCGAATCCCATTTAGATGCCTCACTGCATGATGCTCTCTGTGCAGAAATAGTTGCACGAACTGTCCAAAACAAGCAAGATGCTGTAGATTACATTACATGGAGTTTTTATTACAGGAGATTGACCCAAAACCCGAACTATTACAACATGACTGGAGTCACTCACCGCCATGTGAGTGATCACTTGTCGGACCTGGTAGAGAGTGTCCTATCCGACTTGGAAGAATCTGGACTAATTTCCATCGAGAATGACTTTGATGTAGAGGCTATGAATCTGGGCATGATTGCAGCATACTACTGCGTCAAATATACAACCTTGGAAGTCTTTGCAGCGTCCTTGGGCAAAAAGACAAAACTCAAAGGACTCTTGGAAATACTTGCCGCTGCATCGGAATACGATGATCTCCATGTCCGGCCTGGAGAAGAGTTGGCTGTCCAAAAATTGCTTGCTCATGCACCACTGTCTGTGGAGAAACCAAGATATGCAGATCCCCATACAAAGGTCAATGCGCTTCTTCAGGCACACATATCCAGAACGCGAGTGAATGCAGATTTCAAGTATGACACGAAAAAAGCAGTATTGGCTGCTCCAAAATTACTGCAGGCAATGGTTGATGTGATATCTTCCTCTGGATGGCTGAATCCAGCCCTGGCAACAATGGAACTGAGCCAGATGATCACTCAGTCCCTATGGCAAAAGGACCCAGTCCTCATGCAAATTCCTGGAGTCACCCGAGAAGTGGCGAAAACAGCCATGACCAACGGATCAGAAACAATATTTGACATTGCAGAGATGACTGAAGATGAGAGAGAAGAAGCATTACAGCTGACAGAAGAGCAGATGGCTGCTGCCAATAGTTGGTTGGCACGCTATCCAGATATTGGAGTCGACTTTGAAGTCGCGAACAAGGGTGATATCGAGACCGGGGATCCCGTGTTGATAACCGTATCATTGGAGAGGGAAGGTGCAGGAGAGCAAGGGTCATCCCCAGTCAACGCTCCCCTGTATCCAGGAAGAAAGGACGAGAACTGGTGGCTCGTCGTCGGTGACGTGGAGAAGAATCAACTCTTGGCCATTAAACGCATCTCATTACAGAACAAGGCGACAGCTAAACTACAATTTGCAGCACCAGAGGAACCTGGAGCCACAGAACTCACTCTCTTCCTCATGTGTGATTCATACCTCGGTGCTGATCAGGAGTTTGAAGTACCGCTGACTATAAAACCTGCTTCAAGTGAATAATAATAATAATTTAACCGTCGAATCGATCCACATCATCTGGCCCTGGGGGAATATCATCAACCATGGTGGATGCTACCTCTGGCTTTTCCAAAGGCTGACTCCTCCCCACACCGATTGGACCCGCCTCTTGTCCAGGCAATTGAATAAGCTGCATCATCAAAGACCCTATTCAATAACGCCGCGCACCCACCTCGTCATATCACACCCACAAGACGCACCCCTTCTTTGGCCCTCTTGGCAGCCAGAATTCCCCCTGCCGCAACCATTCCGACAGTCCCGGCAACTGGACACGCATCATAATAACAATTATTATCATAGCAATACAGGTGAGTGGATCAAGGCGTCCATCCAATGCAGAGAAGAGAACCAAAGGAAAAAGAAAAAACACTCAAAAAATATCTCACTCACCCAGAGCAACACTGCTCACTGCAGTCACCCACACAGAGCCATCATACGCCACCCCTGCTGCAGGCATAGTGTCATAAATAATAATAATATTGAATTTAAATATAGTCCGAGGCATTGTCCACAGATACATCCCATTCATCATGCAGCATATTCCTTAAAATGAATATATAGTATCTTGCAAGATTCAAGTACACATCTTCAACAATACTCAACATCCAGTCCAGACATCATTATTGTCTGTCTATATATCATCATCATCATCATGGAAAACACAGATGGACATGTGAAGAGTCCCACAGACTTTCTCAAGAGCATCAAAGGGAAAACTGTGCTCGTAAAACTCAACTCTGGGGTAGATTATAAAGGTGCGTCTCAATAACTACCACTACTACAGTATTACATCTATTCATTCAATCAATCGTTGCCGTGTATTTTTACAGGAATCCTGGCATGTTTAGATGGGTTTATGAACATTGCCATGGAGCAGACTGAAGAATATGTTGGAGGCCAGTTGAAGAACAAATACGGGGACTGCTTTATTAGAGGAAATAATGTACTGTATATATCAACTTTAAAACAATAGACTCACGATGCTTGCGACATGAGTGCTTGCTGGGCGAGCCTTTTCAGCAACTGAGTGTACAAGGTGTTCATCATGACCATTCGCCACAGGATGATGAAGGATGCGAGGATGACAACGAGCATGGCAGGGTTTGTCTGTGCCGAGTTGGCCAGTCCTGATACAAATGTTGATTTGGATAGGGCATCCAGAGGGTCACTCATCATCTGCTCTTCTTCCTCTCCATACTTGTTCTTCAAGACATCATGGAATGTCTGATAGGCAGCTTGCATTCCTTTGACAGATTCTCTCGATATGGTTCCTTTCAACGGCCCAAACACAGGTGATGTAAAGTTGCATTCTCCGGTGATGACCACTCGAGTGTGGTCAGCATCCTCCTGGCTCACCACCCACAGCAGGTGGTTCTCAAAGGAGTTTGCAAATGGCACCCCTTCCGACGTGCACCTCGCCGTCATGGTACATCCATTCGGTGACATGTCAACTAATGTGAACGTTTGGTAGTTGTTCGCGCTCTTTGGCCCCAAGGGATTCTTGAGAGGTTTCACAAACTTCAACAGTCTCGTCTTTGAACCATCAGCCTGTTCCTTCCACGACCCCAGATAGATATCACGATCCCCCATTCCAGCATGAAATTCAACTAATTCTGTACTCGATGAAGATAGCATATCGTTCCAAAAGTCTCTGATGGAGGTCTGTACAACCATATCCAGCAAGACCACCCTTTTCCCTTCTTGAGGTGGCTTGTAGGGTAGATGAGGGGTCTTGCCCCTCTTCTTGAATGAGAAATTCAAATCTATGGGCTTACCAGTCTCCTGTACGCATAGAATGCATGCGTTGACCAAATGCGTCAGTCGTTGTTTGTTTCTCTCAAACGGTGACATACCTTTCCATGGGGTTTGTCCTTTGCAGGTTCTTTATGACCAGTTAATTTTCTAATTGTCCATAGTATCGCTGCTGCTGCTGGCAATATCACACGGAGGTGGGGTGAACCGTGTTTTAATTCCTCTTGTAACTGTTGCGCCAGAGGAATTCCCATATCGCCTTGCTGTTTGTCAGTCGTCAGTCAATCTGTATAGAAAAAATAATTACAACAACAATTATGTATATTTCTGATGATGAGCTTGTGTCCAACAAGACACGGGATTGTCTGATGGAGAGAGCATCAGAGTGAAGGAGTAGGTTGACGGTTGGACCAGGTACTCTTCATGGACAGATGGGCTCCAACTGTCATCACCTCCGACCCCCATGTGTGCGACATCCATGTGAACAAAGATGGAGTCTCCCTCTTGGAGCTCGTGATTGTGTCTCTTTCTGTCCAATTCCTCCATGCTATACAGGCTTGATGAGAACTGGCAGTAGACGGGGGTCTTATGATGGGTGCGTCCAACCAAGCTGGATGATATTGTCTGTCCGGAGGAATTCTTCCATGTTATCCAGCGTGTATCTGTTCTTCCGCCGCATTCTCCTGGGTAAATGTATGGGGTATGGAGGTCAGGCACTTGTGCATGATGCTGTTGTAAGAGTGCTGATGCTTTTCTGTCTGGGTAGTTCTCATGCGGTCCTCTGCCATAGTATGTAATATTGTTATATTCTTTTGGGATTCCAAAACGGACACCTACTCGAGGGAGGGAAGGGAACAAGCCTTTTGGGAGGCTTTTGGGGAGGGCATGAGTGCAGTCAATGGACCATTTGGACATGAGGGTTCCATCCGTCCTGATTGTATGGTCGACGTGTACGTCAACACATAGTTCCGAGGTTTTCTCATCTTCTTTTGAATCATTGTCTTCATGTGCCTCCTCTGAGAACCAATGTGCGCCTCCCAACTCGCCTACCCCAACACCCTCATCAGTATGGTCCATCTGCTCTGGTGGTGTATCTGGTGGGTGCAGCCGAACCTTGCATGTTATTAATGATGCATCTCCTACTTTTGAGTGAGTAATGGTACAGCCTTGTGGCTGTAGGTCGTGGAGACCTGCTGCTTTCCATCGGGCTGCATAGCTCTTGCCTCCAGATCCTCCCCTGTCATTGTCTGTGGGGGCTCTGTACAGGCATGCCTGGAGATGCTGGTCCAAGATGGTTCTATTTCCTACTGTATATGATATAATATTGCCTGTTTGTGTGTCAATGGTCAGGTGAACTGGTTCTTGGGATGCCGTTTGGCCATGGTATGCCATGGCATTCTCTTCCTCCTGGAGGGAAGACAATGGATCTGACTCGGTTAGACCAATATACTCGGAATCCTGCTCTAATGGCTTGATATGAGATATATGATCGAGTAGTAGTTGGTCATGAGCGATACAATGGCCCTCTGGTGCCCACAGCGTCTGTTTTGGAAGCATCCATGCGCACTCCACCATGGACTCTACAATGGCTTCATCAGGTTGATCTGTTGCCAAGGATTCCAGAGAGACTCCTAATGAAATAATATACGTGTTTTCACTCATTTTGGTACTGAGGTGATCGGTCATCGATATATGTCGCCAGTCTCCACGTGTGGAACTAGGAGCACCATTGTGGAGAACTCTCCAAAGACCACAAAAGCCTTCAAGGGGCAAGAAAGCATGCTTGTTGGTGACGCGTATGGAAAGCGTTCCATCTCCAGTATGTTCTAAAGATGTTTGAATTGGTGCTTGAACACATTTCATTTCAAATGATGCTGGTTTGTGGGACCTATCTGGGAATACCACACCGTTGCAGATGAACTGTCCATCATGTGGGGCATCACTGTGATCCCCTCCATATGCCCAGCGTGGTATATTAGTACTCTCGGTTTCAGTTTCACTGGGAGTTGAATCATACAAGGCTTGGTCTGCCCAATCCCAGACGAATCCACCCTGGCATTTCGCATGATTTTCAAATGTCTTCCAGTATGTGTCAACATTGCCTGTGGAATTTCCCATGCTGTGGGCATACTCACATAGTATGACTGGCCTTGCGTCGTTGATGTCCTCTGCCAGCATCTTCACTTGCTCTACTCTGGCATACATTGGACAAATTATATCTGTCGCTGGCGTTCGACTTCCTCCTCCTTCATAATGAATTGGCCTTGTTGTATCCCGTGCTCGGATGTATCCTGCCATGGCCAGATGGGCTGGTCCATACCCAGCTTCATTCCCTAATGACCAGAATAATATGCTTGGGATGTTTTTATCGCGCTCATACATTCTGATTCCTCGGTCTAGGATTGCACCAGTCCACTCTGGACTGCATGCAGGGTTGATTCGATTGTTCTTGAGGCCTGGGTCAAACCCATGCGTTTCGACATTCGCTTCATCAACAACATAGAGTCCATAGATGGAGCAAATACGATACCAGAGATCATGATTTGGGTAATGCGAACACCGTACTGCATTGAAGTTATACCGTTTCATCAGCACAGCATCATGTCTCATGGCACTCAATGTCATTGTTCTGGCTGTCATGGGGCAGTGTTCATGCCTGTTGACACCTCGCATCATGATTGTTCTTCCATTATGAAGTAGCTGCCCCGTTTCTGATATCCACGTTTTCCGGAAACCTATAATGTCTGCCTCATATTCTATGATGTCATCGCCATGCTGAAGGCACAGGACGAGAAGATAACAATTAGGTGTCTCTGCAGACCATAACTGTACTCGATCTTCCAATTGCTCAATTTTGATCTCCGCTCGTAGGCCATTCGCTCGACGACAAGATGAATGACACGACTTGGTCAACCACACTGGCTCCAAGGAGGCTTGTTTCGCTGCCAGGGGGTGCTCCACATCTATAGATTCCTCATAGTGATACTCAAAAAGATGAGCCTTCACAGATAATAGATCATTATCGTATGGAGAGTGCCCGGACTCCTTATCATTCGAGACAATGTCCACATGCACGTCAAGTGACACATGGTCAACTCTGTTGGCAGATTGATCAAAGTCAAGATGCGTCTTGACTTGAAAATCTTGGATGTATACCTCCTTTTTAAGCAATATATACACACTTCGATGTATTCCAGACAGCCTCCACATATCCTGATCCTCCAAATAGCTTCCATCACACCACTTGATCACCCTGACTGCAAGCACATTTTCTGTACCTGGGGCTTTGAGATGGGCAGATATATCAAACTCCGCTGGTAATCTACTATCCTGACTATACCCTACATAGTCACCGTTGATCCAGCAGTCAAATGCAGAATCCACCCCATCAAATACAAGAAAAGCATTGGCATCAAAATCCTCGGGAGTTGTGAATCTCAACCTGTAGCATCCTGTCGGGTTGCTCCGTGGCACGAATGGAGGATCCACAGGGAATGGATAGTTGAAGTTGAGATACTGCGGTTTCCCATACCCATTCATTTCCCATACGCCCGGGACAGGCATCTGCATAAGCAGGTCAAGAGTATCAGTTGCTGCTGCTGTCCTATGAGTTTTCCAAACCAAGGTTGATCATTCATTTTCGCAGGTTTTCGCGCATTGTACGTACATATTTCCAATCAGAATCATCAAAGGTAGAAGAATGAAATTCTAAAGGAACAGATTCAGGAGAATCACAAAAGTGAAATTTCCAAGTGTCTGTTCCATCCAAGCATATGCACCGTCGTGACATTGATACATCCTGTAATCTGATATAATATTGCGCCAGATCAGTCATATTGTCATATGACTGTAAGGGCACGTGAGGTTTGCGTTTATTAATGCCAAACACGTGCGGATTCTCCCAGTGAGTCAGTTCTGCCATGTCGACACGACTTGCAGCCGATCCTCGGCATGAATTGAAGACGTATTTCTTACACGTATATTGTGTTATTTAAGCGAGAGATTTGCTGACGATTTCGTAGACATTGGCAGACAGGCCTTCCTTCTTGACGATGCGTTCCAATTCCTTCTTGATGAGCTCTTGCCTTGCTGCATCATAGCGTTTGTATGCTGTGAAGGGGGCGACGAGGCGGGCTGCAACCTGGTGGTTGATACCGTCAAGTTTGATGATGGCATCAGCCATGAACTTGTACCCACTTCCGTCTGCTGCATGGAAGTTGATGGCTGATCGAGAGAATCCTCCAAACAAGGAGTAGTTGTTGTTTGGATTCTTGATGTTGAAGGATGGGTGGTCCATCAACTTCTTCATGACTTCCAGGTTTCCTTCTTGGTTTGATTCAGCCATCAAGGTGAACCATTTGAGAAGCACGAGAGGCTCTCCTTTCCACTTCTCAAAGAACAAGTCGAATGCCTCGTCTCTGTGCTTTCCGCCAGCAATATCCAATGCAGCCAATGCAGAGATTTCATCAGTCATGTTGGTCGCTTCCTTGAATCTCTTGAAAATGCTTTCTGAGATCGTATCATCTTTCAAAGAAGCCAAGTACATGACAGCGCGGTTCTTCAGAGCCCTTCTGGCGCACTCTGCAGCTGAGAAGTGATATGCTGTTCCTGGGGCATCCTCATTCTCCTTCATTGCGGCTTCCAGGTCAGGCCTGAGCCGGGAAGCGATTTCCTTCACGATATATGATCTCACCTTGTGAACCACCACTGGATCAGCTTCTGGGATTGCCCCAATGAGCTCGGATGCAGCTGGCAGACCAATGGCATATGCCCTGAACTGACCATCCAAGTCCTGGGCCTTCAAGAGTGACCTAAATGCTTCGACAAGGCTTGAAGAAACCCCTCCTGCATTTTGTGCGGCTTCCTCGACAGTTTCGTTATCTTGGCGGTTCATTGCTGCCTCGTACAGCTTGATGACGAGCTTGCGTCCAAGGATTTGTCCAGCCTCCCATCGGTTGAATGGATCTGTGTCATGCGCAAGGATAAACTCCAAGTTCTCGTCGTTCTGGTTCTCAAGATCAATCTTCACAGGAGCACTGAAGCCTCTCAATAACGATGGCACTGGTTCGCTCTCGACTCCTTCGAAAACAAAGTCCTCTGACGCCTTGGCCAATCTCAGTACCATCTCGTCTGAGGGTGATGCATTCGATCCTCTCAGACGGAGAGATATCGGCTTCCCATCTTGTCCAAGCAATGCCATTTTCACAGGAATCAACACTGGTACCTTGTTATCTTGTCCAGGAGTGGCAGGCGTGGATTGGGACAATGTCAGTGTATATGTCTTTGTCGCAGCATCATAGGTGCCCTTTGCCTTCACCACAGGGGTTCCTGCTTGCCCATACCACTTTGCCAGGTCAGAGAGGTCTTCCCCATTCGCATCCGCCATGGCAGCCAGAAAATCATCGCAAGTCACTGCATTCCCATCGTGTCTCTGGAAGTACAGGTCCATACCTTTGCGGAACCCATCTTTTCCAAGCAATGTTTCATACATGCGCACAACCTCTGCTCCCTTCTCATACACTGTCACGGTGTAAAAGTTATCCATTTTAATGTACGAGTCTGGTCGCACAGGATGCGCCATAGGTCCCCCATCTTCGGTAAACTGCGCGCTTCTCAGCCTGATGACATCGGTTACTCTCTGGACTGGACGGGAGTTCATATCTGCAGAGAACTCCTGGTCTCTGTACACAGTAAGACCCTCTTTCAAAGTCAACTGGAACCAATCCCTGCATGTCACTCTATTTCCTGTCCAGTTATGGAAGTATTCATGCCCTACGACACCCTCAATTCTGGCAAAGTCTCCATCCGTAGCAGTATCTGGGGTGGCCAACACGAGTCTGGAGTTGAACAAATTCAATGACTTGTTCTCCATAGCACCCATGTTAAAGTCATCGACAGCAACAATATTGAAGATATTGAGATCATATTCCAACCCAAATGTATCCTCATCCCACTTCATAGCCCGCTTGAGACTCTCCATGGCAAAATCAACCTTACCAATGTTCTCCTGCTGGACATAGATTCGCAGAGCCACATCCTTTCCAGAAACAGTCTTGTACGAATCCTCCTTCATAGCAAGATTTCCTGCCACGAGAGCAAAGAGATAGCAGGGCTTCTTGAAAGGATCCTTCCACACAGCAAAGTGCCTTCCTCCCTCCATATCACCAGACTTGACCAGATTACCATTGCTCAGCAACACAGGATACTTCTCCTTATCAGCTTCAATACGCGTCGTGTAGATAGCCATAACATCAGGCCTATCCAAAAAGTATGTAATACCTCTGAAACCCTCAGCTTCACACTGCGAGCAGAAATTGCCACTGCTCTTGTACAACCCCTCCAGCAGGCTGTTCTCCTGAGGCTTGATCTCCGTCACAACCTCCAAAGTCCACCCATCCTCCTTTGGAATCGCATCCGCATGAATCGTCATACCATCAGACGCCACCTCATACTGCTTACCCTTCTCCAACTCACTCCCATTGATGGAAACTCTCTTGAGCACCACATCCTCTCTGCCATTCAAATACACACTCTTGGCCACTCCATTCACATTCAACGGCTTCATCGCCATGGAACTCTCCACAGTGGTCACATCCTCACCAAGCTTGAACGTAAGCTCAACCTCCTCCACAGTATATGGCACGGGCTCGTAATCCTTTCTAAACTTTTCCACTGGCTTCTTCTTCTCTACTACTACAGCGTCGCTCGTCGCGTTCGCCACAGTCATTCTTCCCCTCAGCCCTTGAACCTTTTTCTCGGCACCCAAAATAAATTCCTTCTTCAGTGAATAACCCTCACACACTCTCTGTCCAAAACACGCACGGTTCAACTTTGGACGACTGCAAGCCACTCGGTGAAAAGAGACGCGAGAAGATTGCAAATATCGCTGCATTCCCCAGGCAAATGTATTCAAACGTGTATAAAGCATACACAAGCACGTATACGTTCCCTAGACTGACCTTTTCTGTCTTTCCCGTGGATGAAAACCGTCGATCGTTTGAGTGATGAAATGAACAATCAGGTCCGTTCACAAGGCAGAATACCAATACACGAGATTCAAAATAAAAATACGGATTCAAAAGTATTTTATTGTTGGAGCATTGTGGTCATCAGTAGAGTGTCGTCATGTGAAGCTCAGATCTGAGCAACATGCTCTCGAGATCTCGAGATCTCAGCCAGCTGCAGTCAATGTGCCACCGAGTGGCAAGTACATTGCCCAGAATTCTCTCTGTCTTCTGTAAAACAATGCGTATGTGAGGTATGAAAATCTTGATCTAGAAGAGATCTGCCATATCCCATCTGCCGGTTTCTATCCGTTTCAAAACCGAAGACATGGCGGACAAGGGTAGGCAGGGCAATGCTGAGGATGTCACGGATGATGCGTCCTCGATTGCGGGAAATTTGGCACAAGAAGGAGACGTAGGATCTTTGAATGGAAAGGAAGGGACTGGCGGTGTCGATAGGATCGGGCAGCAGCCAACCACATGCGAGTCTCACGCCATTGTGATTGACGATGTGTTGTCAATGCGAGCAAAGACGAACAGTATGTCTAATATGACTACAGATAGTGATACACGGAGCAGCAGCTGCAGTGGGCCAAAGAGTGGGAGGACGCGAACGCCACCCCCTTTGGTGGTCCCAGTGTCTGTGCAGAATCAAGAGCATTATCAGCAGTTACTGGAGCAGGGCAAGCTGCGGCATGGAAGTATCATTAAGAAATCGAATAGGAGGGGTGTGGGGTCGAATGGGTCTCATGTGGTTGTTGGAATGGATGGGACACAGAAGAGGTTGCCCAGGAGTGGGTCACAGGCCTCTCTTGGGCCCAGTGAGAGTAGCGTGGAGACGTCGAATCAGGAGGCGAGCGCTGCATCTAATGGAAGCAGAAAGGGGTATAGGTTGAGGGAGCGTGATGCATTTGACGAATTGTGGGTGATTATCGTGAATGGGCAGAAGAAAAAGGCTTGGGAAGAGAGGTGTGCTCGGTTGCTGAACCAACTGTCTCTTGTGAAATGGAAAGTGTATCTGACTCGGTACAAGGAGCATGCGCGCAAGTTAGCATATAGAGCTGCTAATAAAGGGGCTGACATGATTATCGCTGTAGGTGGCGACGGGACGCTCGAAGAGGTGGTTGATGGGATGATGCGGTCACATGTCAAGGATGAGATGGGCCTGCCCAGAGCAGTCCTGACAGTGTTGCCGCTTGGATCAGCGAATGATTTTCACAAAAGTCTTGGATGGAATGACGATTTTGAAGAGTCGATGTGGAGGATTGGAAAGAGGGGAGAGACTGCTTTGATGGATGTGGGAAAAGTGTCATGTGCAGGGCCTGATGGAGAGCCAGTTGTGAGGTACTGGATGAATATCTCCTCTGTAGGCGTGTCGGCTCGAATTGCGGGTACAATCGAGCCATTGAAAATACTCGGTTCGATGAAATACAATGTGGCGGGTTTCTTGGGTGGCCTCAAATCACTGCTGTCCAGATCAGATGTGTTGGTGTCATATGATGGGGGAGAGTGGTCACATCTGTCCAAGTTTCATGTCATCGCCGCGTGCAACGGAGGTATTTTTGGGGACGGCTTACGTGTATCTTCAAAGGCAACACCGTATGATGGATCGCTCGATATTGTGGTCGGTAGAAAAGGGGGTGTTCTTGGCTTGATAAATTTGATGTCATCCATGGCTCGAGGCATTCCTTCAAAGTCCAAGTATCTCTCATCAAAACAATGTCGGAGGGTTGATTTGGTCCCAGCCACTAGGAAAGGGAAGCCTATAGATATTGAAATAGTCGATCATGGAAGTGCTCAGAAGCAAGAGGATACATTGTCCAGAGAGGAATCCCTGGCAGAAACTGAGGAAAGTCTGTCCTATTCTGAAGATCCAAGACTCAAGGGCAATACCGGAGAGCAGGAGGAAGTCACGAGTGGGAGCACCCAAAAGACTCAACATAGGCCTCGAAAACTCTCACCATCTACGTTGAAAGTGATGAAGCAGGACATCAAGGAGCAGCAGAAGAAGTTGTTAAAGTCAAAGTATCCAATCGAATGCGATGGCGAAATGTTCGGCCAATTGCCAGCTACATTCGAGATTTTACCGCGAGCAATCAAATTTAGAGTACCAAGAACAGAAACGTGATGATCCATGTCTTGCGGAAGCGAGAGTCTCATTGAGAAGTAAGTTCAAACATCATGATGTTTGAACTTGCTCAAGGGACCAAGCATTCCAATGGGATTTTGGCTTCCATGCCCAGCCAGGTTTAAATTACAAAGAAAAGCCTGTAAATTTGATATTTATATGTAAGATTTGTATTGACAGGCATGGATAGGTGTGAGAGAGAACGTATTTGACGAGTTTCTTGAGAATGCAACCTGGAGGACCCAAACTCCCTCCAAGACAAAAGGCAAGTTACCTTGATACGCAGTCAAAACTAGTAGATTTTATATGTTGTAAAAGTGAAGGTGTCTTAATACCGTTTGATTGGTGCAGAGGAAGCCCTCCAAACCTGAGGAACATGGCCAACATGTCAAACCTGAGTCGGGAGGAACGGGTGCCACAGAGGTCGAGGCCTCGATGCGGCAAATGACAGCAATGGTATCATCTATTGTGGAACAAAGGCCTGATTTGCTTGAGAGAGTAGGCAAGCAACTGAATGTACCAACAGAGCAGTTGGCAGCCCAACTCAAGGCAGCAGAGGACGGACATATACCTGTCATCCCATCAGATGTGATGGAAAAGATGCAGCAATCCTTAGGGGGAGCAAATCCAATGTCTCTGCCCATCTATGAGGAGTACAAAGATGAGGCGTCTGACTTGTTCGAGGAGGAAAAGAGCCAAGATATTTTAACCCTGTATAGAGGGTCATTCTTAGCGTACACTGATTTAGCATTTGGCCCAGTATTTATTTCCATGTGCGCTCTATTCTTTTGGCTGCAGCTGATACCCCTTGGGATTGCTATATGGCTGTTACCTGTTGCATGTATTGCGCTTGGTATTGTCTCTCACACCCTTATTGCTGGGTTGCCATATCAATTGATACCTGCCAGCAGGATGGCAGGAAGTATGGTGTTTTCGCTGGAGATCACGGCGCTCGCTGTATTTACCCACACATTTTTAGATCGCATCGATGTAGACTTATGGCCATGGGCAATTGCCATGTATGCATTAGGATTGGCAGCAATAGGAGCTCATATTGCTACAGCACTGAGCAAACCAGGATATCTTCCACGGGGCCATCCTCCTCCACCTATTCCACTAGATCAGCTCTTAGAGATACAAAAGGCCAATCCCTACAATTGCGTGAGTTGCGGAATCTATAAGCCAATCCGCTCCAAGCATTGTGCTGTATGCAATCGCTGTGTACCAGAATTTGACCACCACTGCCCCGTCGTCATCAACTGTATCGGGGAGGGTAACCGTAGAATATTCTCCTTCTATGTCTTTGTTCTATTTGCAGCTGAAGTGCTTTGGCTGGCGCTGTCGATCAAAGCTCTTGGCAGGCTGCTGGCTGCCACTGAGCTCTGGCCAGATGCCCAGGTGCAACCATCGTTTTTTCAGATTATCTGGCACTTATTCGACATTGCAAAGATACAAGTATCTGAAAATGTAGTAGAAAAATCAACGGCAGCTGGAGCAGGGTCTATCATGATGTTTCTGGCAATTTTCCCCATCATTACAGGAACTGGGTTCCAGGCATTAAGGCAGGTGTTTTGCATTGCTGCGGGTCTCACGCCGAACGAACTCATCGTGAGGAACAAGTATGATTATCTGAAGGATAAAGAGCTTCTATTCTACAATCCGTTCGACGTGGGACCCATCCAGAATTGCCTCACCTATTGGTCCACCTCGAGACCAGACTGGTATTCCATGTACTTTGAGAGAACAGATCTAAACCCAGAGGAAGCCCTCCCATACTTTGCATTCTCTAGAATCCTCAGAGCTTGGGACAAGTCTCGAGTTGCCTTGGAAAAAGTCCGTATCAGAAAGCAGAAGCAGAGAGAAGAACTCCTCCTGAGGCAGTTTGGTGGTGTGACCAAAACAGAGCAGAACGCATGAAGGGACAAGAATTCATCATCTCCTGTCAACCACTGCCCATGATGGGAAGAGTCGAGCGAATCCAATGTTATCCTATGAGATCGATCCGTCAGAGCGACAGAGATACGTGTCAATCACTCCGTACCCAAAGTATATAATTCAAAACAGTATAACATAGATCATTATTACAATGAGTGCTCTTGCCGCGACCAAGACCTGCACCTTTGTGCGTGGAACCAAGGCTATCGTCTCCCAGAAGAAGGCCACCAAGGCTGTGTACGTCACTTATGATACTTACATGTAGTAATAGTAACATCACTCCATAGTGTAAGGTTTGGGGGACATATCATGGCGGATAGAGCAGCCATGACCGATGGACCCAACCCTTCCAATGTGTTTGTATCGCCTTCGTATCATATACGATCCGATCTGTTCTAATCCATATTCTTCTTATATCTATTTTTGTAGTCGCGGGACCCGCGTGATGGCCAAATATGGCGAAGAGGGACGCCTTTTCGATCTTAGCGACTTGGAAAACACCGTCGGTAGCTGGGATATGTATGGACAGGAGGACGAGAAGAGATATAACGGACTTCAGAGCGAATTCTTCGAGCGTGCTGCTGGTGGGCTCACCCGCAGAGAGTACCTGAATGCCCTCGTTGCCTTGGGAGGAGGTGCTGCTCTCCTCATCTGGGGAGCCAAGGGAGCCAAGGATGCCAACCTTCCAATCACCATCGGACCACAGAAGGAGGCCCAGCCTGGACCACGTGGAAGATTGTAAATTGCCATGATGATGATGATGAGAAACTCGTATCTCAAGAGTATTTCATTCATGTGGAATGCACCTTTTTCTTCTTCTCACGTGTCGGTACCCTTATTGATGTTGTAACACCGATCATCATATACATGTGTCATCCGAATAAACCCCAATCGGCAATGTGGAACGAGGCAAGAATCTCGAGAAACAGGCTGTAGCCCCTCTCTGGCGGCTCTTCACTTGGAGTGTTCAACGACAGAAGGACATCTGTCTCCTTGTCTGGCAATCGAATGACCCCGAGAACAATCTGAACCCTATATCGATGCCCCTCGGCATGGTGACTGCGCTTCTTATCCACCAGCATGGCTCCCTTGACACAAAATACCCGTGTTGCAGCAGGCACCAGGCCACTGCCTCCAAGCCTTGGAACCGAATCCGACACAGCCAATTCTTCGGATTCCGATGTCTCTTCCCACTCTATTGCGCCATTCATCGCTGCCAAGTCTTTGAAATAAAACCGGGCTGGGCACTCCTCCCCAGTCTTGGAGTACTCTACAATTTCGATAATGATCGACTGACCCGCAGCCTCGTCGCTGAAAACCTCTTGGTGGTCAGGGACAGGCCTGAAATCTGATACATCTATAAATCTGCTTGGAATACTGGCCTCGATAGCCCCACCAAAGAGCTTTCTGCTGTCTTGGTCCATGGAATTTCTTACACACCCAAAACTATATTCCAAGGCACGTGCTCGTGTATCTTGTAGTATCGATATTATTTGAATCTGAATCAAGATTCAAAATACACATTCCATCATGATGATAATGGCCCTTCTGAAAAAAAAGAAAAAGGAAAAAAAGCTGAGAAGAGTTGAAACCATATTGATTGATGACACCCACATGGATGACAATTGAATTCATCACCAAGACATATTCTTGCCATTGTGTATGCCATGCATTGTATATTTGAGATACAATGTATGCAAAAATGGTCAGAATGACTCCGTTCATCGCTTGTCCAACAATAGCGTGTGTTGGAGGAACGCATGGGCATGTCAAGGCCAATGCCATGCCCCATACCGGTGATTCAGGGACAGACTGTGCTCTTGTATACGTCAAATCTAGTTCTCCTGTCCATGATTGGCCAGGTCATCCGGAAACATATGAACGCTTGGGGTCTATCGAGCGTGCCCTCGAAGCGAGCGGTCTTGCCACGCACGGGCAGGTCCGAGAGTTGACTGGCGTGGAACCTGCGACGTTGGAGGATGTCTGTGCCATCCATGATCCAAGGTATCTAGCTGCCCTTGAGGAAAAGACAAAGAGTGCTATTGATGTGTCTGGCCTGATGGTGGATGAGTCGACCTACATTACAAGGAGTAGTTATGTTGATGCCATGCAAGGGGCTGGGGCGGTCAAAGCGGCTGTGGATGCCATGATGGAATCTCATGGAAAAGATGAAGATCCGCAGAAAACCATAGAGCCGTCATTTCCTGCGGGGTTTGCTCTCAGCCGGCCTCCAGGACATCATTGCACACACAATCGACCCATGGGTTTCTGCATTCTGAACAATGCAGCCATTGCAGCCAAATATATACAGTCGGCATATAATCTGAAGAAGATTGCGATACTAGATTTCGATGTCCATCACGGGAATGGGACGCAGGATCTCTTCTACTCGGATCCCAGTGTTCTCTTCATGTCCATCCACCAAGAAGGGAGTTTTCCAGGCACTGGAAAAGTTCAAGAGGTAGGCCTTGGGGATGGGGTTGGCACCACACTGAATATCCCTTTGCCGGGAGACTCGGGTCATATAGCAGCGCTCCAAGCCTTTGAGGATATCATCATCCCCAAACTCAAGGCATTTGAGCCAGAGTTTATCATTGTTTCAGCTGGCTATGACGCCCATGTCTTGGACCCATTAGGAGGTCTTCAATACAGCGGTACCACATACTTCCATCTCACCCAGAATATCATGGATGCAGCTAAAGATCTCTGCGCAGGAAGATGCCTCTTCGTCCTGGAGGGAGGATATCACCTCGAGGCATTGGGAGAAAGCGTCACAAGCAGTTTCTCAGCCATCTTGGGCAACGATCCCATCGACTCGGTGCATCGTGATTGGCTCAGAGATGAGCCTCGAGATGGCATTTCAAAGATTTTATCAGAAGTGAAATCCATTCACGAATTGTAATAACATCATGCCAGTGCAATTTGAAACGCATTGCATTGCGAGCATTGCGTACCCTGTCGGGGACCAGATTGCCGTTTTCTTATCTCTGATGTGTAAAATACCTTATGTCATGTCATTATATCGCATTCTCGTATTACATGCATCGAGAGATATCAATGACGTGCTTTTATGCCTTGGGTATGGGCTGAATACAGTTGTGTCAAAGGGCCTCAAGGAGATTATTAGACAGCCACGCCCAGACTATGGATGCGAGAGTCTTGGAAACTGCCACGAGTACGGCATGCCTTCGAATCACGCTCAGTTTATGGCATTCTGCTTCGCCATGACCTTTTTTTCATACCGTGCAAAGAAAAGGGTGGTTGCTTGTAGGGGAAGCAAGGATGGATTCGCGGAGAGACTGGTGACATCAAACATGTTTGCTATTGAAATACTCATCCTGGGGGTGGCATCATTGATTATATCGTGGGCTCGAGTGTACCTTGGGTACCACTCTGTTATACAGGTGGTGGCAGGATACCTCTTGGGGATTGGCTTTGCCCTCATCTGGTGGACTCTGACATCCACACTCCATTCAAGAGGGGTATTAGACGCAGTCTGTGAAGCACTCTACGCCTGGTGTGGTGTCCCAATCCACAATGATACCAACTCATTTTGGTGGCCCAATGCACCCTCCTCATTCTCGAAGCGAAAGGCATGCTAGCCTTGTATGCCTCCTCCGTAGCTTCCAGGTGCATCTATAAAATGAATTATTATATGAGTAGAAGTAGTAGGACTAGTCGATCATGATATCGTGAACGCCGTATATGTCATTGTTGTTGTTCGTCTGTAGGATTGTACGACGGATAGAATGAAGCCATCCGCTGCGTCAACAAGTGTCGCTAGGAATCAGACCCCAGGGAAATTACGAATAGCATCCGGATCAGTAGCAGCAAAAGATCCAGAGTTTTTGGATGGAATCGCGCGGACCACGTCCAGTGCCGTTGTTCCTAGTACTCCTGGTACGTGATATCTTGTGTGTTGATCTTGATCATGTGGGTATGAATTGATATGATATGTTCACATACAGGTCTGCGGACATGGACGTTTCAGGTAGCGGTCGCGTTGACTCAGGCAGCCATGGTTGTCGGTTCAGTGTACTTGAAGGGTAGTTTAGAGCACGTGAATGATTCCAAAGGAGAGGTATTTCACCCTATAGTATACGCATTTGCGAGAGAGGCGAGCGCAGCTCCAATTCTGTTCGGGATATCCGTCTATGTGTCTGGGTATTCCCTCCCAGCTCGGGTGGATGCCACCAAGGTGGCATTGCTGGGTTTCTGCCTGTTCGCGTCGCAGTTATTATACATCATAGGTATAGAATTATCTGGTGTCGTGGTGGCATCGTGTATGCAGCCGGCGATACCTGTGTTTACGGTGTTGTTGGGCATTGTGCTGAAAATGGAGACGGCCCATCCACAAAAGCTATTTGGCATTTCATTGGCAGTGATGGGGGCAGTCTGTATGGTGCTCGGCGGCGTGCCTTCCGCTGGACACGGCGTGACTGCAGACACGGCGAAGGAGGCAACGAGCAACATGTACCTGGGGAATTTCTGCCTTCTGACCAACACCTTTGCCATGGCCTGTTACTACATTTTGGCAAAGACAATGGTGGCCAAGTATTCTCCCATCCAGGTTGCCGCGTGGGCCTACGTCGTGGCAGCGTCCTTGATGGGAGTCGCAGCGTCACTCTTCACCTCGCATGCAGACTGGCACTTTCCCCACGCGCTCGTGTTCCCCCTCCTGTACTGGATATTCATATGCTCTGTGGGTGGATACTTTGTTGTCACCTGGGCCATGCGCCACTTACCAGCATCTCAAGTAGCCGCATTCCAATGCCTCCAACCATTCCTAGGGAGTTTATTAGCATTCCTCATCCTGAGAGAAAGCCTGTCATGGTGGGATGCAGGGGCCGTTGGCGTCGTCGCTGGTCTGGTGCTTGTATCCCTAGAGACCAAGTATGAATTGAATTCCACGTCATTGATCGGGGCCACCATGAGACGAGCTGCCAGTTTTGCATCATCCAAGCATAAAAGTCTTGCATGATGAAGGTATTATATATAAAAATTGTAATCGAAGAATGACAATGAGACTGATCCGTTGCCATTCCAGACCAATGTGCTTTGCGTCTGGCAAGGAGGCAACGACTGGCAAAGTGAGAGCACGCTTTGAAATCAAACAAAAGCTGAATTATGGTCACACAATGGCAGTTGTTGGGTCTTCAGAGGAATTAGGGACATGGGATCCCTTGCACGCTCATTCATTGTCATGGAACGAAGACGATCTCTGGCAGGGGGAGACAGAGGTTCCTCGTGCAGTGGAATTCAAATTTGTTGTTTTGGGGGATGGAGAAGTAGTCTCTTGGCAGCCTGGTGATAACGTATGCTTGGATGTTCCCGCCCAAGCAGAGGTAATTCACATTCGCAGCACTTCATTCGAGGATCCTGAGGCTCTGAGCCTTACTGTGATAGAAGGAAACACAAAGAGTGATGTGAAGAATATAAATGCGTTTACTGAGGCTGTTTCGTCTACGGTTTTGTCGGAACCAGAAACACCCACGTCTGAGACTCTCCAGTCGGGAACACGCGAGTCGACTCTGAATGGCCTCAAAGTTGCTGAATTGAAACAGATGTGCAAAGAGCGTGGGTTGCCGGTGTCTGGGAGGAAAGCTGACCTTGTAGCTCGTTTAATGAATGAATAGGATGAATGTTTTTTTTACAGTTTGTTTTGAAGAATGTCATCCCTCATAGTGTCCATCAGTTTGCGCATGTATGAAATATTGTGTAACGAGAGTAGTGTCTGTGCAATAGGTTCATTTGCCTTGACGAGATGATGCAGATAGGACAGCGAGTACCGAGTGCATGTGTAGCAGTTGCATCCCTCTAGGGGGTGGTGGGCTGAGGTGTACTTTCCAGATCTCACCCTGATCATGCCAGTGTCTGTCATCATGGAGCCGTGTCTGGCACATCTTGTGCTGTAACATGAATCGAATGTGTCGCATCCGAGTTGTGCTAGGGCCTTGACATTTTTTGGATCTGCAATGCCGAGAACGTGACAGGACTTGTCCCTTGGCAATATTTGCATCACATGATTGATAATGGTGTAGAGCTCTGATGGATTGGATCCAAGAGATCCTCCTATTGCATACCCATCAAATGGTCTTGATGCAACAAACCTGACACTCTCTGACCGAAGGTCGAGGTCTGACCCACCATGTATGATACCCCACATGGCCTGCCCCTGTGGATTCTTTGCATGCTCTTGGAGGGACCTGTCCTCCCAGCGATGGCTTCGTTGCGTGCTTTCTCGCAGGATATTGTCCGATTCTACGTGATACGGAGGAAGTTCATCCAAGGGAAGGATGATATCTGCACCAATCTTCTTCTGTGCTGCCACAGACGTCTCGGGCGTCAAGAGCATCACTGTACCATCCCGATAGGATTTGAATGTCACCCCTTGCTCGGATATAGAAACAACCTTGTTCCCCTCACGGGTGGATGACATGCTTCCCTTCCTCTTAATACTCCCTCCTCCTGAAGAAATTTCATCGTGGACAGAACCATATGCGAGAGAAAACACCTGAAATCCTCCCGAGTCAGTAATAAATGGCTTCTCTCTCCTCCCAGTAAATGCATGCAACCCCCCTGCCTCGGCAATAACATCGGCCCCTGGGTGAAGCATAAGATGGTATGTATTACAAAATACCAAATCAAGGAGTCCCTCGGTGTCAGCCATGTGAAAATCTATCGCTTTCAGAGCAGCATTGGTTGCCACCGGTACAAAGCTTGGTGTCAGTACATTGCCATGCGCCGTCTTCAGAACCCCCACCCTTGCGTTACTCTTCGTCGATTGATGAAGTACTGTAAATGTATCGCTTCCTGATAGGTATCCCGAGATAGACCGAGATCCACCATGGGTCCATGGCAGCATGCAATGACGCATGCGATTGCTCACTGCAACAATATCACGCATCACATCATGATACAACGACAATTAAAATAATAATCACATTAGTGTAGTTTACGCTTGGTCACCCATACATCGAGCAGGAAAATGCTACAAATTCCGATACAGACTGGAACCCCCACAATCAGTGCAATCAGCGTCACGTCTCCGTACTTGAAATCTTTACGGGTAGAGACGAACGCGTTCTGTATTCTCTTGGGTCCCGTCAGCAAAGCCCCCATCAATCTTCCACACCGCGACACTGGAGAACTACAGCCTGATAATGGTGTGGCCCTCCTCCATCCCTTGATGGCAAAGTGATGCATGGTGTTCACCGTCCTCGCCCCCTGGTACTCGTACATGGTCCCATAGTCTTTTGAGATGAACACTACTGTCGGAAGTTTTGTCACTTGGAACCGATACAGGAGCACTTTTTCAGCAGTCACATCCACCTACAACAACATGGTCATGATTGATATGAGACGAGTACGGCTCTCGTGCACCGACTCCACATGTTATGGTAATAGTACTACTACTACCACCACCATCTCTAGATTTAGATACTCATGCCCGCGCACCTTTCCCACACGATACCCATGCCCCTGGGATTTCAAACCCAACCGACTCCACACTGGCTTCATCTCCTGGCATGCTGGACACCTACAACAGCATGATGGTATCAGCCCGGCAAATGCAGACACACTTTCTGCACTATGCATCCAACAACAAAGCGGAGCAGATCCAAACCTCAACCACATCTCCCTCCACACAAGGGAGATTCCATGTCCACACAGGTTTGGAAGACGTACCATTCCGAGTGCAAATTGATCATCCAATCTGATGATCCGTTCACCATTGCATCAAAATTTAAATCTGTCAATTCAATGACATTCGTGGATGCATCGTCGTCTATCAATGGAATAGTTCTAAATTCGATTGACGAATGTCCAGCGACCAAACAACCCCCAAAGAGGACCAACAGCAGCATTAATATCCATCTATTCATATTTTCTATCATTCTAGGCCAGTGTACAGGTAAACAGATACTCCAAGTCAATCGGGTGATTCCATTCACAAGAAGAAACAGGTGAAGAAATAATACTACTCACGCCTATTCGACCGCATTGGTAGTAGTAGTATTTTTACATGTACTAATATATTTATAATATTACTGTGGTATTTTGTAAACAAGCATGTAGCAATCGTGGCAACCTCGACCCAAGTAGTGATCCACATCATCATGTGGGTTGACGTCTTCTACAGAGGCATCATTGCACCTATAGAATTCTTCTCGATTCTTTCTGTTCCTGATGATGTCAGCAATGTAGTGTCCTGATTCCATGAATGGTCCATGGTGGTGGATGATGCCACTGAGCAACATGGTGGGAGAAGGAGCATGCATCTTCTTCGGGCCACCTGATGTTGGGAGCACGCTGGTAGGAATCTCTCGTCGTGGCTGCACTGGGACTTTTGATTTTGAAAAGACCATCCTGTTCATGACGGTATGATTGCTGCACACGAATCTTTTTAGGTGCAGAACGAGAGATTTTGGGAATGTCTTGATTCTCCTGCGGACAGCATGAATGACATCCTTGGCCTTGCATGCATCGCAATTCTTGCTTATTCTCTCATTCATGAAGAATTTTGAGATGAGGGTTTCTATGGGGATGGGCTGGTCTGTGTGTTCCCCGAGGTCTAGTCCAATGTTGACGTTGCCTGCTTCCTCGATGTGAGTCTTGTGTCTACACATGGTACACACCATGCTCACCATGACGGAGAATGAGAATGGGCATTCGTATACTGGCGCGCCGCTCTCACTTGCGCGCTTGCTTTCCGTCTCTATAGCTTCTAATATTCGTACAAAACATTCATGTGCGTCCTGCTGATGAGATCCGGCGAATACCGAGGGAAAATGCTCTTCTAGAGCCTTCTTCACAGAGGTGATATCCTGCGTGCCCTGAGCAGGAGCTTTTCTCTCCTGGATGATGGTATAGAGCGCATGGAGTAGCGCATAGTCACCAACATGCACCTGTTTTTGCTGCATATATGTAGTCAAACGACTAATTTCATTCACAAACTCGCACACATTCAACAGCACCTGAAGGGTTGCACCCAGGTAACAACTGTTGCCAATGTTGAAAAAGCCTGGCGGTGCTTCAGGATTATGCCGCATGGTGCGCCTCGACCGAAATGTCGTCAACGTCATCATGCCATCTACAGGGGGACGATGTGCGTCTTTATTCAATTCTTTCTCCTTCTCAGTACTGCTCCCAAACAATAACTTCCCTGTTGTTGTCTTGTCAGGGTACTTTTCCTGTTTGATTGCAGGCACCACCTTTGGAGTCTCAACAGGCACATTAGTATCGTCATGAGACAATGCAGCATGATCATCCTCATCAGACAATGCCACTGTTGCATTCGTGGCAGCATCCGCCTCCTCATGTCCAACATTCCAATCAAACAACCGCTCCCTCTTTGCCTGATGAGAAAATGGAGCCACCCCACGCATGGATGACAATATTCCACTCTTTCTCTTCTTCATGGCATCCACCTCTGACCCATCATCCTTTGGACGACTCCCGAGCTTGGGACTATACTGATGATCTCGTATCGATTGCACCGTGCCTCCTCTTCCTTCCGTCGAGACCCCGCGGTTCCTCGCATCATGAGACGGAGCACTCTGCGGCCTCTTAGACACTGCCATTTTCAACATTTGCTTTCCTCGATCTGCATTCAGACTCCGTCAATGGCAAATTCGATAGATAGATCACACATCTCAATGGTTCATACCGCACCTTTCTTCGAGACACCGTGCAACCCGGCCATGGCCCCCGTTATGCCCATGGTTGCAATATAATTTTGTAAAATATCAATTGTATGTGTACCACGGGTGAAGAATTGTAGGAATGGAACCAACTGTTTGTCAACGAATTTGAATTTCCCCGAATTACTTTGGACATCAAGGGTGGATGGACCCATGCCCATACATACATGGTGCACACACTCCCTGGCGTCACACGTATTTATGACTATTTGTTGTTCACTTCCAACTTCATATACATGTGAATACTTGTCACCCATCTCAGAGGTGAGAAAAAATAAGAGAAAAAACAATGGCCAAGCGCATGCATGCGGTGAAGTCTTCTTGGCAGCGATTGGTACGTCGCAGAGAAAGACAATGATTGCATTCTATACGGCAAGAAATTGTGATATGGCGTGTCGATGATGTACACCATGATATGGCAGAACCTGAGCTCCATTGTGAAGTTTGGAGTAGATGACTGCACCATGTATTCGTACTGCCTGAGACATGCCGATAGTGCAAGAGTGATTGATATGTGCTTGCGTTGTTGTTACATATCACTACCAGTGCGTATAAATAACATGATACCATCATGATGATGCAGTTTCCCTTTTTCTCTCTGGGACAACGCTTTCAAAAGCCTGCTGCCAGTCTTTTGTATCCTGCCATCGAACCAGCATTTCAACGACGTGGTTTGTACACATGACATTCGAACGCCGTAGTTTGATGTACTCGCCTATTGGGAGGCGTGCTGTTTCAATCCCATGCTCCACAGCTCTCTTGTAGCACAGCCCCTTGTGCCTATTCTTATCCACAATGCCGCCCACGACATAGATGCGATCCTTATCCAACTCTCTAATTTCATTCTCAGACTCGGCCGTCAGGTACACGAGCTTGTCTTTTTCCTCGGAAAAATAGTCCAGGTAGGACGTGTCTGTCTGGGTCACATACCATGCTCCATTATCTTTGAATTGGCGATCAAACGCCTGTCGTATGGCACCAGCGACGCTGCTCAAAATCAAATGACATGGATGCGCCGCGTTTTTATTCATCCCGTAGGAGAAGGCAATCTGTTGGATGATGCTCTTGATCTCTCCCTCGTGCATGTAGGACTCGAAATCCAGATCAATCACAATCCTCTGACCATCCACCAATGATTTCTTTACATTCTCACGCAACGCCTCTCGCCGAGCCCTCCTCGCATTCACCTTGTCCATCGCTGCCTGTCGCACCTTGTCCAATTCCTCTGGTGTGAGAGGACCTTTGCGAGCCCTCACATCTTCTATATGGGCAGCCCTCTTGGCCTTGCGCTCTTGCTTCTTCATCTCCTTCTTCATCTTTTTCTTCTCCGCCAGATACTGGGCCTTTTTCAATCGCTTCATCTGTTTCTTTGTCATAGTGGGCTCTTGCTGTTGTGTTCCTCCAAGCTCTTCTTCCTCCTCCTGCTGCTGCTTTTGGTCCTCTTTACCAGTTTCTTCCATCTCTAATGGATGTTAGATGAGGTCAGTAGTAGTAGTATACACAATCGTGGAGAGATGGACATCATCATCACATGGACATGCCATGCATGGCAAACGTTTGTCACAAATAGTCGCACAACTGGTCCCCCTGGAAACCCTTATCAAACATGAATACACTACTCGTAAACAAATACCGTCCCAAATGCGGCGCAGAAAGAGATCACAGAGAATCACACCATGCGTCCCTGATTCACCCATCTTCGGTCAAACAGTGTTATTGATGGGTCATATGCTACTGGCTGACGTCAGGTCCGTCGACGGAAGGTTCATTGATACGGATAAGGAACCAATCCAAGGAATAGCATTTTGCTACATCTCCAACCCTGATATGGGCCATTAGATTTATGATTAGACATATATAGTCACAATGTGGTTGATTTCATCCATGAATAGGGCGACACTGCCACAGCAAGCAGCACAAGTCGAATCGACGAGGATCTGCGGTGGTGGGGATTGGATATCATCTTTAGCGCAGAGAAGAAGACTACTTTTGGATGGCAGGAGACGAGAGATGGATGGGCGATGGGTATGCCATGGGATGATGACCACATCGTCTTCAGGACTGGACAAGGTGGAGGACAGGGTGGAGGATTTGAATCAGCATATGCGGGAGGGGTCTCATGAATCTCCTCTTGTGGTTCGACAGGCGAGTAAAAGTGATGAAGAGCAGGCGAGGATTGCTTCTGTGTTGGACGAGGCAGAGCAGATGCCAGATCAGGTTGTGGATGTGGTGGTGGTGGGTTGTGGGCCAGCTGGTCTGTCACTGGCATCTGAATTGGGGGCTCGAGGCTGTCGCGTGATACTTGTGGGACATGATGTGCCTTTTGTGAATAATTATGGTGTATGGGAAGATGAGTTTGTAGAGTTGGGATTGGAACACACGCTGGATAGAGTGTGGGATACATCCATGTGTTACTTTAGGGAGGGGACAGAGACGACAGTTGCGCGAGCGTATGGTCGAGTGAATAGGAAGAAATTGAGGGATGAGTTGCTGTCGAGATGCAAGGAACATGGGGTGAGTTTTTATCCTGGAACTGTGATGTCAATTGATAGCAGTGATGATTCAAAAAGCACTGTTGTTCTCAAGGACGGAGCAACCTTTTCTGCAAAGATGGTGACGTTGGCGTCTGGAGGGGCTGCTGGAAGGTTTTTGGAATATGAATCGGAGGCTCCAGATACGGCTGCGCAGACTGCGTATGGAATAGAGGCTGAGGTGTCTGGGTATGAGGATGCGTTTGATCCAGAGAAGATGTTGTTTATGGATTTTAGGAGACATCATACGGGGCTGTATCCAGGAACGGCTACAAGGCAGGTGGATGGGGAGCATCCAAATGGTGGTCGGGGCTTGTGGGATACTGAAAAAGAAACCCCATCGTTTTTGTATGCTATGCCAGAGTCCAAGACACGGGTCTTCTTGGAAGAGACGTGTCTGGTGACAAAGCCTGCTCTGCCGTTTTCAGTGCTTAAGAGGCGTTTGTATAGGCGCTGTGAGGCTCTGGGAATCAAAATTCACAAGGTGTATGAGGAAGAGTGGAGTTATATTCCTACTGGTGGACCCCTGCCTTCTGGGTCCCAGAGACTCACAGCCTTTGGTGCAGCTGCAAATCTTGTACACCCAGCGACAGGATATTCTATTGTCAGGACACTTGGTCACTCTCCAAAAATGGCAGAGGCGATTAAGGATGCAATTACGGAAGAAACGACTTGTCTCGATGCCTCCAAGCGGGTGTGGGATGCCTTGTGGTCACTTGAGAATAGGAGACAGGCATCATTCCATATATTTGGGATGGAACTCTTGTGCCAGTTGGATTTGTTGAACACATCTGACTTTTTCACAACATTTTTTGCGCTGCCAAAGAATCAGTGGGAGGGTTTTCTGGCGAGCAAGTTGTCATCTGTTGATTTATTGGTGTTTGCCCTTCTGACGTTTGCCATTGCACCTTTCAACATCAAGTATAGGCTGGTGAACCACCTGATAACACATCCGGCTGGAAAATATTTACTAGAAACGTATATGAAAAAAGAAAGCGAGTGAATATGAATCTAATCTGCTATATTTCTTGTAATGCTTCACCCCATGATCTGCCCATTTTGAACTTGACAGGCAGGGGCACCAAGAGCTTGCATGCCCCTTCCATGGAAACTTTGATGGTATCGACGACATCATGCAATGCATCCTGGTCGACTTCAAAGAGAAGTTCGTCGTGGATTTGTAAAACAGATGCGCATGGTGGATTTCCATTGTACTTTGCATTCAGGTTTTCTTCGATCTTCACCATGGCCATCTTTGCGATATCAGCTGCTGAACCCTGACAGACGCTGTTGACTGCTGCTCTCTCATCTGCAGCACGTTTTGATGGGTCCTGGGAATTAATATTTTCCATCCACCTGTACCGACCAAGGAGGGTAACAATTCGCCCAGTTTCTCTGCAGTCATGGACGATTTGTTCAATCCATGCACCAAGGTCAGGGAAGCTCTCTAAGAATTCTTGTTTTAAACTCTTGGCTTTTGCAGCAGAAACTTCCAGGTTCTCGCCCAATCGTTTCTCCCCCATTCCGTATAAGAGACCATATGTCAGTTGTTTCACTTGCTGGCGCTGTGAGTCTGTGACACTGTCCTCATCCTCCACCTTGAGCCATTTACAGGCCAAAAGCTTGAAAGGATCTGACTCTTTCTTTTGAAACAAGTCAATCATTGACTTGTCTTTGGACAGGTGGGCCATCACCCGAAGTTCAATGTGACGGAAATCAGCACTGATCATCACTCTGTTTGCAAATTTGGGCACAATGGCGTTTCTGAGATTCACCTCTGCATGAATATCTTCGAATTCAAATGTAAATGGTTTTGGTAAGCATTGGAGGGAAGGCTCTTCCATGGCAAGCCGGCCAGTTCCTGCACTAGTTTGCAAAAATTTTGCATGAATGGCAAGTGTGCTCCCTCCAGAAGATGTGGCAAAGGAAAGCAGAGGCGTTATGTATTCCATGGTATCCACTAGTTTTCTGTACTGCAATATGAGAGGTATTATACGATGACTGTCTTTTAAATCGTTCAGGACTCTCTTGTCAACAGACAGAGTCGACTTTCCATCCTTTCTCTTCCTGTATGCACTTCCAGGGGGCTTCAGGCGCAACTCAGTGAACAACACTCGTTGGACATCAGCAGGCGAATTAAGATTGAATCGCTTGCCATACATTTCTGCAGCTGCCGTGGAAACTAGCCCTTTCCATTTGACCAAGGTGCCATACTGAGAGTTCAGCATTTCCACATCCACACCGACACCCCTCTCCTCCATGGCTCCTAGGATTCGGCAGATTGGCATGTCCATGAGCAGGAGAGGATCTAACAATTTAGATGATAATAAAGGAGGCAGGATTTTCACGAGGATAGCGAGGCTCATGTTTGATATTTCTGAAATCACACCATAGGTACTACTGTCTGTTTCAAATTGAAGGTCTGGACCCATTTGAGAGTACTTCTCCTTCATTTGCTCGGAGCAGACGTATTTGTGTACATCCCGACAATGCTGATACGCAATAGTGAGACTCGTGGACACTCCTAGCGAGATTTTGGCCCTCTTTGACGTCTTAGCGTACCGTGAGAAATGGCTCAACCCGTCAGCTACGACAGCAGCATCTGGATCAAGCATCCATGCACCAAGCCTGACATCAACCACTCTCGACAGGGCCAGCTTAACGCTAGCATTCATATACTTTGATAGAAATTGATCCAGCTTCAACGTTATATCTTTCCATTTGAAAGACGCAATCAATGCATCCCTGTGGAATTCACCTCGCATTGCCAAAGACAAGCATAGGTGCTGCGCTATTGCGTCTCGAGTAAGCTCATCCTTACCATGAAACCTGATGTAATCATACCCACCTTCCCAAGACACAGCGATCCCTCGCACTGTTGATTCATGTATTGGATGTTTGTCATCTCCAGTTGGAGCTTTCTTTCGCCGTTTTGATGGGGCTGCAGGCATTCGTGCATTCTGTTGCTGGTCAATAGAATTGTTCTTCTCATTTTCTACACTGAGGTAGATACCTACATGTGCTCCTGATTTGATAGCCTCGAAGATTTTAGAATATTCTTTCAGAACAGAAGCGCTCTCAGGTGTCTCATCTTTCTTTCTATTTTGCTCAGGGATGCTTGCAGGTGAGGTGTGTTGTTGCTGCTGCTTTTGAGGCTTCACAGGGGAGAATTTTGAGGGACTGCTGCGATTATTTGTCAAGCCGCGCGATAAAAATTCTCCAGACCCCTCTGTCAGATAAACCTTGCACGATTCCAAAATATGAGCTGCCAGTGCCTGATACTTTTGGTATGCACTGCTATCACCTAAGAGAACGTTGGATTGCTGTGCACTTGTGAGCAGGATGGCATGAATATCGGCTGCTGAATGGGACACGATATCTTGCGGTCTCTCAAGGCCCCCTTCGTAGAGGATCCGAGCATCCTTTGGATTAATCCTACAGATAGATGCAAGCGAAATGATTTCTTGTCGTGCTCCAAACCAAACTCGCGACCCAAAGGTTTTGAGCGTTCCAGCCAGCAAATGCCATTCAAGCCTCTCACAGAGGGCACTGCCTTTAGCCGCAAACCTGCTCACATCATCTCTAATCTCCTCCACAATCCTTCCTGATTTGATGAGGTAACGATTCATGCACTCTAAAAGCGGGGTTTCCTGGATCAATTCTTGCAAGAAGAATGCAATGTACAATCTTGTGCACAGTCTGTTCTGATGCTGGAGATCAGAGCGCTTTGACATAATCGTGCTATTATACCCCTGGCCTACTCCCATTTCCCTGATGAATGGGATACTCACTTTCACTCGCGCTATGACTTGGTTTTCTGAACTTTCCAGATTCGTGACTTTGGAGTATAAGATGCCATATTCGTCCCTTCCCAAGTGGTAATTGCCTGTAAAGTTGATTGGTACACACAGGAAGCAGGCGTGCAAATCAGAACTCATAATCAGGCCTTCGTTCAGAGCGATCTTCAAATCCTCCAAATAGTTCAATGCCTCGTCCGGTGACATTCCAGACACGACCACGGCCTTGCCCATGTCAGACGGTCCATAAGCAATTTGATCCATGCCAGCAGCAATTTGTTTCAAAATCATAGGCTGCCGGTCGACCGATGAGACCTTTCTTCCCCTGGATTTCTCTGGATCACCCTGATTTACTGAGGCAAGATAATCTAAAGATTTTATTGCACTGCTATATAGCTCATCCAGCTTCTCCCGTTTGTGGGCGGAAAGAGAGCCGATAAATGTTGACTTCAGGATCAATCTCACATCCTCCTTTGAAACTGATTCAGATGTGGACACCATTTCAAGCATGAGCCGATCCATTCTGCGAGAATTCCCAGATTCCAAGATACTTGAATGTACCTGATCCAGCTGACCAATCAAAAGCTTTTTCAAATACTCAAGCGGTGGACTTCTGCCCAATTGCTTGCTGCAATTCATTTTGCGGTGAATCAAGATGGATTCTCCATGGGTGTCTATGCCAGTTCTTCCTGCTCTTCCAGATATTTGCCGATAGCTTGCTGGCGGCAAAAAGTTTTTGTGCTTGAACTCACCATGATGGACATCCTTGAAAATGACTCGAAATATAGGAAGGTTCACCCCAGTTCCAAGAGTGCCTGTTGCACATAAGACTTTAAGGTGGCCACCTCTAAAAGCATCTTCGATCAGTTTGCGCTCTTTCATGGACAAATCACTATGATGAAAGGCAATTCCTGACAAGACAAAGGACGCTAACTGCTTGCTGTACTGGAATTGTTGAGACAGCAAGGTTGAAGATAGATTAGAACGGAATGATTTGATCTCAGGCTGCACTTCAGATCTCGAGCTATGCGCACTGAAATATTTTGCCAGTCTCGATGCCTCTTCAAGACATCTGCGTTTGGTTGCACAAAACACAAGGACAGATCGATCCATATCCACGGCTTCTCTGGTGAGAAAGCCAACATGGTCTCCATCCCCCACTTCAGCTGGCGGGAGCGATCTGTCAGTTGTCAAGGATCCATCCAGGTTCTTCTTCTTTAATGCCTCTCCTTCTATCAGATACTCTGTTAATGGAACGGGTCTAAATTCACTGACGAATGTGATAGCATCGAGCCAGGCGCCAATATCCTGTATGTTGGGACATGTGGCAGTTAAACCAACCAACTGTACCTTCCTAGGATCTATCATTGAGGGTGTCCATGTTGCTAGAGTCCTTTCCAATGTTGGAGGAGACAGGCTTCCGCTGCCAATACTATGTGCCTTTTTTGAATCCTTATTGGCGCCACAGTGGTAGCGCAATTTAGAAATGACAATCTCCAACAATGCACCTCTATCCGAACTGCTAACTAGATGGAGTTCATCAACAACAACACAGCAGATCTCGTCACTTAGATCTATACTTGCATCCAACATTCTATTGATGCTGCAGAAATACAAAGTTTACGATGCGTGATATCGAAAAATCGAGTCTAAGGGGTACATCACATCCAATTATACGTACATGGAATTGGCATTTTCTGGTGTGCAAATGATAATGCCCGTCTCAGGACTAAACAGTGACTCGGAATACTCGCTGCCGTACGCTCTTTTCAGCTCTCGTCCCATTGGAGATAATAATTTGGATAGCTTTGCAGCTTTTTCATCACAGAGAGATACATATGGCAGTATAAACAGAACTTTGCGGCGGCATGGATCGTTTGCAACTGCCCTCAGCATGAGTATTTCAGCTATCAACGTCTTTCCCCCAGACGTTGGAGCAGAAACAACCAGGTTTCTCTGATTGCTCAATATGCCTTCATCGATAGTTAAGCATTTTGCTTGCCATTCATACATATTTTCTGGGATCCCAGATCTACATCAGTGAAATACCAGCATCACATGTCATGCCAAAGCACCTGGAGAACATGAGAGGAAAAGAACATCATACCTGTGTAAAATATCGCATAATTGTTCCGACAGATATGAATTTAAAGAAAGAGGAGGCTGCAAACTTGCAGAACTATGTGGTGACATTGTGAGAGAATGTGACACATGCTGCCTTAAAGGAGTGAGATTCTCTGTATGCTCCACACTGCCTGCGCTCTCATTTTCTTTCTTCTCCATTCCTAGAGATTCAGATCCTACATAATAATATCACAGAAACGTAAATCGCAAACGCTTCATCAACGAGAAGATAACAGAAAGCCTTACCTAGTGCAACAGCCCTCCTATAAAGCACTGTGTTATTATACCTACTGACATCCCCAAATTCTGCGTTACCCTGGGACTTGCAAACAAGAGGAGGAGAGCTATTCGAGGAAAATGGGTCATATAATCGAACATCATCCCTCGGATTCCTGGGACTATTATCCTCATCTAACAACAACCTGCTACGATGGAGAAAAAAACTACGAACATCTGGCATGATGGCAGCTGGATGGCGAAGGCTACCAACCTTCCCAGAGCCCCCTCCTGAATGATTTACCTGTTCATATGCTGTTGTAGCACCCTTCAGAGAATCAAAACCATCGAAATATTTCATGGCAGGGGTGTGCCTGGCAAGACCACTTCTGTTCTGGAGACTCCCCTTCTCCTGCGCACCGTCCTCAGCCATGGATCTTTCAACCATTTGCTGAGATGCAGACGGAGAGTGTAATATAGCTGCATGAGCCATCAAGCCGTCGACTCCAAGGCCCTGCAAGGCATCATCACTCTGCCTCCTGCCAGAAACAAAAGTTGGTTCACCTTCTAGCCTTTCACTCCCTATATTCTGCCGCTTAGGGGTACCATTCGATTGAGGACCGTCCTTTGATTGCATTGCTCCAGATCCGGATGATAACGACAACCTTGAACGCTTCCTATCCCCTGCTTCACTAGTAGGTTGCGAGTCAAACTCAATTCCCAAATGCCGAAGCATCGAGTGTCTTTGAGAATAGCTGGGCCTAGATGATGTCCTCGTCTGTGAACCATCTTTATTAGACATAATGGTCCTTGTCTTTCTATCAAATCCTCTGTATCGTCTTTTTGCCAATCTAAACGGTATTAATTCCTCATTGAGCAGGCACCCGCGTATAGACTGTACTTCTGTACACGTCTGCACCTTTATACCCCATAATGAATTAATACAGTGTTGAATTCATTGTCCTATGCCATTCAGGAGAACAAAATGGGACGAACGGTTTCGGTCAGAAAAGTTCCGTGAATGAAACATAAAATACGAAAGGTTCATGTCGATATTCATCATTTGTTACAAAACCCCTCACCATCTGTGTTCTATTCTTTTATAGACATTATTATTTTATTTTTGATCGTAAATAGGTGCCCTGATATCGACAAAGATGGAGTTATCAGGAGCTGTGACTCAAAAAGTGTTGTTCAGGCCAACACTGCGTGTCGGTTTCCTTTCGAATGTTCGCATGAGTGCGATTGATAGGAACAAATCTATTTTGACGAGCCGTAGATGTCATATGAAGGTCCTGGCGAGTGCTTTTTCTGGCATAAATAAGGGTAAAGACTCGGATACGTGTACCACTTGGGCACCACAGAGGAAAGCAAGCCTGGACAAGCTCAAGGCATCACTGTGTAGCCTTGCCGCTTTCGCTGCTTTGACGATGAATCCTGTACCTGGGATGGATATGGACGCTCAGGCGATTGAAATAGACTCGCGGGTCCCAATTGCAGATGCAGCACAAGTGCTCCCCAAAGGTGTGATTGAATCTAAACAAGAGCAGCTGCGGAGTTTGGAGAGAGACACGGGGTATAAAGTACGAGTCCTGAGTAGGTATGGTCCCTCGGACTCTCCATCTATTGAGGAAATCCGAAAAGGGTGGCAGACTGATGAGAGAACGATTGTGGTGTTTGTGGACCCCAGTTCACCAAATATTTTGGTGTTCAATTTCGGACCAGAGATCCAGAAAATATTGTCTAGACCCTTCTTTACAGAGCTTCAGAGTCGTTATGGCAATCTGTTTTATGTGAGAGAAAATGGTGAGGCAAGAGCTGTAGAAGAAGCACTCGATGCTCTGGATGTCTGTCTTCGTAAAGGTGGCTGTGCTGTGCCACCTGGACTGCCATACAATCAGTATATATTCACACTAGGCACGTCGATTGTTGGTGGTTTTATCTGTGGAGCAACCTTGAGGATCAAGCCTCAGGGATTTGTGCGTAGGTCATGGGTCTGGGCTCTGCTCTTTTCCCCGCTCTGGGGGACATTGTCAATCAACTTTGGCCTGGGGCCCGTGGTGTCTAGGACGGATGATCCCGTACCTTTGATAGCAAATATAAGTGCATCCATTGTAGCGGCGGCCTTGGTGGCCAACTACCCAGATGTTGCCGATAAAGTGGGACTGTCAGTGATGTCCACAGATGCTGATGAATGATCTTTGTTACATTATTCCATTCAATACTCTTTGGTAATAGTCATATTGTCTCGTTCTCCATGCGTCAAGAGAGTCACCTATTAAGTTAAGTACATGCTTGACGAGTGCTTCTTCAGAGAGGCCAGGGGCCAGCCGCTTCCTGAGGCCTTCAACCGCTAGTACTTTGTTTTTGAAACAAGGGCATCCACTGTCACTCATCATGCTCACAAGCTCAAGCAGCCGATCTGAATGTTTTCGAATTGCGATAAAGCCTTGAATCATTAGTATTTTGAAGTAATCAAACGCTTTGCTGGATTTGCCTTCACTATCAGAGTCCATGATTTCCAGCAGCTCCCGCGTTAGTTTAAATGGCGCTGACTCAAAATTCACCCCGCCCGGGGAGTTTGACAGCATGAATCCAAAATCAATATGTATAATATGTCCTGAGTCATCTAGTAATAGATTTCCGTTGTGTCGATCCCGTATCTGAAGAAGGTGGCAGACCAAAGAATACGCTGCCATGGATTCAACAAAATTATTCTGAGCTTGCTCAAACTCTCGGGTGTTGGATCCAAATTTGGCCACAAAATGATCCCTTAATGACATTCTCTGATTGCTAAAAGATGATTTGACGTGATGAATTGAGGGAGCATTGGGGATCATCTCAATCAGAGCTGTAAGATTTGATGTCACCAACACCTCGTATGGCCGCAACCACAGAGGTAGATCTGCCTCTAGGAAAATCGAGTGAAACGTCCTTATTAGTTGCATCGACAAAAGCTCTTGCCTGCAGTCGTCCCCGGACTTGACAATCACGGATCTAAGGTCCCATCCAGGCCTATTCCCATGAGGAGATTTTTTGCGTATTCTATCCCTCCTATCCTCCCATTTTTCTCCATATACTTCACAGGCCTCTTCCTTATACTTTGCTATCTCTCTGTCCATGTCCTCATATTCTGCGCTTGATTCAATTGTAGATGGGAGAGCAGGAGGTGGCAATTTATGCTGCTTTGCAACTTGCAACAAGGCCTCCCTTGATGGCATCCTCCTGTGCCTATTTTTTTGAGGTTTGACGGTCAAATCTAGTCCTTGCCGGAGTTTTATACTTACTTGCACAGCCTTGTCACTTTGTTTCGTTTCATTCACCTTTGGGCACTGGCAAATGCCAACTTTGCAGAGGAGGCCAGAGTTGGTGCATTTTGAGCCATTTGATGATGCAATCTGCCTTGGATTCACAACTATGGAGAGGGCTACGAGGGATGACTCCCCTCTGATCTCGTCAATAGTCGCTTTGATTCTCGGAGAAGATATACTTTTCTGTCCAGGAACATCCTTCCTGCCATTACAGGTATCTGACAGCCCTCCCAACCAAGTGCCTCCACCTTGCACAGGTGGTCTCGGCAACTGTACTGACTTTTGCTTGCCAGCTTCTTCATCACCATAACTCTGTTTAGAAACGTGACTGACAGGACTTCCCTCTCCAGAATCCACAAAATCTGCCAGCGATAATTCTGTTGCCAGCAGGGATGCATCAGATTTCTGGCTCGTAACAGATGGTGTCAACTGAAGAGAATCACTTTGATTTACCGGTGGATCATATGCATTCTCTGCTGCACTGCTTCCATTGACCGCGGCAAGAGCAATCGATGCAAGGTTTGATGCTGAAAAATCATGCGATGAATTCTTTCTGTGATGCTGGGGCATCCACGCTATACCCGCAGCAGCAGCTTCTCTCGCCGCTGCTTTCATGTGATATCCCGATAACTCGTGTTCGAGTGATTTAGAAAGATTATCAAGTTCTCCCAAACTAATATCCCCGGATACAGTGCGTGACTTTGCCACACTAGTCCCTGGCGAGAGGATTCCTTCGGCCTCCAAGACAGACGTGTCCTCATTCAGAACCTCCACGTAGAGCGTGAATGGGGCCTTCTCCCTAGAATTTAGGAGTCTCGATTCTCTATATGCGAGCCTCACAACTCGCTGTGGTGCTGCTCTTCTCATTGGAAACCATATAGCTACACCTGTAGAACTTGCCTTTTCAATCTCTGCATTGATATTCTTCAGGGACTTGTGCAGAGCCCATTGGCGTTCTCCTTCAGAAAAAGACGTCAGAAAACTCGAAGCGCAACATAATGCTTCCACAAAATCCAGGGTGGCCCCAAACGTCGTCTCCCTTCTTTTAGGAGAGCTAGGTGGACTTGGAACATCAACCAATGTCGAGGGGCTCGTAAGACTCGACTTCACAAACGTCACAGTACTGCCATCAGAGTTTAACGAGTCAATGCTCTCGTACATTTTTGATCGATCGGAACCCTGTGACACTCCAGAGCCTGATACACTGACTCTCTGCTGCTGCCTCTCGTGCACCTCACCAATAAGAGGCCCAGGTTCGTCGTACAGCAGCCCTTCCACACCAGTATCGACAAAAACAGACGAAAACAATCCTGTCCCCAATCCATCAGGACTCGCGTCTCTTCCACCCGTTTCCAGTGAATGCCGCCTCTCCATCAGCGGATCAGGAGAGCCCCCCAGCAACTCCACAGAGCTGTGTACACTTGGCTGCCCATTTTGGGAATACCTCATAAATCTATTCATTCGTCTCGGCAAAGGAGCAGGCAACGCTGCATCCTTGAAAGGAAGCTGCCAATGCCCAGCCAACCCCGCCAGTTCACATCGATCTCGCAACTTGGCAAGACCCTCGTCCCCAGGCCTATCCTGAGAAATCGCCAACAGTATCCAATATATCTTCACCGCAATATTCAGAGAGTTCGAACTGAGATCAACTAATAAATTCTCCACCTCTGGATCGCCTCCCTTTGAGACACACAGTTGGCAGAGCTGTGACACATATGACTCAACTTCACACTCTGGCAACGAGTACATTCTGCGGCACAAGTACTCTCTGGTTGCAGTGGGAAGGTCCTTGTGAAGGTAACTGAAAGAAAATGAGATAAACGTCAGGAATACGCAACAATACAAGCGCACGTCGCAGCACATACCTGACAGCGATCCACGCATCGAAAAACTCGCTCTCAAAAAATCGCATCAACAAACCACCATCATCCCTCAGGTCCATGGAATCATCCCCATGTAATTTTTCATGTCCATTCATCTTCGATGTCATGGCTATGATTGGTATGCTACGAATACCAAAGCCCGCCACGCCAGTACAGAGAAACTATCTTTGCGTATCACGCTCTCGGGCATCCCTCAACACCACTCGAAGGGATGATAGGCTGTATCCATACTATTATGTATTCGTTTACACGATGATACTCGCACTCCGATGAGGAACGTCTTCTGTGACAAGAGCCAACAGTTTCCGACTTGTTAGCAACAATACGTGACGCTATTCTCCTTTCAGACTATACAAGGTACCGAATATGCACTTGGAAATATACAATGTGGTTATTTCGGGATGGAAGGGGCGCTACATTGGATTCCGGTGGTGACTTGCTGGTGCGTCGCATCATCATGCTTTCTGCAATGCACGTCCCAGCTGGGAGATTGCTGCTCTTGGTCCTGCCAAGATTGGCTCGTCCCACGAGTCTCATCCACATCACCATGACCACGGTAGTTGCGGTGTCTTCTTCATCAAGGGCATGAATCATATTGCATATGGATCGATGGAGGCACAGCAGAAGGAGGAACAACCAGTCCAGATTTGGTGCCTCGGGTCAACAGTCTCCTGTCATGGTTTGTAGTTCGGTCAAAGCACCGATTGGATAGGCCCGAGTTACCATCGAATCATCGATCAAATGCCCTTTCAAAGGGCACCAAACGGTCACACTCCACCTCGGACCGTACAGCAAACAAGGTGACCCCCTTGTCGTGCATCTTTGCCTCCTAGATGCCTTTATTGCAGCCTCTCATTTTTTCCTCAGGCATTCATAGAAAACCATTTTGGAAGAAAGCAGTGGATGATGCACCAATCGACCACGTGTGGCGTGGTAGAACTTTTGACCGAGGTCGACTCCTTCCTCTGTCCAGTTCTGGTACTTCTTCGCCATTAAGCTGAATACAATGATGCGAACTGGCATAATTCCATTTTTTATATTTATAGTGGTCCTCGTGGCGGTGTTTGCCTTTTATGGTCAACGCACACGTGGACTGGTCCGGGCTCCTTCCTCTTCGGCGAAAAAGGACTATAATGAGGCTTCGACAGGTGAGAGGACGTATGCGATCACGAAGAAGGGGAGAGAGCAGGCGAAGAAGCCGGGTGATGTGGGCAAGAATGATGGAAGAGGCTCTCCAATGTCCAAGCCAGAGGTGCTGGAAAAGATACGTGCGTGGAAACGCAAGCAGAACACAGGATCAAATGATTATGATACTACTGCCGTGAAGGAGGAGAAGGAGGGAATGGACGGGCCTAGACAGATGCCGACAATGTATGATATGGCAATGGCTCAGTCCACAACACCGGAGAGACGTGACTTTATTGCAGGAATGTCCCGTAGAAAACTGTGCTTTCATCACATCCCCAAGACGGGAGGGACAAACTTTGGGTTTAAGAATATTTTCAGGGTATTGTTCAACTGGAAAGAACTTGAGAATGGAGAGATGCCTCTCCATATTGGGCCCCTGTTGGGGCCAGATGTGACATATGAGACAATGGGTCATTCTGGGGACCCACGTGGCTGCATCGATGGGGCGGTGATCACCATACTGCGGGATCCCAAGGAGAGATACCTATCAGCATATAGAAATTCAAAGGCAATAGGCAAGGTGTGTGTCCTTGGGTCGAACAAGTATGAAGAGCAGTGTGCCTGTTGCGGCGTCAAGTTTTCAGACCTGTTAACCATTGGATTCAAGAGAGATGCTGTTTCTATCGTTGATTTCCTAAAGCCTGAAATAATTGAGGAGAATCAAATGGCGAAAATGCTCTTGGGAGAGGAAGTCGTGTCGTATTGCAGAGATCATCATCTGGATGAGGCCTGTCGATCCATGATTCGGCACAGATTGCTTTCAAATTACCTCTTGGTGCGTGCGTACATCTATTGGTTGTTTCTTCGTACTCGTACTATATATGTCATCTTGCTGCCCATGCAGATCGGATTTTCTGAATATTATGAGGATTTTATTGAAAAGTACATTGACCTTTTTTCTCTGAGAGAGATTCCTGAACTGATGAAGAAAGAGGACAAGCAGTATGTTTGGGAGAGTAGAACAGTTGTCGAGGTAAAACCGGTCGACTTTCAAGGTTTGACAAAAGCATTTGATGAATTGAATCCAAAGGAAGCTACGCATGTTCTCAAGTACACCGATGTCGATCGTGTCTTGTACGATGAAGCTCTGTCGCTGTTCCATGGCCATGGTGGTAAAAAAGAAAAGACGAGTGACTAAATGAGAAAACGGACTTGTCCTCCCACAAGGGCGCCTTACAGCTTTGTTATTAATCAATATTATATGTATAGTAGTAAGTATTTGTAGTCAGAGGTAGGTGTATCCTGTCGTTCTACCCATCAGGCGATCAGTCAGTCTTGACTCGGTGAATCGGCACTGTCCTTTGGTGGCCATAACACATCTCTGTAACATAGATACACACAGATAAGCTATATTATGGATATAGTGGTGTATATGGTGGGGTTGGGGATAGATTGACAGAGTTTGTTCAAAGTCTTTAAACGGCGATGGGTCTCACGGGACTCGGTGTTTCTCTGTCTCTATCATAGAGATGTATTTGATGAAATATACCACGCCATGCGTGGGTATTTATTCATTGGTTGGAGGGACTTGTCTCACTGGTATTGTCTTCCTTCCTGTGTGTAGGATTTACAGTGCATTGTTCTCTTCTTCTTCTGAAATCGCGGGGAAGAATACAAGAGAAAGCATACGTCTTGTGTGGTGAACATGGCTCAAGCTGCTACTGTGGCTGCACCCCCTCGGGCTGCTCAGGGGGAGACTCTGAGGGACAATTCAAAGAAGAAGGATGTAAGGATATTGAACATTGAATCTGCAAAGGCAGTAGCTGACGCTGTGAGAACAAGTTTGGGTCCTCGTGGTATGGATAAAATGGTATCTCAGGCGAGTGGGGAGGTGATCATTACAAATGATGGGGCGACTATTCTGAACAAGATGAAGGTGCAGCAGCCAGCAGCCAAGATGCTTGTGGAGCTGTCCAAGTCTCAGGATGTCGTTGCTGGAGATGGTACCACGTCAGTTGTTATCATCTGTGGTGCGCTTTTGAAAAAGAGTTTGGAATTATTGGAGAAGGGAATTCATCCGACGCTCGTGTCTGATGCTTTTGACAAGGCGTGTGCTTTTGCTGTGTCTTACCTGGAAAATACCATTGCCAAAGCAGTGTCTATAGATGATCGGGACTCTTTATTGAAAGCAGCAAATACGTCGTTGTCTTCTAAAATTGTTTCACAATACTCTAATTTATTATCCCCCATGGCTGTTGATTGCCTGTTGAAGATTGCCAATGTCAAGGCTCCAGAGATGATTGACCTGAAGAATATCAAGGTGGTATGCAAGGCTGGTGGGACAATTGATGATTCAGAAATGATTGATGGTATCGTTTTGGATCAAAAAGCGTCAAAGGCTGCAGGAGGACCCACTCGAGTGGAAAATGCAAAGATTGCATTGATCCAATTTCAGGTTTCTCCACCAAAGACTGATTTGGAGAATAATGTCGTGGTTGGTGATTACGCAGCCATGGATCGTATCCTCAAAGAAGAAAGGAATTATATTCTGAAAATGGTGAAGAAAATCAAAGCGTCTGGATGCAACGTGCTGCTGATTCAGAAATCCATTCTGAGGGATGCTGTGACTGATCTGTCGTTGCACTACTTGGCCAAGGCTAAGATTATGGTTGTGCAGAACATAGAACGAGAAGAAATTGAATTCATCTCAAAGTCGTTAGGGTGTCTTCCAATTTCACATGTGGACCACATGAAGCCAGAAAAATTAGGGTCTGCAGGCTTGGTGGAGATGCATGATGTTGGAAAGGGCAAGGTGGTGAAAATCACAGAGGTGGCCCACCCAGGACATACAGCATCTGTGTTGCTCCGAGGTAGCAACAAACTGGTGCTGGAAGAAGCAGAGAGATCCCTCCACGATGCTCTGTGTGTGGTTCGGTGTCTCATGCAGAAGAGGGCCTTGATTGCAGGGGGAGGTGCACCAGAGATGGAAATGTCTCTGCAGCTCACAGCATGGGCTAAAACATTGACAGGGATGGATTCCTACTGCATTCGTGCGTATGCTGATGCGCTTGAGGTGATTCCATATACACTTGCAGAGAATGCAGGGCTCAACCCAATCCAATTGGTAACAGAGCTTCGTAACCTTCATGCACAGGGCAACACCTACCATGGCATCAATGTTAGAAAGAATACGATATCTGACATGATGCAGGAAAACGTGGTGCAACCACTACTCGTTTCCACAAGCGCTCTCTCACTTGCCACAGAATGTGTTAAAATGATTCTCAAAATTGATGATATCGTTCCAACCAGATAATAATACTCATGGTGTTTAAGAATACAATTGAATCAACTCATCCGATACTGCTGCCGGTGTCAACACCCCCAAATCTGTGAACAATAATGATATACATGATGGAGGCGTGTAATCCCTGGAAGGATTGTCCACTTTAACAGATGCAGGCAATAAAGGCCCCACATTAAATTGCTTCCGTTCCAATGGCAAATCACTCTGAGACAATGGAAACAAGCGTGCAAATTTATATGATTCCGCTGCCACATACACTGGCACCCCATGCGCTTTGGCCACCAAAGCAACACTATACGTCCCTAATTTATTTACAATACCGCCACTCTCGGCAACCGCTTCGGCACCCACCAACACCATATCTATACGCTCCATGGCATACCCCACAGCACTGTCCAGCACAACTGTTGTGGGGATGTTCAAATCTGCCAACACCTTGGCCATCGTGAACCCAGTCTCATCCGGACGCCCTTCCGTCACAACCACACTAAACTGTTGACCAGACGCAGCCGCCCTCCGCAGAATAGCCAGCACGACTCTAGAATGCCCATGAACCAATATTCTATTCCCTGGACGAATAAACCGTTCCCCATTCTCAGCAATAATATTCCTAGCCCGTTTCGACGTCTCGGCAAACCTCCTACCGCGCTCAATCAGCTTCTTCTTCGCCACCTCGAACGACTCTGTCTCCAACGCCGAGGTCCGCGTCGTATATCGAAGGAACAATTCGCACCCAGTCTGCAGCGAAATCGCCGTGGGATTATACCGCTGCAAAGAGCTCGCCCCATCCTTGATCTCCCTCTCCAAACCCATCATTGTCGTTGAAGTACTATTTCGAATCACTGTCGTAAGCGCATGAATCGCCGCCACCGCAACAGCCATATCGCTGGACCGAGCCAAAGCTTCATGGAATTCTCTCACCACCACATCATTATGCACAGCACCAGACGGTGGCCCTTTGATACTACTACTTCTCCTTCCTATACAGATATACGCACTGGATTAGAGCCATTCGACACCAAATACCACCGACATGGATTACAGGAACCCACCTTCCAATTGTTGCTCAGAAAAGCGCCGAGACAGATCTTCAAACGCCGCCATGATTCTTGATATGCAAATTCTTCAATTTTTTTCTGTGTTTGTACAAATGCAATGCAGATACGAATACCATGGAGGCAACTGCATCGAGGGGGGATTCTCCGTATTTAATTAAACACACCTGCTGTGTGACCAACCAAAATTGTATGAGTTTTTCGATGCAATTCTACCATCGCCATAGTAATAGAGATAAATAAACAATTTTCAGTCAAATACATACTGCAGCGATGGACAATGCAGATCAATCGTTCCATTGGCGGTTTCGGATGTAGTTGAATTCAAGAAGATTTCTTCTAGTGAACGATCATTCCCTTCTTCTTTCTACCACCCCCATCACGGTCACGTCAGAAACTACCACTGTATCAGTAAAAAGGTAAAAAGAGGGGGTTGCAATCAATTTGGACAGGACGTCCATGAGGCTCGATACCAATATGGGTATTCCTACTGTCCACCAAAGCCAGCGTGGCCATGTGGGTTTGATCGTCTTGGACAGACCACGGTCTCTGAATGCCTTGGATGTCCCCATGGTTGACGAGATTGGACGTATTCTTAGGATGTGGGCATCATCACGTGATCATCAGGGGACGTCACCACGGGCTGTGTGTATCATGTCCAAGGGTATGCCATCACAGCGAGCAGTCTTTTGCGCTGGGGGAGATGTGAAGCAGATTGTACAGCGTGGGTCCAAAGGGGATACAGAGTATGGAATATCGTATTTTAATAAAGAGTACCATGTAGATTACATGATATCTCGGTACCCCATGCCCTATGTGGCCATCATGGATGGCATCACATTTGGGGGTGGGGTGGGGTTGGCCATCCATGGGACATTTCAGATCGCCACGGAACGCACCATCTTTGCCATGCCAGAGTGCGCTATAGGCTTATTCCCTGATATAGGTGGATCGTATTTTTTATCCCGACAACGTCGTGGGTTGGGCATGTATCTGGGACTGACTGGTGCCAGGCTGCATGGAATTGATGTCAAGAGAGCAGGGCTAGCAACACACTACATTCATTCCTCGCTCATATCAGACCTGCTGCGGGATTTATCCGAGATGGATATATCATATACAGCGTATGATGCTGAGAGACAGATAGGCATTGTACTACGACGGTATGAGAATGCGTCTCATCCTTGCCCAGTGGGATTGCTGGATGATGATGGCATGTGTCGGGATATTGAGGCTGCCTTTGGTTCACAGGTGACCAGCGTTGAAGACGTCTTCAACGTGTTAGAACAGCACCGAGGGACATCATCATTTTACGATACGACATTACAATTGCTCCATAGGTACGCGTGTATCATCTGGTGACTGCAATGCCCTGACTGACACACTCACACATGACTGCAGATGTTCTCCCTTGTCTCTTAAACTCACCTTTGAACTCATACGTCGAGGAACCTCCATGTCGCTGCCTGAATGCTTCAAGATGGAAAATAGACTCGTCAGACGACTAACTTGGGATCCAGAGTCTGAATTTTACATAGGAGTGCGAGCAAAGCTCATCACAAGGTCGGATGAAGTGCCACGGTGGAATCTGCCCAGTCTTGCCCACGTGGATTCCCATCTGGTCCAGCAATACTTTGATTCCCTCGGTCCACAGGATGAACTTCAACTTCCATCTGCGCTATCCGATCACCCTTGTAAATTATAAATCACATGTCATTGTACATACTCCGTAGTATGGGTTTGAGAGTACAGGATTCTCCTTGGTAGACGTCGCTCCATGGACAGTCTCAGGGCGACCCTCCGAGGTTGGCTGCAGGTCTTCTGCATTCTTGTGGTGCTATGCAGGGGGTCAATTGGGTCTTTTTTAAAGAAGGATATGTTTCAAGGGAGGGAATTAATGGATATTGAGGAGGAACGAGTTGCCGACAGCAATGCGTCGCTAGGGGATTTTACTTTACGGCAGGTATTTCAGAACACGACACAGGACGACACTCCATTTGATATGATATGTTGTTGTCCTATCGGAGCAGGGCAGTATAGGGCGTACAAGTACGAGTACCCTCCCCCGTCAGCTGGTTGTTGCTGTAACACGACAGACGTGTGCACTCTGTGCTCTGAATCGAATGCATTCGGGTCTGTGTGCGGTAGTGGGCAGGTTTGTGGCATTCTACTGTTGATGTCTGCGTTGATAGGCACGCTTGCGGTGACGATATGTGTGACGGGGGTGTTTATGGCTCGGAGGAGGCGACAGCGTCGGGTGACTTTGGATCAGTTTGTGAGTGGGCATGTGCCTGCGAGTCAGGCGAATAGGCCGAGTGTGCAGATGATAGAGATACCAAATGATCAGTTGAAAGAAATTCATATAAAGCAGGTGCCTGAGAATGAGGAGAATGGAGAGGCAAAAGAGTGTCCGATTTGTTTGGATACTGTGCCAGTGCATACAGGGATTTGGTCAGAATTTCCATGCGGGCATGGTAGTTGCACGTTATGTGTAAACGATCTGCTGCGGCATTCGTCGAGGCGGGTGAACTCGAACACCGTGGCTGTGCTGTGTCCGCTCTGCAGGACATTGGCGGTTGCTGAAATGAGCAGTGACAATGAGCCACACATAGAAGTTCGTGATGTGGAGGCAGATGCAGTTGCTAGTGATGCGCATGAAGCACGGGATGGCGGGGATCATCATATAGTTATAGACAGTGATTCCAATGCCATGCCATCTGCACGAGGTCATAATGATAATAATACCGATAGTAATGATGATGATGCCCTACATAGGGTCGAAACGGGTCAGCATAGATGAACGTATTGTGTATATTTTTTTGTATTACTGATAGATTGTCTCAGATATATTTCACTCCTCCTCGAGTCATGTAATCCTTTGTAGTATTGGAAATCTCCACATCCTTCTTCTTTGTGAACAAGGATGCCCAGACGCCAGCATCCGCGTCCTTTGGTTTCAACGCCTCCACCTTTGACTTTTTACTATGCGACACGCCAGCTGCCGCTTCTGAACGAGCATGCTTGTTCTTCCTAGCTTTTTTCAGAGCCTTGTCCTTTTTCTGCTGTTGGTGCTTTTCCATCACAATGTCCAACATGGCATCCAACTCGTCTCCTTGCGGGTATATGAGTAAAGGATCTTCATATCGCCCTCCAATAGTTTCCTCAACAACCAAACCCATCTCTTTCACCGCCTTTTCGCTTACAATGTGCCCCGTGCCACTCTCAGTGTGACGGACCACCACAAACCTATACTTTCCATTCAGTGGGAGTTGCGTCACAGGACACCCATACTTGATCACATTATCGCTCCCTTTAGAATCACCAAATGGATATAAAGTCACGTCAAACACGCTCTTTCGAGACGTGATATGAGGCAGACCCTTTGGAACAGTCTTTGATAGTAGCCCCGTCAAGACAGCATCCTTGTTATAGATATTTCCCAGCTCATCGCACACACAAGGAGGCTGTAAAGGTTTCCCAGACATATGGCATGTTGTATACTGTGCCAAGCGTTGCTCTGCTGGGTCCACCTTGTCATGCTTCTTGCCAGCATACATGGCCAAATATGCTGCCCTGTCCTCTGCCCCCGTGGAACCCCCATCTCCTCCACCACCACATACACGTGGAAGAATATCCACAATAGGGGATTGGGACGGTCGGAGGGCTACCTGTTCCGCAAGCGGAGTGGACCAATCTAAAGAATTCCCAGCGCTCGTCACTCGGAAGACCCTTTGAGCATAATTGACCGAATATTCTCGTAGTATATGAGCCATAATATCCTCCACAGTGGCATGGGCTTCCACGTCGACAGACGCGTATCCCTTTTGCCCTGCTCTCTTCACCAAAACTTTCATGCCTTCCAAATAGTGTACGGTAATTCCCTTACTAGAGTTACTGTATCATGACCCGTCTAAAAATTTTACAATTTAATTTTTTTTCGAATTAGGGCATCACACATGGTCATTATTATTCGGCCACTTTTGCCCTCTTGTCAGCAGATGATGGCCCAGCATCTCCTTCCACTCGGGGTGGCATCAATGTATTTTCCCTGCTCACTCGTTTTCTCCATTCATTCCATTCCCGCATGGACAGTGACATTACGAACTGCAATCGTTCCTTGCTATTCTTTTGACCATCCTTGTGTTTCGGTTGCGATACTTTGGTCACCACAATACCTTCTGGGTGCTTTTTCAGGCACACTTTTCCATCTCTCACCAAGAAGGACAGAGAGAAGATATTTTCTACCGTCTGCGAGAAACTATCATGATTTAGACACAGCTCAACCATGAATGCTTTCGACTGCGGCTGTTCCCCGAGAGTCTTCCACATCTGCTCCATATTCTTGTCAGTCTCCTTGCTGGCAGCATCACCATGCAAAATGTCCCCCTCATCCAACAAGTCAGGACGTACACCATCTCCCACGACCACGCGCCTCTTCTTCTGCCTGACTACTGTCCGCTTTGGTGGCGGTGCCGCATCCATTGGCCCGAGCATATGCGTTGTTCCAGGAGCTGGGCGCAACCATGCTGAAAACTGGCCACGCCCAATCTCCTCCCACTTGAATGCATGTGGATGGGCAGAGACATCCACGTTCTCAGGATCATCCACGTACTTGTGCTTCAGTCGACGAATATAGTCCTCTACATTGTACTTGATGCTCCCATGGGCAGCCTTCCTCACAATCTCCACACCTCCATGTGCTAGTAAATTGAGCACCTCAGAGTCCAGAGAAGCATCCGTGGGCTTTTTCACTCGAGTGATAAGAGCATTCGCTTCGTGAATTTGCTGACGAAGCTTGAAAGGGCACGATGCAATCTCGTGCTGTCTCTCTTTTGTATCGTTCAACAATTTATGGAGATTTCGTCGAAGGTCTCGCTCGTCCCCAACTGCTGCCTCCTCCGACTCGCGCTGATCCACTGGAGCAGGACGAGAACGTTCCATGGCCATCATTTTGACTGTAATAAAAAGAAATGGGGCGCTGAGATGAGTCGTATAGGCAACCTCGCGCTCAGTGACGGGTGTGTTTCAGACACTCTCTTTCTTGTTTGAAATACCCCTTCTCCCCTAGAATATGTATCAGAGGATGAAAAGAATTTAATTGTTTTAGAAGATGGGGCTGCATATCGCACGTAGCGGTCACAAAGACACATTGTTGAAAATCATTGTTGAAAATCAACAAAACCTTCATAGACAGCGTATTTTCCCATCAAATATCCAGACGACCGGACGATGTTTGAATTTCGCATCCAACGGCACAGGATGAGTCACAATACTTCAGAGAGAGAAAATAGCAATTACAAAGGCAAGAAAAAATATTTAAAAATATAGAAAACCATTGCAATACATGGTTTGGTGGTAGTGGTGGACAAGGAATACAATGTCAACGATTTGGCAGTTTATTGCCACGTTTGCACTTCCGGCGCCCTTGGGGCTGCTATTGTTACTCAATTTACCTGTTCCAAAGTAGGTTTATTCTATCGAATTGGTATTTGTAGGAATGCATGAGTAGGCTGTGTTCTGCATAGACGGCTCAGCTTTCTTCAGTCTCAGTGATTGATCTTCTACCTGTGTGATGATTATTCAATGCAGACCGTTCAAGAAGAGTGCTGTTAGTATTGTAGCAAGAGTGTTTGAAGTTCCCCTGCTTGGTGCTTTCAAATTGCTGCATGTCATGCTGGTTATTCTTGGCCTGAGCCTCATTTCTACTGGTCGTGTGTTGCAACGTCTTCAGGATCAAGAAAACAGTATGGGTGAGAGTCCATCCATGAATCCAATGTATGATACGGTTAGATTGAATAAAAGATGGAGGGCGGAAAGGAACCTATGGCTGAGTGCATTTGCATTCACGATGTGGACTGTGCTTGCCATGTTTTATAGAGAGATGGCGACACGGTTAAGGCTGGAGGAGAGGCTGGCGGAGTTTGAAACGAGCGACTGCACGGGGACTATTGACACGACGAGAGATGTTTCTGTATCGAAAGAGGTGACATCGCGCCCCAACACGTTCCTATCTCCGAGGAAGAGCCCACAGGGAAATGTTCTTGTGTCACCAGGGCGTGGGGAATCGCCCCCACCTGCAGTCCCTGGTGGTATTATGGAGGCGCTCAAGTCCTTAGATTCCAAAAAGGATGCTTAAATTTATATTTGACTTGATGACAATGACATGACTAGATTTTATATTAAATTTTACGGTTTAACTGCTTGAGTCCCTGACACTGCATCCACAGGTTTCTGATCGAATCTAAAGGGGAGGACTATGTCGTCCACAATATGAATGATGGACGGACCACACGCTGCTATATCACCCTGCAAAATGTTTACAGCGTTACCATTCTGTGCCTGTAGTACTTTGTCCTCTTCCACGATGATGTAGAGAGGAGTCTCCTTGTCCATGGTGTTGCTGGTTGGAACTTTCATAGAGGTGCCCAGGGAGTCCGTTGGCCACAATCCCTGTACAGATATACATTCTTGTAAGTATCTATCCATGACTACACGCATGTCTCTTATAAAAAGAAGTTACAGATACTCTGTACCTTTAAAATGCTTGCTCCTGCAAGAGGTCTCTGAATCTCAGGAGCATAGAAGACGAGCTCATCCATTGTGGATTCATTTCGGAGGGGTGTTGCATCTATTTCTCTGAAAAATGTATAGTCGAGTGGAACCAAAAGTGTCGTTTGGACTTTTGGGTCATCAAGTACGGACGATCTGAGTCCTGTACTTGCCAGCATATCGTACCATTTGTCTGCCCCGATTGCTTTTAAAACTTCTCCTACTGTCATGCATTCTCCAGAGGGAGCACTTTTCTTGATATTGGATGGCTTTACAGGCCCTTGTGTATACCATTCTGTCCTATTATAGCGTGGAATGTTCTTTATGGGCAGCTCTGGCTTGGTTGGAATTTCACTGGGTGGATAATACACACTGGCCAAGATTGTGACCCCTTCAGAGGACGATGGTCCTGGCACAAAATCTGAATCTCGTTTCAAACTTCTATAGGAGGCACATGTTCTACCTATTTGATCAGACAGAAACACAATTGAGAGCAACACTGCGGCCTGTATGTGCTTGCAGCCAATCATGCTGACTTGAGAGGGCATCCCCAAGACGGAACAAAGTCGCAGGAACACCGTTATATAAATTACATGAAATATTCACGAATCAACAGGGGATGGTATTCTAATCTACTTTCTATATATATTGCTTGATTGACGTAGAAATTTACTGGCTTTGCCTCTGTTGTACAGTCCAAGAAGACCCTCAACTTGGGAAAATCATGGTTGACGAGATGATGGATTTCCTATGAAAATTTTGAATCAGCCAAAAAATTGCCCGAACGGCAACCTCCCAAAGAAGCTCGAACTGGGTTCTTCGTCCTCTACTGGCATTCTGGGTGGTTCTGGCCGGAATGGTTGCTGCGGTTCCATAGGTGGTGGTTGAACTGGCTGTGGCTGCTGTTCTATTGGGGGTGGCTGCACTCCATTTTGCGGCGTATGAGTTCCTGTAACCGCATCACGAGGTTCATCATCGAATCGAAAAGGAAGCAAAACTGTGTCTACCAGATGAATGACTGAAGGCCCACAAGCGGCAACATTCTGTGTAACGATTAGGGCAGAGCTGCCCTGTGCTTGAATCCGGAGACCCTCTGGTGACCCAACAACCTCAAGAGTCAGAGGATTTACCTTGTCGATCGTATTGCTTGTCGGTAAGATCTCACCTGGAGCTAGCGCATTGGATGGGTACAGTCCTTTCAAAACACTGGCTCCCACGAGAGAATTGATAATGTCTGGCCTTGCATTGATCAATTCAAACATGTCTGCTCCATATGTTGCATCCTCGAGAGGCTCGAAAAAAGCATCATTTTTTGGCACCAGCAGCGTTGTCTGCACTTTTGGATCATTTAGCAGAACAATCTTCATGCCCGCATCTATCAGTACCTGCTTCCATATGGAAGCATCTGGTATTAAATCTAGGACCTCACCAATTGTCAGACATGGCTCTGGCACCTCAAGGACACCGGGATCCACTGGTCCCCTCACGTATCCCTCACCTCCATTGAATAGTGGGACGTTGGAAGCGTACTGTTGCAGATGTCTAGACTGCGCACGTGGATCGATATCTAGTATCCCAGCAACTGGTTGCAGAGAAGAGAGGAGGCATGACACGCTGAAAATGCGCACAGAAAACAAGTGCCACATCACAATGGTCCCAACAATATTATCATTGGTATTCAAAAGTAAAACAGGACGTTTACACCGGAATGTATTGATATCTCCCCGCCGCGTATACTCGGCTTGATTCAGAAATTGGGCCATCCAATAAAATCACCAAGAGAACCATTAACAACTGCTACCCCATCAATCACTCTACGTGCTATTTTCCGATACAGAATCTAGAGAAGACATCATCCAAAACTTCTTCAGTGACTTCTGCTCCACAAATCTCTCCCAAGGAGAGCAAGGCAGATCGGAGATCAATTGTCCAGAAATCCAAAGGGAGTTGGCTCTCAATACTATCTTGCGCCTGAACCAATGATTCATAGGCTCGTGTCAACGCTTCAGCTTGTCTATCATTCACTGCCCAGGATACTCCACCTGGAGACATGGTTGGAGCACCCACCAACTCGAGCAAGCCATCATGTAAGGCAGCCATGCCGCTGCCAGTGCTTGCCGATGTTGACACAGTCTGAGAAAAGTATTTCCTCACATCTTTCGGGATCAACCTGTCCACACGATCCTCCTCCACAAGATCTACTTTATTTACTAGTAGCATCATCGGCGGCACAAACGCCTGGCCATCATCTCCAACGACCCCCTTCAGAATGGCTTCATCTTCTGCTGTCCATCCACGGGATGCATCAACAACATGGAGCAAGACATCAGCTGCTTGCGATGCAGCCCTGGTGCGCTCCACCCCAATCATCTCTACTTTATCCTTTGTATCTCTGAGTCCAGCGGTATCCAACAATGTAACAGGGATTCCACCAATGACAACATCAGCCTCCACAATATCCCTGGTTGTTCCAGCAACATCTGTCACAATTGCCTTTTCATACCCAGACAATGCATTCAAAAGACTGCTCTTACCAACATTTGGCTGCCCAACAAGTACTACTTGAATTCCAGACGACAAGAGCCTGCCCTGCTTGGCCGTCGACAAGGCCCTCTCGACTCGATCCAGAACCAGCCCAACCCTCTCCGACACACCATCACAGTCCAGCGGAGGCAAATCATCATCAAAATCGATGTGCGCATCTATTTCAGAAACCAAAGACAAACATTCATTTCTAATATCAGTTATCTCGTCACCTAATCCCCCGGATAATCCAGCTAATGCGCAATCTGCAGCAGCTGCAGTCCTGGCAGACACCAAACTTGCCACACTCTCAGCCTGAGAAAGATCCAATCTCCCATTCAAATACGCCCTGAGAGTAAATTCCCCCGGACTCGCTAACCTAGCTCCCTGTTCAAGACAACATTGCAGCACCCGTTGGGCACAAATCCCTCCGCCGTGCGTGTGAATCTCTACCACATCCTCTGCTGTATATGATCTTGGACCAAGCATCACAATCACCAGCACTTCATCTATAATTGCACCCTTATCAACCACATGGCCATAATACACTCTATGAGACTCTGGTTTCCATTTCTTTTCCGACCCTGCGGCCACAAAGATGCGACCAACTGTCTCCACAGCCTCCTCCCCACTCACACGCACAATACTCACAGCACCCTGCTGTCCCCCAGTCACAATAGCAACAATTGTATCCCCATCAGCTTGATATTCATCGCCATCAGAATTGCTATCGTACGTATAAGAGAGGGTATCAGTATTTTCTAATGCATGGACCCGCCCATGCATGGACACAGTGTTGGTAGACACACCTGGTGTCCCAAATATGTGAGACTGCATACATCCACCTCTATTCCCCAGCAACCCTACGCCATTGTAACAAATATGGATACATCTATGCTTCATATGAAGGACAGATTCGCAAAATGGCCTCATCGTTTCACAAGCGAGACTAAAACGTGGCATGGTAATGCATGTCCTTTCAACCAGGCCTTCAGTCCTCACCGCAAGAATTCTGACATGAATTTGATATCATTAAAAAAATCGACGAAATAATGCATGCACTGAGGTGCTCTGTAGGCACAGATCCATGCACGTACTCATGTATTCCTTAATAGACAATTAAGACGAATTTAAACATTCTCCTTGGCTCGATAGAAGCCAAATCTATTGTGAGACGAATTTCTACGTGTACTATATGTCCAATGGTAGGCTTTTGATCCCGTGTGGTGGTGGAAGGCAATTTATTTCACCACAACGGCCATGTCGGTTGAACTGGTGGTGACGTTTACAAAAGACGTGCGGAAAAAGAGGAACAAGAAATGGATCGATGGGAAATTAATTGTCGATAAAACTACGAGAAGGGGTCGGTTGATGGATGAGGAGGGGAAGGAGACGCTCGCTTGGATTGATAGTCTGCCTGTTGACGTGAGCTTGGATAGGGGAGGAGGGGAGGCATTTGTGATGGGCACGGATGGAAAGGTGGCGTATCTGGTCCAAGTGGATGATGTGTGTCTGGATCAAGATGTACAGCAGCCTGCAAAGGTGAGCTCCGGACTGGTGAATGCAAGGACGCTCATCACAAGGGATGACCATGTAGAGCCTAGTACAACGAGAAGGAAAAGAACACCTTCGGAGCTGCTGGAGATTTTAGGGATTCCAGTAAACAAAGTTGATCATGGTGTATCAGATACGTCTAAAATGGTGGAGGAGACGAAAGAGAAGAAGGAACATGTTCTTTGCAAAGAGGATGCAGCTGTAGAAAAGCTGGGCAGTGTGGTGCAAGATACGGCGTGGAAAAAGCCTGTGAAGAAGATTTTGAAGAGCAGCAATAATAGTAATTTTGGCATGAAAGGTGTTCATGCGTCACCTGTAAAGAATGCTACTATGGATTGCATGCAGGGCGACTGCAATCTCGTGTGCCCTACTGTCGAGCAGGTGAAGCATCCAGTGAGGCATGTTGAGGTTCCCACGGCGTTCGCCTCAGCGCTTGAGTATATGGATGTCATGAAGAAATCCATGATTGAGGAAGTGTTTTTGAAAATGATTGCAAACACGTTTACAGACCTGTATGATGCCTTTTCAAGTAGTTCAAACATGCTGGGTCATGCAGAAGTGGACACCCTGTGTCGCAAGGCCAGAATCCCGTATCATGGAGAATGCCAGATCAAAATATATAGAAACAGCAATAATAGTAATAATAAAGAGTATTTTTCAAGGACGAAAAAGAATAAACGGCGTGCGCATGAAGAGGAAGAAGAGGATTGCAGCAAACAAGAAACAAAGAAGGAGCAGGTGTATTTGATTCTCGGTGAATTCAGAGGAAAAGCTTCATCGTATCATAAATCAGATGTATGGATATTGTCCAATTCCCCCGCGTTTGGATTCAAAAAGGGTCAGAGTGTGTGGACGTGTTTTGTAAAATCTGTGTGGCATGGTCCAAATAAGGATGGAAAGTATGTTTTCATGTTGCATGAAGTTTTTTTTTAAGTATATGGATCGAAGACTAACTATTTCTGTACATGTAGATTTGAGGTGGAGTTTTTATCGAGGAGACCACTCCAGATGGGTAAATCTGCCAGAGTGTATGCCATTCAAGGACCAGAGGCGAGTATTGAACTTGGCTTGCTATCCCTGTTGGGCGATCACCAGTCTATGACAGCACCAATGGTGTCACATCTGCTGCAATTGAATAGGTCAGATGTGACAGATAGTGAAGAGTCTGAGGGTGCAATGGAAGAGTTCAAGCAGGTGAGCACGACATTTAACCTGAACACGCACCAACTGGAGATGCTCAGCCATGTAGCCAGGTGGCATAGGCAGCCAACATACCAGCCCATCTGCTTAGTGCATGGACCATTTGGGAGCGGTAAAAGTCAGCTCATGGTTTCAATATTACATTTGATTCTTGCGCTCAGGCGATCGAAGGAGTCGTCGGGTGGTCTGTCAAATGCTAGGGTTCTTGTCTGCTCGCATACCAATATTGCTGTGGACAGAGTGCTGATCGGGCTCATGCGGAGTGGTGTCTCTGATTTCCTTCGAGTGGGTGCACTTAAAAAAATACATCACGAGATACTGGAGTACTCCATTCACGCATCAGAATCAAAGTCTCACAATACAGCATTAGGAGAGCTCAAGGAAATGGCCAAGGCTGCATCTGGACAAGTTCTCAGGAAACTTCAGGCTGAAATTGCAGAAGCAGAGCGTGGATCGGATCGGAAAAGAAAAAAAATGCTGAAAACATGTCCCATCGTAGGCGTGACATGCGTTTCGACAGCTCTGTCAATCCTCGAAGACCAAACATTTGACATCCTCATCCTTGATGAGGCATCTCAGCTAACGGAACCCTTATCCTTGGCGCCCATTATTCGATCCAAATGCAAGTATGTTATTGCTGCAGGTGATCCAAATCAGCTGCCTCCTGTGGTCTGTTCACCAGAACACGTGCGCGAAGGTCACAGTGTTGCCAGGCCATTATTTGTCAGGCTGACTGATTTGGGTCACACCCCCCATCTATTGAGAACACAGTATCGATGCCATCCAGACATTGCATGCGTCTCCAATAAATTCTTCTATGAGAATAAACTCTTAGATGGAATAACACCTCAGCAACGGCCACCCCTGGCAAAGATTCTGCCAGCTGTGTCTGTTGTTGATATCATGTTGGGCCAGGAAAGCTATTCCCACCGCAGTATTTACAATGATATGGAAGCACGTGCAGTGGCAACTATAATACAGAAATTACTAGGACACGGTATTCCTCCAGATTCTATAGGAGTAATTGCATTTTATAAGGCCCACGTGGACGCCCTGGTGAGGGCTGTGTCACATATCCAAGCTGACGGCATTCACATTGCCACTGTAGACTCATTTCAGGGTGCTGAGAAGGACATTATCATCTTGTCCACGGCCACCTCCAAGCCATCCTCATTTGCATCAGATGCATGTAGACTGAATGTCGCCCTGACGAGAGCCAAACATCATCTCCTCCTTGTAGGAAACATTCACAGTCTGAGCAAGGGGATTCCATCATTTGAGTTCATTCTGTCTAGAGCAAAGGCCCACCAGGGATATTTTCTGGGCGGTCTTCCATCAGATATATAATGGCATGTAATAATCATTTCTTAACAAGACGTCGCCGTGGCGGCAATCTGGGTCCTCTCGACGAGACAACGTGTGTCACTGAAGCAGCAGCTGGCCCATCATCACGTGGTGTTGCAGTCTGACCTTCATCCCCATCCATCATGACGGACTTGTCAATCTCCTGGGTCGGCATAGGAGTCATATCAGGAGACTCGGGGCCATATTGAGACATATCTCTCGAAGAGGAAGCTGCAGCAGGAGGAGAATAAGGTTGCTCATCATTCTGTCCCTCTTCTCCAGCACCATCATCCGAACCATCATCATCTTTGCTGAACACTGCATCTTCAACGCGAGCTGTCAGAGACGCGTAAAACATGTTCACTAAGAATGATGACACGTTCGCACACGCCAGCATGCAGACTGGCTGCAGTCGAGGAGCACTCGCTCCCATACCGTTCCCAAGACACACAGCCAACCACAAGGACACACAGCGAGCACCATGCATGCCACACCTCACAGCCACCCTCTGCGTCTTCATTCCGACATTATCTCGTGCCAAGATTCTCACAGAATCCAATACACAGGAAATAATCCACTCGGATGCAAACAACGTCATCTCTGAAAACAAACCAGTCCCCAACACCTTGGCAAACCTCTCCCAAAACGAAGAACTCGACTCACATATCACCTCTCGCGCCGTCCTCTTCAAATCCACACACATCCTATGACGACCATCAGAAGAAGGCTGTATACTCCAGTCCAACATACTCCTGACAGACAAGACTGCCATATCCAATCCACTATTGATGACTCCCCGTCGAACAGCCTTGGGCACCTCCTCCCATGGAAATGGCACATCCTCTGCAGCCACACCCTTCTCAATCGCCCTTTCCTCTGCCTCAGTCAGCAATACAATATGCCCATGCGCGACACCCAAACACGACAGCGACATGTTCCTCACCAATGTCAACCCCACACTGTATGGACTTGCAATCATTCGAATAGCAGCCAAACCAACAGGACGATAGTACACTTTTGGCTGACCTAGGACAGCACCCCCATACAATACCTCATCATCATATGGAGATCTATACACGAGACAACGCGCTCCCCCATCCAGAGCATACTCTACACCAGAGATACCACAGGCGCCCACCAAAGCAGAAGACACCAGCTGTTTCGTCGGCCCTCGCAACACACCCAGCACCCCTGGCCCATCCATCTGTACCACACGGGATGCACAGTATACATCCCAGATTCCTTTCATCTGAATGTTATTCGTTCAAAAATCAAATTCAACAAAACTAGGATACGGTGTGACGACGAAGCAACGTGATTTTTGAAAATTAAATCTCAAACGACACCACTCGCATACTCGTCCGTATACAGGGACGATTCGAAACCAATGAATTATTCATACAAAAATGTTGAGTATGTGATAAAGATCGAGCCATGGCCATGCCACAACAATAGCCTCGATGGATGCTGCCAGATCTTCAGATCTTACACGAGATCTCAAGATCTGGCAATGATCAGAGCCACGGCGTGATCAACAGTATTTGGACCTGGCACGGCCACGCATTTTCCTAGATTAATACAGAAAAACATTTGAATAAAACTAAAATCATGTCAATGATATCAATGAAGACCTCTGGTGCGTGAATCATCAACATTCCTGTGGCTGCAGGGCCTCTCGACGACGTCACTCGTTTTCACATTCTGCAATCACAGATCTCACCATGTTCAAATTTTTATATGATGCAGTCGTTTCATCCACGACCTCTGTGTCTGGGAGCAGCGTTAGAATGCAAGGTCGTCAGACCTTTGTGGGTGCTCCTGTGAGAACGAGTCACCACAAGAAGGCGTCATTGCTGGTTGCTGAGGCTGCGACCCTGGAGTTTATCAAAGGAGTGGAGGAGCCAACGATCCCTGATGTCAAGCTGACCCGTAGCAGGGATGGGTCGAGCGGGACGGCCACGTTTGTGTTTGAGAATCCATCTGTGTTTGGGGCAAGCAGCGAGCTGGGGGACATTACAGGGTTGTACATGAACGATGATGAGGGTACAATTCAGACAGTGGAGGTGCAGGCCAAGTTTTTGAATGGCAAGCCTAGTGCGATTGAAGCAAAACTTGTGATGCGTAGTGCGTTTGAGTGGGATAGGTTTATGAGGTTTATGGAAAGATATGCAGAGGAGAAGGGGCTTGGATTTAATAAGAGCAGCTGATCGATTTTCTCAATTCATGCATGATATACACTATTGTAATATTGTAAGAATAAGCAGAAGAAGAATATTGAAAAAGTAGGTAGGGTTAGTTCGTGTTGAAGAGCATGGCTGCACCTGCAATGCCGGTGAGGATGGCACCAATGGCTATTGTCTGCAGTTTTGATCGCAAAGTATGCGACTCTGTGCCACGATGGTCACGGCGCTCGTCTATATACCATCGACCTTGTCGTAACGTGGCGAATGGAATGCTGCATGTCGCCATCATCTGGCGCTTTCCCTTCATCACAGAGGATGAGGTGATTCTGGATGGCGGGAACTCCCTGTACAGGCCCACTGCTCTCTGCGCCAGCTGATCCACGTCTGGCCTTCCTGGCCCCAGGATGGGCAGTTTATTTAGATATGAGTATACGAGATCACCCTCATGCTGAGAAAAGCGAGACATAATGTCGTCTCGAGCTCCCACCAGGACGTGGACTGCAACATAGAGAGGCATGAGGGGGTGTGATGCAATGAACACATCGAATAATCGAGCACTCTGTTCCACAGTCTCCACATCATGAGAAAACCACGTCATATACCAACTGAGAGCAAAGTATGGTACATCGAGTGCTGGCTCATTCAAAGATTTGATAAAGTTGTACAAGTCTCTGTCTGCATGCTCTAGCAATGGATACAAGAGTCGTAGCGTTTGAATCGCGGGGTCGATTGTTGCTCGCGTACAATCCCTTAGGTGACACGATACAAGCTTTTCCAGCATCCCATGGGCCGCACCCTCCCCGCATACAAGCAACAGGACAGATGCAACATCATGCAGTCCTTGGTAGTAAAACACACCAGTTTCATTCCCTCGTACAGACGCATTCACCACACGAGCCAACCGTTTCCTTTCTTCATTCCTTTCTTCCTCGCTCCATCCTTTTGTAAACTTCCACAGCGACCGCTCCATATCAGCACGAACGACAGCATCATCTTTGTGGCTCATGGAGGACATGGACTGGTACTGAGGCTTCTTGCTGTTTGCTATCTCCGTGCCTTCCTCATATACATCCGTCGTTTCAGCACCAAGCATGAAAGGCCATGCCCTCTTCCTCAGAGAATGGGAGACTAGACCACGCACTGCGGCGAGCTTTCTCAGGGAGACAACGTCCCCTCGGACAAGGTATTCGTTCGCCAACCGAACCGTCTCATTCTTCTTTGCTCCATCATCGCGTCGCCTACTCCGGTGCTTTTTCATTTTAAATCAGGCATACTCATTCTCAACTAGATGGGATCCCTCGACATACCCAACTTGGGTTTATGCCAGTGTACGAAATAGCCTTTGGCTATCCATACAGAACACGCACGTTCTTTCAGTGCTGGCCTCGTGTACTTCTGCGATATTTCCAGGTATATTCATTCCTGAACCAGCCTTTGCAGGCATGCTCGCTTTATTCCATATATGCTGTATTTAAGACATTATATAAACATTTAATTACGACGAATTCCTGCATTCGAATGCCGTACGTCGCTTTGGATATTCTGTATGCTATTATTTTTGCTATTTTCACTACCTATAGATAATTGGTATTAGTATCCCTGTGTGGATAAAGGCTGAGATACTTGTGTGTCAGTACACTTAGAGAAAAGATTTCCTATATTGTTTCGTTTTATGAGGCATTCGGACTGAAAGGAAGACGAAGAAGTCAGTAAATCATTTTGAAACAAAATATGAATCTTTTTCAGAGATTGTATCGGCAATAAATGGTCATTCAACACCCGTCAGCCAGGCAGGGTTCCTCACCAACCTCCACCGCCGTGAGTGGAGGCACAAATTTGAAGCATGGAAGAGCATCTCGGTATCGATACATCAGTATTGTGACATCTCTATTGATTGCAGTGATGGTTGTGATGGCGTTCTCCCCATTCTTCCATGGAAACTTGGTTTCATCATCAGCTGCTGTGCATGAAATTGCTCCTGTCATGATGACGCCTTCACCGATACGACAGGCCATGATACCATTATCCTCGCCCGAAGGCGATGAAACGTCGCTTATGACGGTGCGTGGGGATGACTATGATGACTGGTTCATGCAAGGTGAAGGAAGGGATAGGCACAAAGAAGGCACACTGCGCCATGTCTTCAAAACACGTATAGAGAAGCAGAAGAAATTCTGCTCCAAGATGGGCGATAAACTGCCGCGTATTGTCCCTGTTAATGTCAGCAGCAATGGTAATGCATCGGTTGCCGTACTGGAGAGGATTGATTCCATCTGGTCTATGGATGGATTTGAGCAGTACTCATTGTATGCACTACAGTCCTTCAATGAGAATGGAATGGCTGACATTGTGAGTCATTCCTTACACGAGTATGGGCAATGGGAAGGCGGAGAAATACAATCGATCATTTATAAATTGGACGCATTCGCTGAGTCTCAAGGGCTGTCACGATCAGAAGTGTACTTTGTTGACATTGGTGCAAATATTGGAACATTTTCCTTTGCCATTGCCATGATGGGTTTCCAAGTGCTGGCATTTGAAGCACTGCAGGTAAATCAAGAAGCCTTGCGTATGTCTCTATGCGCGAATCCACAGCTCATCGAGTCAATAGCTATATTTAATACTGCTCTGGGAAAGGACAAGGCAACGTGCCAGATGTTCAGTGACCCACAGAATATTTTGGACGGAGCTGTAGCGTGCGGACCGTCAAAAAAGCCACCATTCGCCTTTCTAGTATGGCGTCAACAGCTTGATATAGTTCGGTTAGATGATGTTCTAGACCGCACGACCATGGCAAACTTGACAAACAAGGTTGGGGCCGTGAAGATGGACACAGAGGGCTTTGAGCCATGGGTGATTCAAGGTGGACGCAGGTTTTTCAACACAACCAAACCTCGGTATTTTGTGACAGAACTCAACCCTCCTCCATTGAAAGCAGCTACGAATACGAGTTCGTTAGATTTCATTCGTCAAATACAGTCTTTTGGATATTCTTTGCGCAATGGCAGCTTTGATTCACCTGTTCTGTCAAAGAGGACGATCAGGCGTGCATTCTCTAGAAAGAATGAACATCTCACTAATTTATATTTTACCATGGAAGAGACGTTGTAATCGTGATGAACATGCACCTTCATTCCATTTGCCTTCATGCAATGCCCTGCCAACCAATTCTCAGATGGGTCGTCTGATCAAGCGTTCGATAGGACGAGGTCAGTTGATATTCGACAGCAGGCTGTCTTCTACGGAAATATACATTCTCTTCTAGAATAAATCGTCTATCGCATTTGTTGACAATTTTTTTTCAAGGTAGAGATTGTCATAGGCTCTAGAAGAAACAGAAGAGTACAAAAAATAGGCACGGAGCGTTTGTACTCGGTGACGCGCCACAGCCCTGTTTGTTGAGGGTGCGACCAACCCACAGAGTCGTTGTTTTCTGTCCAAAAGCGTGCGTTGTATGCTTTATGACTGTAGATATGATATTTTTTAACTTTGCTGCGGTGGGCGAGGTGCCACGTTGGATGCCAGTCAGTGTGGTGCAACCAGAGCTGCCTTCTTTGCACTACGTCCCTGGCTGTGTGTTTCTATCTGGCAAAGAATGTCGCTTCTTTTCTCTAGACCATTTGGTCGTGGCCTTTTCGGTACATCCTGATACGGAATCGTGGTATCGTGCAGGATTGACTGATCACCTTTGTGACAGTGATACATGATGGCTGCTGACCTAGACACTGTTGATAGCGGTGTTTTGGACGGATCTCTGGGATCTCCGATAGAAGTGTACAGTCCTGGATTATCTGATAAAGCACAACATCAGCAGAAGGACATGGCGCCAGGGCCGAGCCATCACTTTGTCAGCGTGGTTGTTGGCAGTGCTATAGAACGAGCAGAGCAGGTGTTGGAGGTTTCACATCAGAATGGAGGTCGGGATACTGCTGCTCAAGAGATGAATGCGGGTGATATTCCTTCTCTTGTAGATGATCAAGAGAGTGGAAAGGATATCAGCCCGAATAGTAAACAGTCCAGCAGTCTGGACGGAAAGAATGATGACAAGAGCATTGTCCAACACGAGCAAAATCAAGACTCCCGCTCTCATCGACGTAGGTGGCGATTGTTCCAAAGGCCAGGAGATGAAAAGAAAGAAGAGGACGATGATATTGAGCCAGTGCCTTTCTATCGCTTGTACGAGCACATGGATAGGTTTGATGTGATTGCTCAAATCCTTGGAATCATTGGTGCATTGGGAAATGGAGTAGTCTTCCCCGTATTCACCATCATATTCGGCGATATATTGGATGATATCGCAATCAATTATTACATCAGGCAAGATCCTGATGCTTTGAGTGCAAGTGTCAAGAATACTGTGCCCAAATTTATGTATTTGGGTGTTGGGGGCATGGTTGCTGCATTCCTGCAAGTCTACTTCCTGGGATATAGCTCGGTCAGACAGGCAAATAGGTTGAGAGAAAAATACCTCAGGAAAGTCTTGGGGCAGGATATTGCATACTTTGATACGAGTGGGACGTCTGGTGTTCTCCTGCAGGGTCTTACAGATGACTGCCAAAAGGTGCAAAAAGCAGTTGGGGAAAAATTGTCCATGTTTCTGTTCTTCATGTCGACAGCCATATCTGGTATTGTTATTGCATTTACCAAAGGATGGGATATGACGCTTGTCATGCTGGCATTCATGCCTGTGCTGGTTATTACAGGGTATTTTGCAAGTTCTGCTGTTGCACGCATAAATGCCAAATCGAGTAAAGCGGACTCTGGTGCGAGTTCGATTGCTGAACAAGCTCTTGGAAGCATAAGAACAGTTTTTGCATTCAATGGGCAGGAGCGAACGATCAGTGCATATGATGAGGCATTGAAATTCCCTGAACAGGTGGGCACCAAGCAGGGAATATTTAATGGACTGACGATTGGAATGACCATGTGCACAGCATACTGTGGATATGCCTTGGCAATGTGGTATGGCGCCACACAAGTCGGTCCAAATGGATACACCGGAGGGGATGTTGTGAATGTACTGCTTTCAGCCCTTATTGGTGGGTTTGCATTGGGACAAGCAGTGCCCAATTGGAGTGCTTTCCAGTCAGGACGACTGTCTGCATCGAGACTTTATTCCATCATGGAGCGAGAGCCAACTATCAATATTGCGGCTGGAGGTGAAGAGCCTGACTCTGTGACTGGTGAGATTGAGTTTCAGAATGTGTGCTTTGCGTACCCATCTCGTCCTGACAAGGTGGTGTTTGACAACTTCAACCTGACGGTGCGTGCGGGGCAGACGGTGGCCCTTGTTGGGGAGTCTGGGAGCGGCAAGTCCACAGCCGTGTCCCTGATTGAGCGTTTCTACGACCCCACCTCTGGGTGCGTGACTCTGGACGGCCACCGGCTGAGCGACCTGAGCCTGCCTTGGCTTCGCTCCCAGGTGGGGTTGGTGAGCCAGGAGCCGTCGCTGTTCGCGACGACGATCCGCGAGAACATTCTGTTTGGCAAGCCTGGCGCGAGCGAGGAGGAAGTTGTTGCTGCTGCCAAGTCTGCAAATGCTCACAAGTTCATCAGCGCTCTTCCTGATGGGTATGACACGCATGTTGGTGAGAAGGGTGTCCAAATGAGCGGTGGGCAGAAGCAGCGCATCGCGATCGCTCGTGCGATCCTGAAGAATCCGAGTGTTCTGCTTCTTGACGAGGCCACGTCAGCCCTTGACGCGGAGAGCGAGCGTGTTGTGCAGGATGCATTGGACCGTTTGATGGTTGGTCGCACGACTGTTGTAGTTGCTCATCGTCTGTCGACGATCCGCGGTGCTGATGCTATTGCTGTGGTCCGTCGCGGCAATGTGATTGAGCTTGGCACCCACAGTGAGCTTCTGGAGAAGGGCGGTGCGTACGCTACCCTCGTTCAGATGCAAGGGAGTGAGGAAGAAGACAGGCGAAGGAATGAGAGGAAGATTGCACGTGTCGAGCAATCCGACGACAATCACCAATCATCCATCAATTGGGGAATGCCAGCGCGTATGGCGGGTGAAGGCGTTTTGGAAGTTGCTCATGAGGCTGAGGAGATTGCAGAGGAAATAGTCTCTGCTGTTGCTAGGACATCCAGTCATGTTGTGAGCGCTGCAGAGTCTGGGGAAGTGATCACGACAACCTCTCCAGAGAAAAAGGGCGTCACAAAAAGAAGAAAAAAGTGGTTGAGGAAATCTCGTGATGAGCACGGGCAGGAAAAGGATGAGGCAAAGGAGGACGAGGATGGTGCTGCTGTTGATAAGAAGAGAATTGCTCTCCTCAACAAACCTGAAATGCCAGCTGCAGTCACTGGAATTTTGGGATCAATAGGTATGGGTATGGTCATGCCTTCTTTCAGTATTGTATTCTCATCCATGATTGGAGTATTTTATCGGTACTACCTCGATTCTACTGAACTAGTGAACCAAGCCCAAAAATGGTCTCTTGTGTTCATGGCTATTGGATTTGGTGCCCTGTTTTCTGCCATTATTCAAAACTACAGTTTCAATTATATGGGACAAAGACTTGGTAGAAGAATCCGCGTGTTAACACTGACAGCACTCTTGAAGCAGGAAATTGGCTGGTTTGATGACGAGAAGAACTCATCAGGTGTTCTCACAACAAAGCTTTCAACTGATGCTATGGCTGTAAAAGGCCAGTTTGGTGATTCCATGGGACTCTTGACGCAGGTATGTTTCACACTATACCTATGATATTTCCAAACATCATCATTGTACTCATTACGTATATGTATTGCGTGCAGAACACCGTGACCTTGGTAGCAGGTCTCATCATTGCAGGTGCATATGACTGGCGAATGATGCTCCTTGTCGTTGCTTGCCTGCCTTTATTAGGTATTGTTGTCGGAATTCAAACTCGATTGATCGTCAATTATGTGAATCAAGAGTCTGAAAATTTCGCCTCAGCCAACAGGGCAGCTTCAGAATCATTCTTGGCGATACGCACTGTTGCAGCATTTGGTATGGAGGATAATTTGGCAGACTTGTACCATAGGTTGCTCATGTTCCCAACGCAGAAAGCAAAGCAGAGAATACTTTCATCAGCAAGTGGCTTTGGTTTCAATCAGATCATCATATTCGGAATATTCTCACTGGCCTTTTGGTTTGCTGGTGACGAGGTGAGTTCTGGTAGGGCCACTTTTGAGGAGGTCCTCAAGTCATTCTTTGCAGTATTTTTGGCCGCGTTCAGCACAGCGCAATCCCAACTTCATTTCCCAGATGTTGCGAAAGGAAAGGAAGCAGCGAAACGCGTCTTTGCCATTATTGATAGGAAACCGCTGATTGACTCGAGCAGTGCTCATGGTGACAGGCCATCCACATGCAAGGGTAATATTGAGCTCCATGATGTGACGTTTGCCTACCCCCAGAGACCAGATGCACCCGTGTTCCAGAAGTTCAACCTGTCCGTCGAGGCTGGCAAGACCATGGCACTCGTGGGTGAGTCGGGAAGTGGGAAATCCACGGTGGTGTCCCTGATTGAGAGGTTTTACGACCCTGTGGATGGGGGCGTCCTTCTGGACGGCCAAGACATCCGCGACCTCAACCTGCACTGGCTGCGGTCTCACGTGGGTCTGGTGAGCCAGGAGCCGGTGCTGTTCAACATGAGCGTAGCAGACAACATTCGATACGGCCGCCCCGAGGCGAGCCTGGAGCAGGTTGAGGAAGCTGCTCGTGCGGCCAACGCCCACCAGTTCATCCAGGCTCTGCCCGAGGGGTACAGCACCATGCTTGGGGAGGGTTGCATCCAGCTGAGCGGTGGCCAGAAGCAGCGCATCGCTATCGCTCGCGCCATTGTGAAGGACCCCAAGGTGCTCCTTCTGGACGAGGCCACGTCAGCCTTGGATGCGGAGAGCGAGCGTGTTGTTCAAGATGCTCTGGACCGTCTGATGGTTGGCCGCACCACCATCATCGTGGCACACCGCCTGTCGACGATCCGCGACGCGGACAACATCGCTGTTGTGTACAAGGGCCACATTGTGGAGCAGGGCAGCCACGAAGAGCTGATGAGCAAAGGAGGCAGCTATGCAAGGCTCGTTGCACATCAGACAAGGGCATCCACATCGTAGATAAATCCTGAGTTGACTAGTACATATTTCATTTCGTCGATTGCATTCCTTTCTGTTTGCTGTAGTAAGTACATTTGTGCAAGTTCCTGCCTCCATCATGGCATGCCTCATAGGCGCCCGTCGATGAGACCGTTGACCGATCGCAACCGTGGATGACCGGTTCTCGGCAGAATTCGAACAATGCCAGTCACTCGATTCTGTTCTCATGCCCCGGACATTCCAGATGCGATGCATTCATCCGCAAAGCAAATAAAGTATTTCGTTAATATTGTACCTGTCATATAGCTTCTAGGTTACTCTGTTGGTAGGCGTCGCTGACTGCCAAAGTTGTTGTACTTCTGTCTCATCGTACAAGGAAACAACACGCTTTCTCATTTTCTGCGCCATGAATAGCATTCTGAAGTAAAAGTTGAAACAATGGCTGATACAGTAACAGAAAAGACGAAGGAGGAAGGTACTGAGATGGTTGCTGCTGTGGTGGAGGAGGAAACCACAACCAAGGACACCAAAAAGGATCAAGGGGAGCAGTATCCTGCCATTTCATACTTTTCTTTGTTCCGATATGCTGATAAGGTGGATATTATTTTCATGTTGTTGGGGAGTCTGGGGGCTATAGTCAACGGGGCTGGATTGCCTGTGTTTGCCATCTTCTTGGGAAACATTATGAACGACATTGGGTATAACCAGACGAATGTGGAAGGGGGTAAATCATTGACTGAGGTTGTCAATAATGCTGTTCCAGCATTTGTATATATTGGTTTGGTTACATTCGTGGGGGCGTACGCGCAGTCATTTTTCTGGTCTGTGACATCTGTGAGGCAGACAAACAGAATCAGGTCCATCTACTTGAGAAAGGTGCTGCATCAGGATATTGAGTATTTCGATACCGAGGGCACCTCTGGATTTTTACTGCAAGGTTTGAATGAAGATTGTAACGCTATTCAGAAGGGTATAGGGGAGAAGGTGGCGATGTTTCTGTTCTTCATGGCGACATGTTTCTCTGGAATCATCATTGCATTTGTCCGTGGCTGGTCAATGACACTAGTGATTTTGTCGCTGCTTCCTATTCTGGGTGTTGCTGGATTTTTGCTCACCTATGTGACAGGAAAACTGACGACCACGTTGAATAGAGCATATGCCGCGGCAAATTCCTTGGCACAACAGGCGTTGGGAAACATTCGTACAATTTATGCATTCAATGGGGAGTCGAGAACAGTGAAAGAGTACGATGAGTGTTTGCAGCCGTCGACAAAGGTCGGCATTAATCAAGGATATTTGAGTGGAACAACATTGGGATTGACGAATTGCATTGCGTTTTGCGCATATGCTCTGGCAATGTGGTATGGAGGCACACGGATTACCGCGGGGGACTACACTCCAGGGCAAGTATTGAACGTGCTCTTTTCTGCGCTCATTGGAGGAATTGCGCTTGGTCAGGCTGCTCCTAATATTCAATTTTTCCAAGCTGGAAAGGTATCAGGTAGAAGAGTGTTTGGTATCTTGGCAAGAGAGCCAACTATCAATATTGCAGCTGGAGGTGAGGAGCCTGACTCTGTGACTGGTGAGATCGAGTTTCAGAATGTGTGCTTTGTATACCCGTCTCGTCCTGATAAGGTGGTGTTTGACAACTTCAACCTGACGGTGCGTGCGGGGCAGACGGTGGCCCTTGTTGGGGAGTCTGGGAGCGGCAAGTCCACAGCTGTGTCCCTGATTGAGCGCTTCTACGACCCCACCTCTGGGTGCGTGACTCTGGACGGCCACCGGCTGAGCGACCTGAGCCTGCCTTGGCTTCGCTCCCAGGTGGGGTTGGTGAGCCAGGAGCCGTCGCTGTTCGCGACGACGATCCGCGAGAACATTCTGTTTGGCAAGCCTGGCGCGAGCGAGGAGGAAGTTGTTGCTGCTGCCAAGTCTGCAAATGCTCACAAGTTCATCAGCGCTCTTCCTGATGGGTACGACACGCATGTTGGTGAGAAGGGTGTCCAAATGAGCGGTGGGCAGAAGCAGCGCATCGCGATCGCTCGTGCGATCCTGAAGAATCCGAGTGTTCTGCTTCTTGACGAGGCCACGTCAGCCCTTGACGCGGAGAGCGAGCGTGTTGTGCAGGATGCATTGGACCGTTTGATGGTTGGTCGCACGACTGTTGTTGTTGCTCATCGTCTGTCGACGATCCGCGGTGCTGATGCTATTGCTGTGGTCCGTCGCGGCAATGTGATTGAGCTTGGCACTCACAGTGAGCTTCTGGAGAAGGGCGGTGCGTACGCTACCCTCGTTCAGATGCAACAGTTATCTGGTGAAGACGACGAGTACGAAAGAAGGATTTCTTTAGACGAGTCCCGTCCAATCTTTGGGAGACGCTCGGGGTCATTCGACATCGAACGGCCTTCTGAGGGCTTTGTCAAAGAATCCAAAGACTATGCCGAAAAGGTGGCTTATGATTCCGGTGGTATGGCTCCAACGGTGCGTCCTTTCATTTTAATTAAGAAATGATATAATGGTCGTCTAATAATATGCTTGAGTTATGTGTTGCAGGCTGCACCAGTGAAAGGGGTGATGCAAGGATACAGAGGCTTTACATTCTTGAGAAAGAAGAAGAGCATGAAAGACGGTAAGCAGGCTGAGGAAATGGTCAGTAAAACAAAGAAAACGTTTGATCCAGAAGAAGAAAAGGTCAAGGTAGGAATGAAGCGAATCGCCCAATTGAATAAACCAGAATTGCCAGCATTGCTCTCTGGTGTGGTTGGATCAGCCATCATGGGATTGCTGTTCCCAATTTTTGCTCTTGCTCTGGCCTCCCTGATCGGAGGATTCTACGGTTATGGAGAGGGTGAAGGGGAGATGACGCAGGACGAGAAGGATTATATCACAAGCAATACACGCAAGTGGTCCTTGGTGTTCATGGGAATGGGTTTTGCTGCTTTAGTAGGAGCCTTTATCCAGTCCTACAGTTTCAACTTCATGGGACAACGTTTGGCCCAAAGAGTTCGAGTCATGATGCTGGAAGCCTTGTTGAAACAAGAAGTTGCGTATTTTGATCGAGATGCCAATTCATCTGGTGCCTTGACGAGTAAGTTGTCTTCTGATGCCATGGCCATCCGTGGTCAGTTTGGAGACACCATGGGGTTGGTTGTTCAGAACCTTGTTACCATGGTAGCTGGGCTGGTCATCGCCGGAATCAATAGTTGGAGGATGATGTTGGTGGTCATGGCTATGATTCCCATCTTGGGGGTTGCAGCCACAATCCAAACAAAGGTCATGGTCGCACAATCTGGTGATGAAGAGGAGATGTTCGCCGGAGCAAATCAAACTGCTTCTGAAGCTGTTACCTCGATACGAACCGTATCAGCATTTGGCATGGAGGATCAGGTGTCAGACCTATATGCAAGGCTGTTGTCAGTGCCAACCAAGCGATCATATAAACAAGCCAATTTTGGTGGCTTAGGCCTCGGCTTTTCTCAATTTGTCCTGTTTAGTATATATGCATTGGCATTTTGGTACATGGGGTTGGAAATCTCGAGAGGTTATTCGACTTTTGAAGAAGCCCTGAAAGCATTCTTTGCTGTATTCCTTGCTGCCTTTGGACTTGGACAGGCACAAATTAATTTCCCAGATGTTGCCAAAGGAGGGGCAGCAACCAAGCGTGTGTTTGCAATAGTGGATAGGAAAACAGCAATTGATGCATTCAACGAAGAAGGAGTTAGGCCAATGGAATGCACAGGTAATATTGAGCTCCATGATGTGACGTTTGCCTACCCCCAGAGACCAGATGCACCCGTGTTCCAGAAGTTCAACCTGTCCGTCGAGGCTGGTAAGACCATGGCACTCGTGGGCGAGTCGGGAAGTGGGAAATCCACGGTGGTGTCCCTGATTGAGAGGTTTTACGATCCTGTGGATGGGGGCGTCCTTCTGGACGGCCAAGACATCCGCGACCTCAACCTGCACTGGCTGCGGTCCCACGTGGGTCTGGTGAGCCAGGAGCCGGTGCTGTTCAACATGAGCGTAGCAGACAACATTCGATACGGCCGCCCCGAAGCGAGCCTGGAGCAGGTTGAGGAAGCTGCTCGTGCGGCCAACGCCCACCAGTTCATCCAGGCTCTGCCCGAAGGGTACAGCACCATGCTTGGGGAGGGTTGCATCCAGCTGAGCGGTGGCCAGAAGCAGCGCATCGCTATCGCTCGCGCCATTGTGAAGGACCCCAAGGTGCTCCTTCTGGACGAGGCCACGTCAGCCTTGGATGCTGAGAGCGAGCGTGTTGTTCAAGATGCTCTTGACCGTCTGATGGTTGGTCGCACCACCATCATCGTGGCACACCGTCTGTCGACGATCCGCGACGCGGACAACATCGCTGTTGTGTACAAGGGCCACATTGTGGAGCAGGGCAGCCACGATGAGCTGATGAGCAAAGGAGGCAGCTATGCAAGGCTCGTTGCACATCAGATGAAGAGGGGAAAATAATACTCTTGATTAAGAAGTAGAAAGTTAATACGAGGCCAATTATTTTCATTGCTTTGGACGACATTGTCCATGCAGAAGATTTCGAGTCGCCAATACTTATTTTATACTATGCGAATGAATATCACATTGTATTCTATTAGATTCTTTAAACAGCATTACATGTCAGCTACCAAGACAAGAATACACACAACATTCCATCTCACAATGCCCATTCTCCTTACCAGAATGATGTAATTCCATCATGGGTGGCAAATGGAACAGAAACTCCATTTGTAATGACCAAGTTGCTCCATGGATCGGCAAGATGGTCTGCCAAGTTGGTCAAAGGACCCTTGCCAGTGGCAGAGTGCTGTGCAATAAATCCTAAAAATGCAACCATAGCCAAGCGACCATTCTTGATCTCCTTGAGCTTCAATGTGTTCACATCACCCTTGGCAAATCCAGCTGGATCAAAGATTCCTCCTGGATATCCTGGCTCATTTCCATCTGGAAGCTTGTTATTTGAAAAGATTGGGTCCTGGTTGGCACTTCCTGGCTTTCTCATGTCCTGAAGACGACGAATCTCAACCCATGCCATCAAAAACATTTGAATAGCGAACAATGTCTTGGAGTCGGCAAAGTACTCCTGGGATCCAGCAGTGAACCAATCATGTCCAGTAGCCTCTGCTCCCAACACACCTGCAACACCCAACATGGCCCAACGAGCGTGCTGAAGCTCAGCCTGAGCATACCACTTCAACTTCTCTGGGTCCTTACCCAAGTTCAATGGATCGAATCCAAAGTTTCCTGGAAGAGAGCTACTAGACAAGTGGGCTGGGGTTTCAGACCCTGGGAACCAGTTCCCAGCAGCACTCTGTGTCACCACAGATACCCTCTGAACACGAGACACCTGCATTATATGGCATATTATAACCGCCATCACGTAAAAAAGAATCCATAATCAAAGGCACACGTACCGGACGAGCGGTCAAGCTGCTTCTCAGCACATTGGTACTCTTGAAGGTCTGCATCATCGTCACGTGTATCGATCGATCGATTACTGAAGTAGTAGTGGTACAAACAACAAATGAAAATAAAGTGAGGAACATCGCTGTGCTGAGACAAGGTATCCACCATCACATCACGAATCCTTGTGTCGAATTCTAGGGATGGCCCCATCGACGACACCGTTGACCGGATGCATGAGACGCAATCTTGCTCAATCCGGATTCTGGATTGGGATGAGATTTTTTTTCATCTGCTGACTTCATGCATGTTCCATGGCAGGGTCCACCAGGCAGTCAGCGAGATATTTCTCGCCTCAGCGATTCCATCTGTGATTTTTCCATAGCACAATCATCTTCTGAAGACGAGAGAGAAAAAGAGACATCATGCCAAGCCCTGGCTGGTCAATCCAATGGTGTCCATCTGTCCAGGGTACCCACCCACTCATGAGCGGATACAGAGAGTCTCCTCTCGTCAACTCACCAATGGATACGACTCCCTTCAATCATCCCAGTACTACTAGTATACCATGGCGCATGTCTGAGTCATCCCCTGTCTCCCACAAGGAGAGACCTAATTCCATGCCAGAATCTACCTGTTATCCTTTCGTGATCTCAAGTAGATCGGACGAGACCTGGTGCTGATTCGGATGGTATTGGCCACAGCCACTCCATCGAGCCATACTTTAATTTACAGTAATAAAACAACATGATTGCCGCTATCAAGACAACTTCTCCTTTCCAGAGGACTTTGGCCCAGCCAAAGCAGCAGCGTGCTTCTCACGTGGTTGCTGCTGCTCGCGACTGCTGGTTGCCTGGATCTGATTTCCCAAAACGTACGTGACACATCTGCTACTTGATCAAAAAATTCGAGGGGTTTGAGGGCGACAGAGGCACGCGTATCTGCAAAGAGGTTGCCAAGTGTAGGGTCAGACAAAGAGATATGGTGTTCTCATCCAGCATGTATAGTAGACCATGTGCATCGATCTGATCGTGTTTTCTATCATCAATGCAGACTTGGAGTCCTGCAAGCTTCCAGGAAACTATGGATTCGATCCATTGGGATTGGGTGCCAATGATGACCGTTTGAAGTGGTTTGCCGAGGCTGAGCGTGTCCATGCTCGCTGGGCCATGTTGGGTGTTGCTGGAATTTTGGCTCAGGAAATCACCCATCCAGAGGTTTTCTGGTACACCTCCGGAGCTGATGTGGAGCTGCCATTCAACTTGGCCGGATTGGCAGCATTCGAATTGTTTGTCATGCACTGGGTTGAGTCGAAGCGTGGATATGATGTCTTGAAGCCAGGATCACAGGATCAGGACCCAGTCTTTTCTCAGTACAAACTTGCACCACACGAGGTCGGATACCCAGGAAGCGTATTCGCTCCATTCGTTCCAGGAAACTTGGAGGAGCTCAAGGTGAAGGAGATTAAGAATGGACGCTTGGCCATGTTGGCATTTATAGGATTCACCATGGCTGCCCAGGTGACTGGACTTAACCCATTAGCTGCCCTTTCTGAGCATTTGTCTGATCCAATCAACACCACCATGTTCTCCAAGGCCGTTGTGATTCCAGGACAGGCTGTGGTCCCAACATGCAAGATTCCAGACTCTGTGACTGTGCAGGGATTGACCATCCCAGCTGGATGCTTCTTGCAGGGACTCTGGCCATAAGCATGGCACACCTCCAGATCATGATGGCGAATGATGTAATAGTCCAATTGCCAATTGTAACAACAAACACTTATCAAATACTTGTGTATATGTTTTATCTTTATATACTACTGGTAGGAGATGATGGCAACGATGATGCATGCTGCTGCAAAAACGCCCTGACATTCTCAGCAAATGCATCCCGTGATGCCAACATGGACGCCAATTCGGCAATCGTCCGATCCTTCTCTTCCAGCAATGCTTCATAATGCTCCCGCATTTCTCCATCCGTCACAAGACTCTGCACCCGGTCAAGTCGACCCTTCAATCTCTCCATCTCCTCACTCTGTTTTTCAATCGTCACTCTACTAGTATGCAACTCGTCAAGCGTTTCCTGAAGCAACAGGACAAGACTGTGATGACGACGACGACCACTACTGCTAGTGCTATCATGAGAATCTCGCCGTTCAATCAGAGTACGAGTCATCACCGCATGGCCCAGTATGTCATCCTCCTGTTGCTTCTCGACTCGTACTACCCTGTGCTGTGCTGCCTCAGAGCACACATCACCATCAGCATCCTGCTGTGTTCCCCTCTGTAGCCTCTCCAACTCGTTCTGTAACCGTTCTATCATTCTATTTTTCGCCTCAAGTGCCATGGATGCCATTGATAACGAATCCAGCACATGTGCATCGTCATACACCATGGTACTATATCTCTCCGTCCCCTGTCCAACAACGCCAGTCAACCCTTGGTGCGTGTTGACTTTTTTCTTCTCGTATTTCCTTTGCTTCTTGTTGTTGTTGTTTACTGAGTATCATAGTACCTCCTATTACTCAATTATTATTACATTTTTTTATTGTCAAAGAGCACAAGTAGTAGTAGGAACAAAGAAAAAGAGAGAGAACAAGGCTCTGATTTCAAAATTCTTCACAGCTAGCTGTAACCACATCGGCCCATCAAAGACAAGGTTTGATCGATGAGAGCAAACGATGCCTGGCGATGATGGGTACAAGCCAGACAACCCTGTGGTGCTACATGTATTCGAATGATTTTGACATCATGTCTGAGACAAAAAATGACACTGTTAGTCGGCGATTGCCATTAATTGTTCCAGAATCATATTCCCCACACACGTGGGAGTACATTCCAGCAGCATGTCAATCCTTGGTTGATTCTTCTCATCACGCACAGGATGAGAATCAGATACAGATACCTCCTCTGGAGCAGTGGATAGAGATATTTTATCGATCTATAGAGTACTTTAAGAGAATTGCGAGTACAGACCCTTCTATCGATGCATCTGATGAGGACAAAAAGGCCATGGCAGCAGCATTTGCTGCATCCTATAGGGCCAAGCTGGACGATATTATGGCGCGTGTGAGGATGGCTGGGGCATCTTTTGTTGAGGATATGACATTGAGAATGGAATGTACGTGCGTGCATTTGTGTCGGTTGAGGGAGGAGTGTTTGATTGAGGCTGGGTTTGGTGACCCATTCATGTCCATCAAATATGAAGAGAACATGAAGTCCTTGGACTTGCTGCCGGGCGTGTGTCGAGAGATTGATGCCATGACGGTAGAGCATGGCAACTCTGAGCTTGTATGGACGACAGTGTTGAAGAATGTGTGTGCGGCGAATATTTTCGATCTTGGCTCTGAGCATACAAAGAATATCTTCCATGAGGACCAAGATGGCGTGTGCTTCCATACTACACGGCGCTCTCTTCCTCCGAGGCCCTGGGCTATCGATGATGTGGATAGATTTTGTTCTCGTATGAAAAATCATACATATTCTAAAGCGATGCTTTTTGTGGATAATGCCGGGAGCGACGTAATCTTGGGCATGCTCCCCTTTGCTCGCTCGTTGCTCTCTTCTGGAGCATGCAACGAGGTGGTTCTTGCCGCGAATTCACAGCCAAGCATCAACGATATTACATTCAAAGAATTAGATGCATTACTTCCTCGCATCTGCGAGGTTGATGATCGATTATGCAGCTACATCTCATCCCAACGCCTCAGAATCATCCCATCTGGGTCTGGACTGCCAGTCATTGATCTGGCATCACCATGCATCTCTGAGGAGGTGTATGAGGAAGCCAAAGATACGGATCTTTTGATCTTAGAGGGAATGGGTAGGAGTATTGAAACGAATCTGTATGCGGATATGGCTGTGGATTGTATGAGAATTGGCATGGTCAAGCATCCAGAGGTGGCCACCTGTTTAAGGACAAGTCTTATGAATTGCGTCGTAAAATTCGATGTGGCGTAAAAACTGTATTATTTATTTAAAAATATATCAATTGTATGTCATGAATACAGTAATTGGATACAATACGAGAAAGAATGGGGCAATGAATTCAAATTGGATTATTTCATCTTTTGGAACGTTTTGGATTCGACAATCGTGATCTGCTTTTTTGGATAGAAAATATGGCATTTGTTCGTAATCATAGCAATACTGTGAGTAGTAATGGCCATGTAGGAGCGCTGGGGATGTATATTCAGAGCCTTTCTATTGTGCTCTGCGTGACCATGTTTGTGGCTGTGCTTCCATCGGCGTATGCGGGAGTGTTGTTTGCGTGGCATCCAATCTGTATGTCTGTTGGGTACCTGGGGCTCATGTGTGAAGGGATTAGTACTGCATGTGGTGCACGGGAGACGGATGGGGTGGTGAGGGTGCAGGCTCTGTCAACCCACATGTGGTTGCAGGTGTCTTCCACGATATTGACGTCTCTTGGGTTTGCGGCGATTTACGTAAACAAAGTTATTCATGGGAAGAGTCATTTTACGTCGTTGCATGGCAAGCTGGGTAGTATTACGTATTCTCTGTCCCTCTTTTTGATTGTGCTTGGGGTTTGTAGTTTTAAAAGGTTGAAGCTGATTGATCGGTTTCCTAGTGCGTGCCATCCGTGGTTGAAGTGGTTTCATCGTTTGCTTGGTGTGACGACATGGTGTCTGTCGTTGCTGGTGATGGAGATTATCCTACCTCATCCTGCAGTGCTGCAAGGCATTGTGGCCCATGTGTGGAGACTGGGTGTGGTGTGTTTGGGTGCATTGATGCTTCTTGCTCTAGGGCGACGTACCACGAGCGCCTTGCCACGGGTTGTTGATTTTACAATGGTGCCTCGAGAGCGAGAGAGTAAAGTTCATTAAGTATTCATGTATATGGGCGAGGGAAGTCTTTGGCAGGCTTGATCCGCCTCTTTGGTTTGATATATTCTAATAGTATGAGCAGTAACCAGTCCGTGATAGCTATGAGGATGCATAATTTTCCAAACCATTTCCCACATTGATAGTACCGACAGAGGCGCTTGTATACGCTCGTCTTGTCGCGCATGGCGTCGTGGTATACATGCTCTGTTCGACGGGCAACAACAGACCAACTGTACATGCCTGTGACAGCAGCATGTTGCTCTTGCGCTTGGCGAAACCGACGCGTCAGCTCTCGATTCTTTTCATTATCAACTTCTTTGTCGTCCACTTCTTTTGTGTGAAAAGTGCCACGTGATGATGATGATGCAACTCGACTCAATGCCTTATCCAATGCTTGCACAATGCCATCAGCAGAGGCGTCTGCGAGTACCATCATGGTGCTCGGAAGGACTTCAGGGACTCCTCCCACAGAGGTGGATACTATGGTGAGGCCTACTGCTGCAGCCTCGACCAGAGCCACACAGAATGCCTCTGTCAAGGAACAATTGAGGAATATGCTTCCCTGAGAGAGAAAGTCTCGCACATCGGCATGTGGAATGGCGCCTTTTAATGTTACCCGTGATTCTAAATTGCACTCACGGATCGCATCGACCAATTCTTGCCGCTTTGGACCATCTCCCCCAATCACAAATCGGACCTGGGGGTGCTTCTGACACATAACCGGTAGGATTCGAATCAACAAATCAATGCCTTTTCTATAGACTAATCGCGACATGACAACAATTGTGTTGTCCGCTTGACGAAGATCTTCTATTGACGCATGTGGTGATGGATAGAAGGCAGTCATGTCGACGGCATTTGGGACCACATACACTCGTCGAGGAGGCACACAAGCACGAAGGACTGTGTTTTCTCTCGACGTATGAGACACACAGATCACCCTCTGAACGTCTGCTAATGAAAACTTCAAGGCTTTATTCATCATGATGGACGCGAGATCGGCAAAACCGAACAAGGAATGGTCCGTAAAGACTGTGGGAATATTCATCGTTCTTGCATGAATTACTGCTTCATTCGCCATGGCGGAGAATGCCTGATGTGCATGCACCAAATCAATCCTTTCAGATAAAATCACTTCTCGAAGTTTTGAAAATCCTCCAAATATAGTGGGCAGTGTCGCTGCCTGATAGATACTCTTCCTTGGAACATAGTACACTTTTAAACCATTGGTGAAGTATGTCACACCACAATATGATCCCTGTTCGTACGCATGCGTATATATCACAACATGATGTCCACATCGCATCAGATTCTGCGCCAAGTGATACATGTGACTCTCCACGCCGCCGATGCTCGGGTGGAAAAAGTCAGACACCATCAGAACCCTGAGACGTGGGGGCACCTCTTCAGTCTTCATGGTTGAAGAGTTCTTCTTACTGTTGATGTCGTCGTCTTCCTTCTCCACCTGATTCTTCTTCTTCTTGTTCATCACCGTACTATTGTAGTTAAAGGAGACGTGTACAATGCCTTGTTCTGCACCGAATCATGCATTTTCTGCTGCTGTTATGAAGAATACTCACTGTTTGTGACAAAAACATTGTCTTCTTCTTCTTCTCTGCCATGTCCTTCGTCAAATGAACATACAGATCTCCTATCAAAGCTATAATCCTATTTTCATATGAAAAGCAGTAAGATCTTTATAATGCGGCCATTGAGAGCAAAGAACCGGTTGATCGATTGCCAACACATGTTTTAAACAAATATTTATATATCCTTTTAAGAAACTTTCGTGGGCGCAGAAGACAAGAGTGAGCACAGAAGCATTTTTTATTATTACATTAATTAGACAGAATAATGGGTCCTGTATTTTTTCAGCATAGCATGGGAACGTGTTGACGGAGAAGGGGAATTCAAAGGTAGCAGAACAGATCGGCCATGGGAGTTGACCTTGGCAGTTTTTCTCGCAATGGACTCCTAAAAACATGTTTCTTTGTAGTAATAGTTCTATATGTATCATGCACATGTGCTATGGCTGACAATGGGTCGCATCTTCCACGGCAGTCTTCCTCAGTTGACCACTCGTCTGCTTCTCATGCTTCCTCCGTCTTGAAACAAGCCAAAGATGGCATCCATAAAACCAATACGGGGATGCGTGATGGCAGCGAAGAGAACTCAGGCGCGACTCGTGGGGTGGGACATGGTGGGAATGAAAGTGTGCCAGAAGATGGTGTCGATGCTGGAGAGAGAGTAAGGAATTATTCGTCATCAGACGTGCTTGATGCAGCGTTTTCAGAGACATGGGCGTGTGCTTCCCCAGGACTTGATCGTGTGGCTGATGTTGGTCGAAAAGAGTCATTTTGTTGGTTTTCTCCATGCCAGAGCCATTGCACGTTGAGTAAGGAAGGGATTGGGCCGGGGACTGTGGTTGAGGAGGAAAGAAAGGATGTTCCTGCCGATACGAGAGGCGAAGGATTGGATGAAGTTAGAAAACCCGATGTGCAGCAGATCACGAAGACGGTGTTGGAAGTTCTGCCAGAGTCACAAAAGGCCAACTTTGCCTTGTCAAAAGAGGGAGCAAAGGTGCTGGCATCAAACCCAGGTGCTAAAAGGGTGGGTGCTCTTTTGGATGACGATAGCGATACGTTCATGAGAAATGATTGCAAAGACAACAAATGGGTTGTTATTGAGCTCTCGCAGGTGGCTCGAGTGTCGTCTGTTGAAATCTCGCAGCATGAACTGTACAGCTCACGGGTGAAGGAGTTTACAGTGTATGGAATGCAGTCTCATCCGAGGATGCTCGCGATGGAGGCGTCGAATAGTGTGGATAGCAATGGTTGGAATTTCATCGGGACGTTTACAGCTGCCAAAGCAAAAGGAACTCAGGAATTTCAAGTGCAGCATCCCAGATGGGTGAGATATCTATTGGTTCGTTTTCTGACACACCATGGGTCGGAATCAGTGTGTGCTATTAATGAGTTGGGTGTGTATGGTACCAGTGCAGCAGAAGAGCTCGAGGCTCAATTGGCGCAAGATGAGTTTATGTTTGATTCCGAAAGTACAGCTCCTCCTGATGATTTGAATGGGACAGCAGAAGCTGGTGTTGGACCTGACCCAGTGGACACAGTTTCTGGTGCAGAGAAAATATTGGACACTGGCAATAATAAGACTGACTCTATGGATGATCCATCTCGCCATGGTGGACAGGATGTGACAGGTGTAGAACATGCTGCTAATGGACCAGCTATATTGAGTAGGAATGATACCGAGTATGGCGATTCAAACGAAATGTGCATGGTGACGTATAGGATGGGCAGCTATGATAACCATACCAGCAGCAATGGTATAGGATTTTCTTCGATAGAAATACATGGTATACGTAGTAAAGGAGATGCTTCTCCGATAGCACCTGCAGTAGTGGACCAGCAGGAGTATATTCCTGTCCCAAAGCCCAAACAAGGTGGCACTGTGTATGATATTTTAGTGCAGGAGCTTCGATCAACCAAAGCCCAGCAAAAGATGGTTGGTAAATCATTGGAATCGTTGCATAAAAATTTAGATATCGTTGCTGAAGAACTTGCACAAATGAAGAAAGTATCTGGTATTGATAGTGCGACAGAGTTTCGGAGCAAACTGTCCTTCTTTGAGGATCGATTGGAGCATCTGAGAAAAGCATCCATGAGCCAAACAAAGGCAGCAGTGTCTTTGTTATCAGCTGTGATGGGATCTTTGACTCTGCAGATGGAGCTGTTCAAATCGCACTCTTCATTTTTAGTGCCCCTTGCACGAACTCTTGTGGTTGCAAACACAATTGCTGGGACCATTCTGATACTCAAGGGAGCCATGATCTCCGCTCTGTGATCTACATGTATATATTTATATTCATTTTGCTATTTTATTGTTCTATTTCTCTCTTTTTAGACGTATTGTCACTGCCATGGAGGAATTGTTTGAATTTCAAGACAACAGATGCTGGTTCTTGACGTGCCATGCTGACTGGCTGCTCAAATTTTACCCTACAATCCCCTTTGGTGCCATATGGAGATTCAATCACTCCAAGAAGTCCATTTGGTCCCCGAACAGACATGCCAAGGAAGGTCGTTACCGCATTGTTGGATGCAAACAAGCCACTGCAAACTGCTGTCATTCTGTCAGGCTCTACTGTACGAATGGTTCCTTCCTTACTTTTGATCTTGAAGACTCGAAGTCTTGATGTTTGTTCTATATTGTCTAATATCTTGCCACTCAACGCAATTCTACAGGTACACGCGTCCAGATCAGTATCAAGCTTTGCTCCCAAGATGAGAGCACCTGGTCTGGCAAGAACTGCCTCTTCAAACTTGATCAATGCCCATTGAGGTCCCATGAACGTGCGCTGTGTATCCTTTAGTCGCCATTCCGAATTTTTATACCAATCTTCACCACCTATTGGCCGACCTTCTGCCCCATATAATTCATCCTGGTAGATGTAGTCATTCTCCCATGCAAAATCCCCATTGGCTGCCTGTACCCACGTCCTTGTGCTAAATCTAGGCATCCCAAAAAATTCCAGGGTGGCCATGACAGATGAGTGACCGATCAGAATATGAAGCTTCTTCCTGCTATAAATTTTGCTTGGAAAGAAGCGAACCTTGTCCACACGAACAATGGCATGTGTATAGGCACACATGGAACGAGGCTTGCAGGCTAGCCCCCTTTCAATGTGCGTGGCTGATAAATTGGGAATGCAGATGCCGACCCGATCACCTGCAATTGCTCTTGTGACAGGTTTCTTAAAAGCCTGTATAGACTTTACCTTGCGAACAAGACCCATCAAAGGAAACTCAATTGCCTGTCCAACAGACACACATCCCTCAGACAGTGTTCCAGTAACAATAGTCCCCTGTCCTTTGATCGAGAAACAGTGGTCTATATACATCATAAAATCTCCATCTTCTTTCCGTTGTACATTCATGTGTGGAACCATCTGAACCATGGCATTCACAAGATCCTGAACCCCAAGACACTGAGCCTGTGCTCCATCTGCCATCATCATGTCATGTACAACAGTTCCATCCACGCGCTCCTTCGTCGACACGGCAATAACCGGTACATCCTTGAATTTAGTCCCAGCAAATGTTTTCCGAATCATTTTGCTCGCCTTCTTTGCATATTTCTCTCGCTTCTCAGCAGGAACCAAATCTGAAGAAGAGCAACAACAGATGGCATCAGAAAAAGGGGGAAACAGGCCATTATTCAAGCTATTTTCTCAAGGCTATCTATCAACTTACCAATTTTATTCAACACAACAATCATAAAATCCGTGGTTATCTCTCCAATGACGATGCATTCCGCTGTCTGTGGCTGAATACCTTTTGTAATATCAACCACCAAAAGCATCATGTCAATGATTTGCGAACCACCAACGACAGTCTTCACCAGCGATGCATGCCCAGGGCAATCCACAAGAGTAAACTGAACCTCCTCACCACTCCCCAAGGGTGCCATAAACGAAGAAAACCCAAGGTCCAACGTTATACCCCTGGCCTTGCTCTGTGGGTGCTTGTCCAGAGCAGCAGTCGACAATTGAGTCGACAATGCAGCAACTACATTGTGTATATAGATCCATGATATTCCGCTTGGGGATGAAGGAGGGCAGAATTAACGCACCTAGACTCGTTTTACCACTGTCGACATGGCCAAGGCACCCAACGTTGATATTCAGCCGATGAGCCTCAGATGATGCTGATGATGGCTCCATAGTATATCATGCTCATCATCATGCTACAAAAATACCTTTTTTCACTAGAAAACAGGTCAACTGAAACGCATTTTGATGTCTCAAACAAGGAAATTCCTACTTTTAAAATGCATCTTACTACTTGTGTACGATTGTCCCCTGAAATAAAATTCACACACATCTTCAAGAATACAATTCACAATGTGCGTTATTCAAGCAACATCGAAGCCGTTTGGAGGACGACTTGCTGGTGAGAGAAAGCTCTCCCTCAGAGCACTGCGTTGTGCACAAGTGAGCAGACAGCCATCGCAAAGGCATTCTTCTGTTGTCTCAGCATCATTAGATGTCAGTGGAAAGAAGTATCTGGCAGCGGGCTTGCTCTCCGTATCTCTCCTTTGCTGCAGTTCTGCAGAAGCAAATGAAAAAATTGCTGAATTTCGCTCAAGCGGATTCTTATTCAAAGACACCGTGACTGTCGTGTCATTGAAGGACCCAGAAGTGGACGGAGTAGTCATATACTATACAGACTACAACAGATCATTGCAGGAAAAGCTTTCAAACGACCCATTTGGAGACCCCTCCCAATCCTCCATCAGTTGTGTTCCAACTCAAGAGCAAATTAGTATCAAAAGCCCAGAAGCCATCAGGTCCTCAGAGGGCAAGGAAATATTCTCAGAGGGTAAAACATTTAATATTTTACAGAATAAAAAGACAAGAATCCGCAGAGTCTACGACGAGAAGAACCAGAACATCATTTACGTTGCCTATTCAACCAGAAATACAAGCAGCAGTGACGAAGGGGGTGTGTCTTCCTCTCGCTATAGAACGAGCATGTGCGCTGTGCATGCAGATGAAATACAGTCGAATGATAACTAAGTATCTATATCCATGTAATATGACACGCTGCTCCTCATCATCATTATACTCTGCCCTTTATCTACGCAGGTGACTGAGGCGGCAAGCCTTGACCTGTCACTTCATTTCCCACAGTCACCCAGAAATTCTTTAGATTATTCTTCCTCCCGAATATTTCCAAATATTTTCCATTTGGAACCAAGTCCTCTATCAACTCATAAATCTCTTCTGGCTTTTGACTCTGCCCTCTCCTCTCAGCATAGATGATATCAGATTTCACACCCTTTTTCATCCCAGGAATATCATCCCCTCTCTTTCCCACCAAACACACTTCCTTTGCATGCTGAAGATAAAACCCATGCGACTTTGCCAATCTCCTATTCACAGTCATCTTCACCCAAACAATTTCATCCACCAAGGTGTACCCCCACTGCTCAAACAAATCCAGCGTAAATTGGTACTTGGCATTGATCACCCATATAAAAAGGAACCCATTCTTCTGTAGCTTTGGTATCGGAAGATTCTGTATATCTTTATCAGTGAGCTGAGAATACCCAAGAGCAACACCTCGCGTCGGATTCGCCGTGGCCAACTGCCACGGTGGATCCATCATGATGACATCAAACTGACACGCCCGACTCAGCGCTGTCCAATCATATCTCACCACATCCGTGTGGATTGGTATACAATGAGGGGGTACCTGCCACTCGCTTGGATCCACATCGTCCAAACTCCCTTCGTAGAAATCAACGCCTTCCACCCCCAGCGCATCATCAACCTGCCCCTCCTTCTGCTTCTGCTGGTCCCCATTCCCCGTCTCTTCTAGAGCACCACTCCCTCCCTGCGCCGATGGCCCTTGAGAGTCAACAAGATCATTAGAAGGCGTCTCGGTATCCCCTCGCCGGTAGTGATGCCCCATCACACCTTCCACTCGCTGCGTCACGTCTGCCAGTGCGTCATAATATGCCACCACCTCGTCCGTCAAAGCCGCATCATCCAACCTCTCCCATGCCTCCACCGCATCATCTAATGGCTTCTCAAGAACAGACTCTATACGTTTCTTCTGATCATCCATCGTATCACACTGAACGACTGCTGTGTTGCCTTGGCAACCACCACCACCGCTCTCTGTCTGCCAGTCTCAAAACACTTCCAGGACAATTCAGCACTCGCACGATCACTTGAAACAATTTATATGCTAGCTATATCGACAATAAAATAAACATTGAAGAAAATCTCCAGAGACGACGGAATCCATCCGGGGTTTGAATTTGAAAGGAAATGAGACAGCGTATTCGGGATTCCTTAGATAAACATTTAAGAATATCCAGATATCCCGGCGATTCCGCCCACATTGTCATGAAACATCGGATATACGGCACCTGCGTATTCACTGATTTACGTTTGATGATATAGTAGTACAATGAGTACTCTCTGTGGACTAAGAAGTGGAGCAGTCGCCATGGCGGTGCGACCATGCGTCTCTGGTACGTTACGCTTTTGGATAAAACTGAGACTGATGGAAGAAAGAAACACTGTAGTGGATATTTATACTGTTGGATCGAGAGATGTATCCATCTCTGGCTCTGAGTCTCTCAATGTCATGGCAAAGAATACACTCTTCTGACTATTTTAGTGATTGTCGATGCAGACAATGCAGCTCATAGTAGTAATAAAGGTAGAATGGCGGTAGTACATAGACAGCAGATAGGGGGATTCCATCCTCGTACCGTGGCTCAGCCCATGATCAAGAGCAACAGCAGCAGAAGCAGACGAGGTGATGTGCAAGGGCAGCAGGTAGAGACATTCCGCGTGCGTGCTGGCGATCCTGACTCTATGGATGCGTCATCGGATGCCGCAGCAAACCAAGGGCCTCCAACGTTGTTTTGGCGAGTGTTTGCTGCGCTCTGCTACTTGGTTCCTTGGATTGATTCCATCTCCCTGGGCAGGGAGGTGTACAGACGTTTCAGGAATTTGCTGGTGTTATATCTGGTTCCTGGTCCATTGGCAAAGGTATACTTTTCATCGCAGTTTGCTCCTCTGATTATTTTCTTCGTCATGTTCTTGTCTATTGTCAAGAATAAGAAATTGCATCATTTTGTGAGGTTCAATTGTATGCAAGCAATCATGCTGGATATTGTGGTCATGTTGATGCATATCGTCAAGGCGTATTTGCCAGCCGAGATCAAGTGGTCTGTGATTTCTCATTTCGTAGATATGTTTATGTGGACAACCTGTATGGGTACTGTGGTGTATGCTGTGTTCTGGACTCTTCGTGGATACTATGCTGATATCCCATTTGTCTCAGAGTCTGTGTACCACCAGGTTGCTCTTTCAGAGTATGCATAATATGTGTGTAATATCGGACAATGTAATATGGTATATGACATGTGTCTTTCAAACCTGTGAACAATGCATTGTTGCCAGTTGGAAGGACAGCCAACAACAATGCATTGTCCTTCCTTGTCTTGAAAGCAAAAAAAGAGTAACCCAGATTGCTGGTTTGCGTCATACTGTAATTGATATACTAATGTTTTATATCAAAATGCGTGTGTTTTGAGTATGTAGAACCAGGATCGATGGGTGTCGTTCAGCAGGTTGTCTGCATTTTCACATCCACATGTCATGCAACAACAATAAGACGAAGATGTCCATTGTTCTGATCCTGATGAATACTTTGTTTCCATAACACTACTAGTAGTAATAATAAGAATAATGGATGAATTTGATAGGTTGCAGAATGAGTCGAAATTGTCATGTGTTCCAGGCATGGACTTGTTTCTTTGCAACCACCAGCCTTCCATTTCAGCTGTGTTGAGGGATGTGAAGAAGAGGGAACATGGGTTGTTCAATTGTGTGGCATCTATTATGCATGATAGTCTCTTTGTGAGGGAGATTGCTGAAGAAACAGGGCTTCCAGTGTTTGGAAACCTACGGTGTGGTGCCTGGTATACCTCTGCCCAAGACATGGATGGTACGTGCTACTTCAAATCCACGGATGGGCATACAGGGCAGTGGTCGTTCAGTCTGACGAGATTGAATCTACATGTTGCTGAAAAGGCTGTGGCGTGTGGTGGGTGCATTATAGTGGATGCGACGAGGCGAGGGAAGAGATACCCAGATGCACTGAGCAAGACTGTCCCTGTGTGGGCACATGTATTGAATACCGCAGTATTACAGTATCAACGTGAGCATGACATGCCATGTATGGCGGAATCAGACCTCTGTCTTCCTGATTGGGTATCTGAGCATGAGCAATGGCAAATAGAGCAGAGGGTTGATGGTTGGTGTCAGGGTTTGTTGCAGTCTGGTGTGGACATGTCAGGGCTTGCGTCAGAGATGCGCAAGCCTTTGATGTGTTGCTGGATTGATCAGGGTAGAAGGAATGTTCCAGAGGGTGGACCGATGATTGTTCTTGTATCAGCATCAAAATATGGGGTTCGGGAAAGATTGTCACTGCCTCACTATACCAACATTGTGTATGATTATATTCCAGGTGCTGGGGATGACGAGGAGAGCTGGGCCTGTGGGTTGACGCCAGATATATTTTGGAAACATCATGACGTGATTCTGAATACAGACCCCGCTGACGTGGTACATCTTGTGAAGACATTGATACAAGAGAATACCCAGAGTGTCATGGCACAGAGTGACCCGGGCGTGCTGTGGGTGCCGAAAACAAACATGGGAATGGTATCTCTAGCGTATTTTACACGTCAAACAGAAGCTTTTTGTAGCAATGACACGATGGCAGTCGTAAATCTGAGTGGCCATGATCTGACTGCCATGATTGGTGAAGAGAGCATGGAAACATGTCCATGTACGAGTATATCTGGGGGCGGCATGCTTAGCAAGGACAATCAAATTGTTCAATTAGTAGTTGATGAGAGATCCGAAAGCACGGGATCGATAGCCAGGCATCTGTGGCTGCCACGAGTATTGGGAAAGCACCGGGTGGTATGTGCAAGTCCTGCTGTTGTGGAATTCGCATCACGGCATCTCGCCCATGGGAAGTCTGTCCTTTTCGTGTACGACCACACTCAATCCTGGTGTGGACCTTTAGCAGCGGCCTTGATCCTCACCACCCTTGTTGCCTGCTTCTCCTTCTCACAAGATGGAGATGATGCATGGGTTTTAGCAGCAGACTATTCAATTGATACACAGGGAGCTCGACTGTACCCAGCTGTTGAACAGATATCCAAAGACGGGCTTTCCAGGAACACATTCAAACGATATGTGGCAAAAAGGTAGGTTGATGAATATATTCGTACGTTGAAAGAGTGTTGAATAAGTCTCATCCATCTCTTGTCTGTGTCATGACATGCAGTGTGGGCCAGTATCTTCCACACATTGTCATAAGGAAAGATATTCTTAAACAGGTTTTTAATGTATTCATTCCACGTGCATTGTAAAAAAGAAAAAGAATTCTGTTGCTATGATGTAGAACGCAAATCACACGACTCCGTCCATCCCATCCAGGAATTCTCCGAAAAAGCCATCTGTTGGTGGCAATTGCGCTGCGAACGCATCCCACGGTGGACATCCACGCCCACTCGCTCTCACTCTCCCATCCAATCGCAGTCCCACGTACAACCCTTGATCTGCAGACTTGCCACTTGCAGCAGCCTGCTCATCAAACCATGACTTCCACTCCTGCACTCTCACTGGCTTTGCTCTCCATCGCAAATCCTTGTCCGTCAGCTCTGGAATATCCAATCCTTGTTCTTCCTCCTCTGACCCTTGAGAAGAAGATTCATACATTGGAATCGCTATGATCAACACACCTCGCTCTTCTAACGCCTCTCTGAACTTTTCAGCCTGTTGCAATGCCCCTGCCACCTGATTCTTCGTCCCAACAATAATAACAGGCCTCGCCGACCCTCTAAGCTGACCTAAACGTAACATTTTTGAATTTGAAAGCTCAACCTGACACATCCCAAGCTGGTCTTCACGCATCAGACGAGCCATTTGTTTCTCCCTCGCTTGCAAGTCACCTCGCAACAAATATCCACACACACCAAGCGCAGCCACATTGATAAGGATGTCTTGAAACGCATCTGTCAATGATTTAGCATTTGGAGCCCCAGCTAGAGCCCCTATCAACGTGGGTATGGAGAAGAGAGTAGCGAGAACTGCACTCACACCACCAAAACCAAACAATACTATCCTGAAAGACCTAAAAGGAGCTTCAGCCTCGGCTCGAAGGGATGCTTCTTCCTACAAAACAATTCAAAATGAACATGTCATGGCACCATCAGGCAAATACAGAGCGAGAATAATGAAAAAAATCAACACACGTGCCTTCGATGGAGGTCTGAACTGTTCTACGACTGGTTTCTTGTCCCGTTTTGTACCCTTTGCTTGGCATACTACATCTCGAATACAGTCTCTGCGTACAAAAAGGCGTCCGTGGTGCCTACCAACACATCGTGCTCCTCTGAGGTTGTGCACATGAATTCCTTTCACACCTTTCGATGCGCCTATTGGGCGCATGGAACAGGTATACATTGTTGTATGTATATCATATGAAATGTATTACAGGTATCGGACTGGTATATATACCACCATCATGACTCTGTAAAAAAGAATATCATCCACACAAGGCCAAGCATACTGTGTACCCATGCATGGCACACGATTCCCCTTCTTCATAAACACACATACAGAAGAGACAGAAAGCTGAATCAGTGCTTGGTCGCATTCTTCTTCCACACAGCCAGATACTCTTTGCCTTCCCTGCCTGGATGGCTCCCCTCATCTGGAACCTTCTCAAGGGATTGCAACGAGAACCCATGTTGTTCTAACTTCTCCGCGTACAACTCTGGCCAGACAGGCCATGGTGGTCCCTGCTGAGATCTATCCTCGAATACTGGGAAAATCGAGGTGACAAGAAGACCATCATCTCTGATGCGGGCTGCCCAAGAACTGGCCCAGCCATCTCTCATGGCCGGGGAAATGGCACAGAAAAACGTATAATCATACCCAATATCATATTGCTGTTCCGAAGGGCCGAAAAAGTCTCCAGAGACGACATCCGCCTTTGCCAAGAGATCCTCTGGCAAATCTTCCCTCAGCTTGTCATGTGCAGCTGCAACAGCAGTAGGAGCAAGCTCCAAGCCAGTCACGCGCTTTGCAAACCGCGCAAAACTAATCACATCGTATCCTCGTCCACACCCAGGAATCAAGACTGATGCATTGGAAATATCCCCCAGTTTGTTCTGAGCCAAGCACTCAGTCAAGTGGGGTGGACTTTTCCCAGCATCAAATGATTGCCCTGGTTTCAGGATCCCTCCGTCCCCATTTTTAACTTCATATTGATCATTACCTCCCTGCCACATGATCTCCCATCGCTTACTGTATTCTTCTGGGTTGGGTACCGCTTGTTGTGGCATGGCGCGTTGAACAATGCTGCCTCGTTGCACAGGAATTCGGAAGAATGGTCTATTGGAATAAAGAATTCTAGAAGACATTACTACTTTTGGTATTTAGGAATGCGAACACGGTGTTATTGATAAAGTGGTCACATGCAATGTTGTTGTTGTGACGCCATGCATCTCGTCATTTTTGTACTTACAACAATTCTTGAATGACACTGGTCCAGTTTGAAATTGGAATCTCCATCTGCTCTGCTGGCAGTCCTTGTCGAGCGAGATCAAGTAAAAGAAGAAGCCTCTTGATGGATGTGCCGTCTGGAACTTCCTGTACAGCGGTATCTACATGTGCCTGGCTGAATGCTCTCTGGTGGAGCAGGACTGCCTTCATTTCAGACCGGGTCAGTTGAGGGACATGAATCTGGACATTGAATGTCGATGTGACATCCATGTCTTCCATGACGAGTCCAGCGGATGTTGTTCCGATGACAAACAGTCGTCTCCCCTCGGGCGGTGGCTTTTTCAGCAGGACGAGGATGGTTTGCAGGACGGCGTTTGAGAATCTGGGGCCAATAGGAACATACTCTAATAATCGCTCAATCTCATCCAGGATAACGAATGATAGGGGCGATTTGTACGCATCGTCGAATATTTTTGAAATTGCATGGCATTTCGCTGCCTCCGACATGCCCACCATGGACTCGGCAGACACCATTTTGACCAGAGGAAATTCGCTCTCCAAGGCAATTGTCGATGCTAGGGCTGTCTTCCCTGATCCTGGCGGGCCTTCCAGTAATGCAGTCACCAAAGGATTATTCTCCGAGTTTTCAACCTGTCGGACCAATGTCTTGCAGGAGGATACAATCTGCTGATATCGAGGTCCATAATCCACCATGCCGTGCAAGCGATAGGAATTCAGCACATCCACTGTTGCTCCAAAGGCTGGGATCACTTCCTCCATGGCCGTGATGAAATCTTGCATGCACACTTTGATATTATCTTCATCAATAGTTTTGTTTAAATTATTCACATCGATCTGTCTGTTCAGAGCGAAACTTGCAGCACTCTTCACCAATCCTTCCAGCTCTGCACCACTAAAGTTCTTTGTTCTCGTTGCCAACTCAAACAAGTCCACGTCGTCCGCGAGGAAGGAGTTTTTACTCATCTTTGCAGTGTGAATTTGAAGAATTTGCAATCGACCGCTGTCGTCAGGAAGGCCAATCTCAACCTGCACCTCGAGTCTTCCTGGTCGAAGCAAGGCATCATCAAGCATGTCTCGTCTATTCGTCATACCAATCAACAAAATATTATTCAGTGCATCCACGCCATCAATTTTGGTCAAAAGCTGGTTCACAACTGTATCATGAACCCCAGTACCGCTCTGAACGCTTCCTCTCTGCTTGCAAATGGCATCAATCTCATCAAAAATAATAACATGCAATTCTGATGCATCCCCCATCTCGCGATATTCCTGCTCAGCCTCTTCAAACAACTTTCTCACATTTTCCTCCGATGCTCCCACATATTTCGACAAAATTTCAGGACCATTCACAATTTTGGGCTCTTTACCATTCAACATTTTCCCAATCTGCCTCGCGATCAACGTTTTTCCCGTGCCAGGAGGACCATGCAGCAAGACTCCCTTGACATGATGAATCCCCAATCTATCCAGCATATCTGGTGGGAAAATTCGGGAGGCAAACGCCCTCCTAAATATCTTCTCAAACTGACTATCAAGACCCCCAATCCCCAGCGCTTCGAAATTAAACTCCTTCTGCTTGAATATTTGAGACGTCATTGCCTTTTGACCAGTCACCTTGATCCCAGACCCAGGCACCGTTTCAAACACAATCTCAGTCTCTGGCAACAACACACCTCGATGCATCGACATCTTCTCCGCGTCGGTCGTTGCAGCAAGAATATCATTCACTGTCAACATGTAATTCGACCCAATATACTCGAAGAGAATCGTCTGATGCACCGTCAATACCTGCCCTCCAAACCGACGAGTCACATGACCTATCAATTCCTTGGCATCAAACTCCTTCTCATCCCTCCGCACATTCTTCTTCGAGGTGAAATACTCAATCTTTGCATGAATCACAGCCACAGGTGGCCCTGCTTGTGCAACATCGAAAGGAGTGTAGGAAACTCGATCGCCAGTTGAGACTCTGATCAGTTTTCGCTGAGCAGAGTTCAACCCAAGGGACCCTTCCGCCACGGACGCATCCCCTCTGACTGTGAATACACTACATAAAAATGGTAGAAATGTAGTACGAATGTCATATACGACTGGAGAATAGTGAAAAAAGCACCAAGAAAAAGACACGTACAAATCTCCAATCTGAATATAGCTCGAAATCCGAGCAGCGTCCCCAGGGGATGCAAAAACACAATTTGTCTTTGCTAAATCCTATAATATAACATACAGAAGGGGTAAACACTGTGCAAAACACCATTCTGAAGAGATATTCCTGTGACAACTGTCATGGCAGAAAATACCCACCTGTGAAGGACTATTGACAATTTCTAGAGTAGTAGACTGACTCATATGGGCATGAAAGGATGTAAGAATATTATTATACTATTTTCATCAGGATTGAAGAGGGCGGGAACCTGAAGTTGTTGTCGAGATGGTTGATGAGAAGGCTATTTTTTTTTAACATCATTTTCTTTTTTGAATGCTCGTGGCTGTTTGAAACATCTGTTTGCGTTACAAGAAACAACAATACTTGTATGGATACTTGATACAACATTAAAAGAAAAGTACAGAATCTCCTATATAGACGGAAGAAGATGTAGATAACAGAACAAGGAAAAATCATGCATGGTTGTCACACTCACTTGGGATTATCGCACAAAAAGCATGTTCCCGCACGCGATCAATATTGCAGCGATGACACTATCTCTAACACAAGCAGCTCCTGAAGAAGCTGCGTTCACAATGGCCACATCATCCACAACAGGGGATGGAGGGGGCACAACTGCTGCCTCTTGGGGAGCTGATGCAGAAATAGATGGAGATGGGGCTTCAGCAGCAATCATCTCTTCCACAGGAGATGGAGCATTCTCTGTCACCACGGGGAGAATTTCAGGTTCCGGACCTCTTGACGCGACTGGCACTCCTTGCTCTGGGAGTGTTGGCAATACAACTGGATCCTGAATTGGTACTGGCATGGGCATGGGCTCGGGCTCTGGTTCTGGTTCTGGTTCTGGCTCCGGTTCTGGTTCTGGTTCTGGTTCTGGTTCTGGTTCTGGTTCTGGCCTTGGCTCCGGCCTTGGTTCTGGCCTTGGCTCTGGTTCTGGCGTGTCGTCTTCGCCGAGTTGGGGCTTGTCCCCGTCCGGAATATCCGGGACCGGTATTGCTTCGTAATACTCATAGTCAATATCCCCATTCTGTGCCTCCGAATAGTCCCATTCTTCTATAACACTCCATGATGCATCAAACTGTGGGTCTTTGGCGACTACAGGCCTCGCTGCCAAACACAACGCGGCAAAGATCCCCAGCCCAATGAGTAGATTTGTCCTTCTCCACACGATCATGGATACTCTTGTCGGTCAGACACTATCAAGTATAAATCTTTATGTCAATTAATGGGTACCATGCTGCTTCGGGTGCATACGCATGAATCTTTCTGAAATCGCCCCAACTACCCCGGGGGACCGCTTTTGTCCGAAATGTTTTATTTACGACATACCCCTCCCAGCGGGAGGGGACGATGATGCTACAAACCCTATGCACCAGGTGCATCCGAGTACTCGACGAATTCATTTTCATCATGTTGAGACGGTCGTTACAAAGGGCAGCGGCGCTGAGGCTGCGTTTTCAACCCAATGCCAGCAGCTGGTTGGGGTTGGACGCGACGCCCATGATCGAGGTACGATCAAGTCATTTTCTATGTACAATCATGCTATATTACATGTAATCTTCCCCAGGGATCGTGTCAAACAATGCCCAGAAGGCTTCCTTCTGATTGGTGGTCCATCGATTGTGAGACCAAGGCCTCACCTTCACGTATCGTCTTTTTCTTCTTCTTCTAATTGCATGGTATATTCTTGGGTATCGTAGGCTAGAGGCATCGCACATAGCACGGTATGGTGCCGCGAGTATTGGACTCCTGCTTCGTCATCAGAAGGGCCATGGACCCCCATTGGCAGGTCGTCTTTTCCTTCTCGGACGATAACAAGTGGCACACGCATGGTATTCTCTAGCATGACAATTGAGGTGCCCCCTATGGCCGAATCTATTACGGAGGGGACTGTGGCTGCTATTCTGAAGCAACCAGGAGATGTTGTCGTTGAGGATGATGTGATTGCTCAGTTGGAGACTGACAAGGTGACAATAGATGTGAAATACCAAAAATCAGTACCTGGTACTGTAAAGGCGATTCATTTTGCAGAGGGTGATACGGTAGAGGTGGGTCAGGCTTTTGCCGAGGTTGAGGAGACACCAGATGCTGGTCAAGCATCAGCATCATCATCATCATCGGCTGATGACAATGCAAAAGCAAGCGAGGCTCCAGAGCCTCCCAAACAGCAAGAAGAACCGAAGAAACAGACTCCTCCTCCTCCTCCTCCTCAGGCGTCTGCGCCCAAGCAAGAGCAGAAGCAGGCTCCTGCCACCCCAACCCCAGCAGCTGTGCCGCAGGGTGGTTTACGATCTGAACAACGCGTGAAAATGACGAGGTTACGCAAAAGAATCGCAGAACGTCTGAAAGGAGCACAGAACACATATGCCATGTTGACAACATTCAACGAAGTTGACATGACAAACCTCATGGCCATGAGGAGTGAATACAAGGAGGATTTCTTAGAGCGCCATGGTGTCAAACTAGGGTTCATGTCAGCCTTTGTGAAAGCAGCCGCAAATGCGTTGGAGCTGGTCCCTGCCGTGAATGGTGTCATCGAAGATGACGACATCATCTACAGAGACTACTATGACGTGTCTGTGGCAGTGGCAACGCCCAAAGGATTGGTTGTCCCAGTCCTGAGAGATGTAGACACCATGTCGTTTGCAGACGTGGAGAAAACCATCAACGAGATGGGAAGAAAAGCGAGAGATGGAACATTATCCATCGACGAGATGGCTGGAGGCACATTCACCATTAGCAATGGCGGTGTATTCGGTAGTCTGATGGGAACACCAATCATCAACCCCCCACAAAGTGCCATCCTGGGCATGCATGCAACCAAGATGAGACCCGCAGTGGTGGATGGCCAGGTTGTCCCCCGCCCCATGATGTATTTAGCTCTCACCTACGACCACAGACTGGTGGATGGACGAGAGGCAGTCACATTTTTGAAGAGGATCAAAGAAATCATTGAAGACCCAAGGAGGCTCTTACTTGACGTGTAGAATCAACATCCTAGTCATATACATTGTAGTATTCGAGAATCGATTGGAACCTTCTAGAACCTTCGACAGTCGGACTGTCGGAAGTCAAACACGTCCACGTCACGCATCATTTCCTCCCGGTCCGGAAGCTACAACCCTACAACACACCCCCATCAAACACCTTGCCTGACCGAATACTACGATACTCCGATCATCGCCCCACCTGTAGTCCACGAGCAAGCGCGTTCATCACATGTTTCATGGATACACCACCTCCATACCAATTACATTGTATACTAAAAATAATAATCGTGAAAGGTATGTGGTCAGATGTGCATGCGAAGACGTGGTATTCCTTCCCTCCTACGCGTGCTCGATTGGATACTGTCCAGTTCGGAATCGGGATCGGGCTTCCAAGACACCTCGTCTTGTATTGTGTGTATTGTTTTGATTACAGTATGTCATTCAGTAATTTTTTGACATTGATGGTGTGAATGCGATGGTGTGTGGTTGGAGAGGGTGGGTTTGAGTGGTTCGACGAGAGGGAGGGAACCACACGTGCCCGGAAACGCTGGGTTGTATGGTCGATGTGAACTCCAATGACGTTATTTATGTGTATATATGCAGAACAGATTTGATTTACTTGGTATCAGAAGTCACAACGTTGGTATAGAAGGAAAAGCATACTGGTGTTGTTGTTTGATTGGTATTTGGCACTGTCGAATAGGTTTTACAGTGTATATTGAGAAAAGACAACGAAGGCAAGAAAAAACAACAGCGTGGATATTCAAGGAAAGGATATAGTCGCAATGACCACCTCGCATCCGATAGAAGAGCAGGCAGGTGGTCAACGGGGTGAGGTTGGACACGACATGTTGATCAATAATCATGTTGCTCAGGTGGTTGAGGAGGGTGGAGAGGAAAGAAACAATAATAATAACAATGAAGGAGCTTCGTTGCTGTTGGATGATGCGCAGAAGCAGATGTTCATGTTGGCTGTGTTTACGTTTGGCACGAGCAATGTGAAGAAGATTTCTCAAGTGATGGGTGTGTCACACGAGCGGGCTGGTGAGCAGCGCGTGGCAGAGTACTTGTCACACATATCTGGTACTGATGAGCTTCCATATGGGCATGATGAACGGCTGCGTGGGATGACGTGGGATATGTTGCTGAGCAAGAGAACCCGGCAGTTGTCTATTCGGTTCCTGATGAATGCAAACAGGCTCAAACGGGTGCAAAAGATGGCTGATAAGATTTTAACAAAAGAGTATGCACAGGCAGTGTCGAGCATTCTTGTGTTGTTCAAAGACGGATATGTGGATGCGGAGAACTTTGTGGAGAGCCTGGTGATAATGCTGGGACGACAAGGAACCGTAAAAGCTTTGGATTTGCCAGAATTTCTGGTGAATATGAAGGATGTCGAGGCTGAACAAGACGGTATGATGTCTCCGACATCAAAGAAGCGTGGGTTGTCAGCCTTGTTCGTGGAGGCTTCGAGCAGACCAGAAAAGCAGGTCAAGCCAGAGCCAGAGCATGTTGCACAGCCAGGGGTAGTAGCGCAGGAACGTGGCAATGAACCACAAGCAAAAGTGTGCTATAATTGTGGAACGACATCGACGCCTTTGTGGAGGAAGGATAAAACGCTGAATATCATCATGTGCAATGCATGTGGGATATACTACAAGAACCATGGGCGGCATAGACCAGTGTCTCTGTCACAGTCAAGTCCTGGTAAAAGTGCAAAGAAGGAAACGTTGCCTGGGGGAAGTATAACCGCAAAAATGCTCGGATCTGGGGGTGCTCACCAAGCAGCGCATGCAGCCTTGAGAGCATTGGTGGCACAGGATGTGCCAAGCCAGGAGCCAGCTCAGCGTGCATCCCGGAGGTCCTCTCGGCCAAGGAAACCACGTTCCCTCGAAGGAACAGATGCCGATTCAGATTTTAGTGGGGTTGTCAGCTCGGAGGAGAGTACCGAGAAGATGAGAGGTGAATTGATTGATCGATTGATCACAACTGTTCCCACTGGGTTTGATGTTGATGGGGCAATCAAGGGGCTGTGGTCGCTCAAGCAGGCTGCAATGAAGGATGAAGTGACTGGAGAGAATTGGGGAACAGTTCGACTGTACGCTGATGTGGGAGAAGGTGATAAGAAAGAGGCTGGTAGCACACATGTTGCCAGAAGAGAATCTACTACATATCATTCTGGCCCAAACACCAGCAAGAATGCAACGCAGACGTGCGAGAATTGTGGAACTCAACAGACACCCTTGTGGCGGAAAGATAAAGACACTGGAGTGATTCTATGCAATGCCTGCGGTATTTACCGGAAGACACACGGTGTCAATCGCCCAGTGACTACCCCAAAGCAAGTCAAAGCTCCACGTGATGAACCCATGGTGGCAACGTTCTTCAAGGGTCCACGGTCTGAGAGAAGCGCAGCGTCGATGGAAAGGATGGAGACACTCCGTCAGATTGGGCACAGTGCGTTTGATACCAGGCCAATCATGAGGTCACCAAAAGTGCCCAGGAGACCAGCAGAGGGCTATAAGCTGCATGATTCATATCCTAGGGCAGCACATGATGTCATTGCCAGTGCATATGGATTGTCAGGTTCTCAACCTGGCGCATCTCAGACATTTAGCCCCCCATTTTTAAGTTCCACTGGGTTCAAGGGGCAGTACTCCTGGATACCTCCTCCAGTGTCATCAGGTCAAAATGTGCCATATGGGGCACCAGCTCAGAAGCAAACACATTCATAAATATGAATGAATAGAAACTCAGATGATATACTAGAATACAGACGATACAGTACAACGACAGAGATTGTATACACTGAAGAGAGAATTACAGCAATCCCAACTGGAATCGATCGTTGGGATGGATCAACATGTACATTAGAACCATACAGGTGTATTGTAGATTGAGTGCTATTACGGCATCTCTCAAAATCCGAAAAGATGAAAAAAGATCGTACCATTGATAGATCCCGTCACGGATACGGACGACCATTTGTTTTATTACCCATTTTAGCTTGTTTTTGTGTTTTCACTGTAGAGATCAGAGTGCAGTGGTGTTTGAGGAGCTCTGGATGAGCTATCAATGACATTCTTTTATGCACAATATCATTTTGTTGTAAGATTATTTTCGTTTTCATCAACCACACACGGCATCTTTTGATGCAGCATGTCTAGATACCACGGACTAGAAATTGACTGTCTCCCTCAAGCAAGGCTGCTTTCCAATTCTCAATACGCTGCACTATGGCGAGAAGAATGGAAATAAAAATGAAGCAAAAATTAACAAAACAACCTAGAAAACCAAAGACGAGACCTGATTGCTTTATTGCCATTCCATTTGCACATAAGACCCGCTGTCGACAGGCTGTCGACCACCTTCAGGCAACTCTGATTGAAAAATATCCCCATCTGAAGGGGACACTGGTCGACCCAAACACGATACATATCACTCTTGGTGTTATGAGAATCGGTAAGGACCAAGAGATGATACAGCAGGTGGAAGAAGCGCTCAAAAAGTCGGTGAAATCGGTTCAAGGGTCTGTTGCTCTGCAGCCTGTGGAGTTTAGTGGCATTCAATCATTTCGGAAATCAGTGCTCTACATGAAACCGACCGAAGAATCAGAGAAAATGATGAGGGATATTTATCATTGCGTGAGGCCGCATTTTGAGAGTATTGCTCCATCGATTGATGGCGAGACTGATGCTGACACATCATCAACAGCACCAGACTCAATGGATGCGGAGGAGGCTTCATCGACAGAAAGCAGTATGGTATCGACAGCACGAGAGGCACGTCAGGACTCGATATGGATAGATTCAGGACATTTTACACCTCACATGACGATTGCCAAGTGCTCGTTACTCAAGGGCTCTGTTCGCAATTGGTGGACCTACAAATTTGACAGCATTGACAATGACATGCTTGTTTTACCAGAGCAGATGGTTGGAGAATCAATTGCGTTAGACCGACTACAGGTATGCTCTATGCATGGTAGGAAAAAGGGAGAATATTACAAAATAATAGCACAGGAGAGCTTCTATGATGGCAATTCATGACGGGTATTCATTTTATTCATTGAGCCTTTTTTGATCAGCTGCCTTCATCCGTGCAATCCTTGTTGCACTGTATACTTCGGAGAGACCCTTGAGAACGTCCTTTTCATTCATCTCGTATTTCGTCATTTCATTTCCTGTGAGAGATTCTATTGATTTGAGAAGTTCGATATCGTATTGAGACACAAACGACAATGACCATCCCTCCCCACCAGCACGAGCAGTCCTACCAACTCGATGCACATAGTCACTTGCCAACTTGGGCAGATCAAAGTTGACCACCAAATCCACCTCGGGAATATCAAGCCCTCTAGACGCGACATCTGTGGCCAATAAGATGGATACTCTACCACTCCTGAAACGATCTAACGAGGCCATTCTATTCCTCTGTGCCAGCCCTGAATGCAACGGAGCAACCTGAATCTCCAATTCGGACAATATTAATGCAAGATTTTCGCACGATTTACGGGTTCCAGCAAACACGATACAACTTCGCACGTCAAAGTCGTCCAAATGCCGCAACAAGTATGTCAAATACACCTCTTTCACTTTGGCAGGCACCAATGTAAACTCCTCCTTCAACCCAGATGCTGTCTTCAGACCAGAGTAGGCTTCAAACACGTATGCATTTTGCAATAAAGATTTTTGCAATGTAATGAGTGTCTCCGTCATAGTGGCACTGAACAAAAGCGTCTGCCGTTTGGCGGGAAGGGCAGATAGGATGGTATCCAAGGCAGACTCAAAAGACTCATCCAACAACCGATCAGCTTCATCCAGTATCAGAAATGACGTCCGTCGAAAACAATCCGCCAGAGAGGGATCACGTTCTATCAAATCCTGCAATCTCCCAGGCGTCGCAATCACTACATGCGGTCTCTGCATCAACTCCTTGGACTGATCCTGAGAATTCAAACCCCCAACAATCACACTCACCCTGACTGTTTGACCAGTTCCAAACGCCCTATATTGATCCGCAATTTGGAATGCCAATTCTCTGGTTGGCGTAAGCACGAGATTATACACCCCATGCGGATTTTTCGCAAGGGTATGCAGCACTGGTAGCGCAAAGGCAGCAGTTTTCCCACTCCCTGTCTGAGCCACACCAATCACATCCCGACCCTGTAAAATAGCAGGTATGCACCCTCTCTGTACAGGAGTTGGCTCAACTATACCTAAATCAGAACAGACCCTCTCCAACCACTCAGATAGACCTAGATCGCTGAAACTTGCGTCATCATGTGCATTCGCATGTGCATGCGAGTCCACTCGCAACACCTCTTTCGATGCTCCAGCGGATGATTCTGGTTCAACCTTTCTCTTCTTTGTCTTTCTCCTAACATTCGTAGCAAACAGCTGCACCTGGCCCAGGCCAGAGTCAGTTCCATTCTCCATGGCAAGGGTTACAACAACAACAATGCCATACGCATAACCTTTTACACGTGGTAGTATATATCTGAAATGAAATTTTATTTATTCATGGTATATGAGAATACTGTACAGAAACGTGGATGGGATGGAGCACAACAGCTCTTGTCCACATCTCCATATGGATGGTAGACACCAATCCCACGCATCAACAACAATCAAATCTGTCCTACGGATACCATGACTCATAGTACACGCACCAAAATTGGCTGCACTGTGCAGACCATCAGTGTACTACACTATGAGTCCCGTAGTTTGGAAAATCAGACTGACCAACAATTTAGTAATATCATCATTCAACAGCAGCACGACTCTTCCGCACGCTCTTTTGCAAGAGACACTTCCGTACGAAGGACGTTAAATGTTTTCAAATTCGCAGTAAAGGACGCCACCATGTCTCCCTCCCCTTGGAAGATGAGAAACCATGGCAGCTTGGACACATTCAGCCCATCAGCAATCTCCGCCATCCCTGGCTCGGATGTGTTTATTTTTGCGAACAAAACGGACTCATTTTGTTCCGCCAACTGCTTTATTTTCGGCCACATGGACTTGCACGCGTGGCATTCAGCAGAGAAAAAGTCAACAACAACAGCTGCATGCACATTCTGCATCACCAGCTTTTTCAACTGCTCTTTCGATTCCACAAACACGATATTTTTTGGAATGTCACCCTGACGAATCCATTTGCTTTCGTTTTCCTTCTCCTTGCGCAACAATGCTTGCACTTCCAGTTCCAGTTGCCTCCTGGCCTCTGTCACAGGTTCAGCCACAGGCAAGGTGTTCGTCTCTTGATCCTTGGGAGGCTGTCGCCTCTTCTTCGTCAGCAACACATTGTTCGCAGCAGTAGATTTCCGTGTCGCAGGAGGTTCCACCTGATTGGGAGCAGCAGAGGCTGATATGACACGGGAGCCACCAGCTGACACCAGGTTTACAGTGGTACCAACACGATGACAATACATTCTTCCCCAAAGTAGTCAACAATGCAGTATATGCGTAATAGTACCGAATAAATGCAGTCAAGCACGGGTAACAAGCTCGTGTGTCGTTCCCTCTTGGTCTACAGCGTCGACAAGGAAATGGACTAGTCCCAAGGTACTACAATGCCATATGCGTTGTAATTGATTCCAATTTTACTACAACGCGCATGCAATTGTTTTGGTAAATAATGTATGGCATAACCTGTCTCACAATTCCTGGGAAGTACCAAACGCCATGCCCTAGAATTTTCTAGAACTAGTTGATTTATACGTCCCATTAGAGGGGTGCGTTGATGGGAGATTAGAGTAACTCCAACCCTGACGGAAGTTGATTCGGCTCATGAGGATCAGATGAGGCGCGCTTTCTAAACGACTGGCTGAGAAAAACGCATCTGTGATCACGTGTCGTGTTTGGCGTAAAAAGGCTGGACTCGCGGTATATGAGCATAGTGCGGTAGTTGTGGTGCTGATCTGAATCGCTGGGCGACATCGGGGCTGTTGTGACACGTGGAGAAAGAAATGATCACCATGGCACACGACACCAAAGATTCGAATATTCCTTGAATAAGAAGGAAAAAATTATTACCAAATAGCACCAGGTATTCATTCATCGTCCTGCACTAGTATATATATGTAATTTGATAGGGTAGTGTAGCGATCAAGGACTGTAGGGGCTGAGATCGGAGCACACAAGGAGGCAAGAGGCAGGCTATTGATTAGTATTACTGTGTAAAAGCATGGTCGAGTCGCTTCGTTACACGAGAGGCTCTTTGCAGCTATTAGAGCAACGTCGATTGCCTTTGGAGATTGAATGGATTGATATCCGTACGGTAGATGATGGTTGGAAGGCGATACGGGAGATGAGCGTTCGAGGTGCTCCTGCCATTGCCATTGCTGGAGTTCTCAGTCTTGCTGTGGAATTGGTAAATGGAGGGGGAGGGGAGCAATTTGATACGGCAGGCGCTGCAAAATGCTTTGTAGAAGAGAGGTTGTCGTATTTGGAGACGAGCAGACCGACGGCAGTGAATTTGTTTATTGCTGTCAAGCAATTGAAGGACGTGGTGGCTGTTGAGGCAGTTCGGCCTGGTGCGGATGGACCGAGTGTGGCCATGGCGGTTGTGAGGGCTGCGGAAGATATGCTGAATGAGGATGTGAGGGCGAATAGAATGATGGGTGGGTACGGTGCAGAGGCCCTGATGGAGGCTGCAAAGGCTCGAGGAAGGGGTGGGCATGGGAAGATTTGTGTGCTGACCCACTGCAATACGGGGAGTTTGGCGACAGCAGGGTATGGAACAGCGCTTGGAGTTGTTCGTGCGTTGCATGAGAAGGGGTATTTGAACCATGTGTATTGTACGGAGACTCGTCCGTATAATCAAGGTGCAAGGTTGACAGCGTTTGAGATTGCCATGGATAATATGCCAGGGACGCTGGTGTGCGATTCTGCAGTCGCTGCGTTGATGCGGAGTAATAAGGTTGATGCCGTTGTTGTTGGTGCGGACAGGATTGCTGCGAATGGTGATACTGCGAACAAGATTGGGACGTTCAATATTGCTGTGGCGGCGGCATATCACAACATTCCCTTTTTTATTGCTGCACCAACCACGACCATTGATGTTGATCTCGATAATGGGACATTGATTCCAATCGAGCAGCGCAGTCCAGAAGAGGTACGTATATGTCGGGTTGTGGAGGTGTATACATACAAATCATCATGCTGGCCATCATGCAGGTGACACATTTTAGAGGGGAGCGAGTTGCTGCTGAGTTGCCAGTCTGGAATCCATCGTTTGATGTGACTCCTGCAGCGCTGATTGAAGGAATTATTACAGAAAAAGGCATGGCTCCACGGGTGTCTGGCTTTCAGTTGAGGACGTGGATGCTTGGGCAGGATGCATCGATGCACAAGGTGACATCCACAGAGGACTCTGTTGATATTGGTGACCTTGCAGGAGACACCGTGGCTGTCAATTTTAAGGAAATTACCCCGTCAGATGCGAAACAGTATGTGTCTTCAAGACCTCACTTGTCGATACATGTAGGAGATGTGGAGTCTCAGGGCGAATGGGAGGTCAGAGAAGTCGGTGATGGCAACCTCAACTACGTCTACATTGTCACAGGACCAAGTGGATCCGTATGCATCAAGCAAGCGCCTCCATTTGTCCGAGTCATTGGCTCTGATTGGCCACTATCACAGAATAGATCCCGGATTGAGGCGGATGCATTGGTAGAGCAGGGTAGATTGTGCCCTCACCATGTGCCGGCTGTTTTGCATTTTGATGCTGATGGCAAGGTTTTGGTCATGCAGTACATTGCGCCTCCTCATGTGACGCTCCGAGACGGTTTGATCCAAGGAAAACAGTATCCTCTGCTTGCCGAGCACATCGTCTTGTTTTTATCTCGGACACTGTTCAAAACGTCATGCATTGCCATGGGAGGAGAAGAGTTCAGACAGCTGGCAAAAAGGTTTTCAAACAAGGAACTTTGTGGATTGACAGAGCAGGTCATCTTTACAGATCCATACTATCAGGCTAAAAATAACAAACATACTTCACCACAGTTGGATGCCATTGTTGCAGAGATCCAATCCAATGACGCGCTGAAAGCAGAAGCTACACGCATGAAGGCAGTCTTTCTATCAAAGCAAGAAGCCCTTGTGCATGGAGATTTTCACACAGGGTCTCTCATGGTGACTGAGGACAGTACATTTGTCATCGATCCAGAATTTGCATTTGTTGGGCCAATCGCGTTCGATGTCGGGAAATTCATCGCAAACCTCCTTATGACATACTTTGCAGCTGATGGGCTTTCGCGACAGGATGGACAGGACAGGACCCACCAAAAGGCATGGCTCCTATCTATCATTGAATCCATCTGGAAAGGATTCAAAGAAGAATTCATTTCTCAATGGAATGACGCGATTGACTCGCCGACTGAAGGACTCTGCCATAAACTGATCTTTTCCTCTACCAAGGACAAAGGAGCCCTCCAGGCACTGCAGAGGGACTTTTTCAGGGAGTTGTGGACAGAGATTGTGGGCTTTGCTGGGTGTGTTATTATTCGCAGGATAATAGGTGTCGCTCATGTGGCAGACTTTGAAACTATCGCGAATGCAGACGACAGGGCAGCATGCGAAACCCGCGCCCTCACCCTGGCACAGAAACTCCTCCTAGACAGAGAATGTCTCACCTTCAGAGATATCTCAGACATTACACAGGCTGCATCATCAATCGCCTAGCATTATCAGTAATATTGTTACCATTGTCACGTCGTTTGTGTATCATGCTCATCATTATCATCTTGACTGAACTCCTTTGTCCAGAATGCTGCTGCCTCTTCTGGGGACCGTAATTCCCACAGGCACTCCCCATCGCGGTGTATCGCATCATCCTCATCCCTGAACCGAGTCTTCTGCCTCAGACATGCCATCAGCTTGCTCCAATGGCCCAAACAGTCGTCCACATCCCCATACACATAATACCTCTTCAGTTGATGAACTGGAGCTGCTCTCATATACAAATACACACACAGTCAGGCATTATCATTACAATCGAAATTTATTATAAAAGTACAGATGACGTACAATAACAGAACCAGAGGGCATCAAAGTATTTAACACACGAAGTTCGACCTTGTTGCGATTCAGGAGAATCTTCCGTTTTGTCAGAATTCTCCACCATGACAGAGTTATTCTCGTGAATACATCATTACTGACAAAAAATTAAAATAATTATCCGATTTACGATACAATACAGCAGCAGCCACCGACAGCTTCATCAGGATCCAAAACCTCAGATTCCAAAACTGCAGTCAACATGTCCACAACTTTGGTGGCACTCGGTCTGTCAGCTGGGTCATGACTCCAGCATGATTCGATAATCTCATTCAACTGCTTGGGAATTTTCTCATCACTCAAAGGCTGTCGAAATCCGTCTGCTACTTGCTTTGCATACACAACCATATCCTGTGTGTCCCCATTTGACATGATCATCAGGGATGGGATGACTCTGTAACACAGATTATACATGAGGACACCAAAACTGAATATGTCGACCTTTTCTGTATAGGTTTGATTCAAAAACACCTCTGGTGCCATGTACCCGTACGACCCAGCAACCCCTGTGGCTTCTGCAAATCCACTGTACATGGATTCATCATTGCTGGGGGACCCATACGAGCTCATGCTCTGCATCTTTTCCAGCAATGCCACCACCTTGTTACTCCTTGTTCGAGTAAGAGACGACCACATAGCTTCAGGTTTTTTCATCACCTCATCGACGATATCAGAGTACAAATCCTTGGTGTGTTTCTCCAACAATGTTGCCAAACCGAAATCAGCCAGTTTTGCAACAATCTCCTCATCTTTTTTCCGAGTGCGTGGAGATACGGTCAAAATCACATTCTCTAATTTTAAATCTCTATGAATCACTTTCGGGGTCGCCTTGTGCAAGTATTGCAACGCCTTTGCCACTCCCAGGCACCACTGGGTGGCCTCGTAGATGGAATACTGCTTGTGATGCACTGTAATCATCTGGTCCTGGACTAGGCGGCGCAGCGTCCCTCCTTTCAACACTTCCGTCACGACAAATAATTCAATCACCTTACCTTTTCCGTCTTGCACGCCTCCCATACCGATTAATTGCACAATATTACGATGGTGAAGTTTTTTGAGCGTCTTGATCTCTTTCAAAAACAGAAATATCTCCTCCTCATTCTTCAAATGCTCATGCTTGAGCATTTTCACAGCCACTTCAGTCCCATCAATAAGTTTCGCCAGAAAAACATTGGCAAATGCACCCTCTCCTAGCTTATTTTTGATGCTCAAATCTAGATAGTCAATGTATTCTTCCCCCATCAGGTCTCGAATAGATTTGTACCCTACTCCGACCGTTGGCCGACTGAAGGTCACAGACCCAGCCCTTTTCCATCCTCGAGCTTCTAATTCCTCCGCTGATGCGTGTGTTTCTCCGGAAGCCCCGCTCGCACCGGACAATTTCTTCTTACCCATCGCGTCCCTCGACGACACCGTTGATGGACCACCGGAGTTTTCTTTCCACGGTTGACGATTTGAAAATTTTCTATTTTCTGTTGCAAAGACATGTGGAGCGGTACCGGGGCTTTTTTCGACACGGGCATGTCGTTTTCACATTGCCCTAGAAGAGCATCTTACGAAAGACCACCAACGCCTTGGTGGAACAGCCAGAAAGTTTCTGTTTCTTACACCGACGACACCATCATGGTATATAACCAATCATGATGTTTTTGAGAGTATTCGTTTGATAGAATATAAAAGAATTTTATCAATACAATCCCGCTCGCCTATGCCACCACCACTCACACCTGGTTGTTTACAATGACTGGCTCAGTAGTAGTCACTGGTTGGTTTCCATTCTGCACCCCCCCTTCTCCAGCAGTGGCTTTTGCCACGTTCGAATGATTCCTCACATGCAGTATAGCAAGAGCGTGCAAGATCATGTTGACAAAGAGAAGGCAGAAAACGCACCACAGGAGCACGATACCAACCGACCAAGCACATGCTTCATTAAAGCCATAGACGCTGTCGCACGAGTCCAAAAACGTCCCCAAGTCTGTCGACCCTTCATACTGACCTCCAAAGTAGACTTTTTGCTCCGTTTTATTTGTATTGATGGCCACGGAGATCAACGTTAAGAGCCACGCAAACAAATCGAGACCAAACTTTGTTCCGTGCAGTCCAATACTGCTTGGTTTTCCACACGACGTCATGCAGCCCAATATGCTGGTGGCGAGAAGAATGAGAAAGCATACGATCGCGAATGCTACTCCAAGATCAATAAACCAGGGAGAGTCGCCGAAATAATTGCTGATGACGTAGGCAAAGAAGCCGGTGACGACGAGCGAAAAGAAGCAAGAGATTATGTCAATCGCCAACGCGATTGATGAGAACACCTTTGCAGTTCCTAATGCCATCTTGTTGTTTAAAAAGTATAGAAATCAAAAATATACGCCCTAGTTCTGTGCTGATTGGCTAGAAAATGGAATGGATTGGATGAAGATTGGTAGATACTGCAATACTTGCTTGTTGTTTTATTCTATCGAATCAAGGAGTGCTTGGGATCTCGACTGACCGCAGATTGTGTATCGTCGTCAACATTCACTCGTCAAGATAGTAACATTGTACTCAAAGTAGTATAGAGTGTTGATGAACGTGCCAGCATTGTGCGATATCTCTGCGAGTAGGCTGGGAGGGATTCAACGTCCATGTGATGAACAGTAAAGGACACGTACACGAAGGTATATTGATACCAAAGGACTCAAAACACTATATTTTGCATAATGCGGGTGTTCCGGTGTGCTGCTGGGAGGATGAGGAGCATCTGCTCGGGTGTGTTCAGAGTCAAGTGACAAGAGGAAAGGGTCATTCATCTTCTCCCGTCAATGGCGCTCCACATGTGAATGGGCATCATCACCGTCATCATCATGATAAAAAGCATCACGCACGCGGCCACCATGGGCATGGCACTCATGGTCTTTTTGTGAAAGGCACAGGAGTGGTGGTAGGGCATCGTGGGTCCCCTGTCCATGGACAGGAGAAGAGGTGGACTCGGGCTGCGACGCCAGTGTCAGTGGACGGAATAGCTATTGTAGATATTGAAGTATATGATGAGCGTATTGTGGGTATTTATGGATGTGGAGAAAATGAGGAGGATACGTATGTGTATGCAATGCCTCGTTGGAAACAGAGGAGGGTTGATATCATTGATTTGAAAGGCAAGTTTTTGCTGCCAACGTTTGTGGATTTGCATACACATATTGATAAGGGACATACGGCTGAGCGGAGTAGGAATCCGACGGGGAATCTGAGTGGTGCAGATCGGTCAACAGCAGCTGACGCTGCATTTTGGGATGCAGAGGATGTAGAATGCAGAATGGAGTTTAGTGTACGCTGTGCATACGCGCATGGAACGTCTGCATTACGAACACATCTTATTAATATGACAGATAAGCACATAGAGCTCACCTGGCCTGCATTTGCCAAGATTCGGGATAGATGGAAGGGTCGTGTAGAGCTACAGGGAGTGTCCTTGGTGGCATTGAGTTTTTTTAGGGATGAAGACGCTGCGCGTAAGCTTGCTGATGTTGTAGCTGAACACGGTGGGTTGTTAGGGGCTGCAGTGTGTTGTGCAGAGCAAGGGGGGATGCCTGAGGATGATTGGACCACGTGTGATAAAGATAGAGACCTATTGTTAGATAGGATATTCACCCTTGCGAAGGAGAGGAATTTAGATATAGACTTTCATACAGATGAGAATGGTAATGAGTTGGCGCGTGGACTGCGATATGTTGCGGAGAAGACTCTCAAGTATGGGTACCAGGGTCGCGTGGTGTGTGGACATTGTTGTTCCCTGGCATACCAGCCAGAGCATGAACTGCATAGAACGCTCGCTGTTGCCGCCAAGGCAGGAGTTACAGTGGTGTCTCTGCCATTAGTAAATCAATGGACGCAGGATAGGCATGGCTCTGGAGGACGCACGCCACGATGGAGAGGCATCACTCTACTGCATGAGGCACGCCAGGCAGGCGTGCCAGTTGCCATTGCATCAGATAATACACGGGATCAATTCTACGCGTATGGGGATTTAGATATGCTTGAAGTATTCAATCAAGGTTGTCGGATGGCCCATCTTGATAGACCATATGGCACGTGGGTGCAGAGCGTGACTAGCACTCCAGCAAATGCCATGCGCGTGTTTGACCATGGCCGCATCAGAGTTGGCTGTCCTGCAAACTTCATCATCTTTCCAACGGCCCGCAGGTATAGCGAGCTACTCTCTCGACCTCAATACGATAGGATTGTTGTCAGGAACGGGTCACCGATCGACACAGAACTCCCATCCTATGAAGAGTTGGATTACATTCCCAACGCCGTCCTAAAAGGACAGGTCCCCTCCTCGGAAGTATCCTATGATCGAGTATCTGGAGCCGTCATTTGGAAGACGCGAGTAGCGTCAAGTGACCCTCACCCTGTTGAAAAGCGCGGTCATGCCATGGTCAGCAACATTGTGTTGAAAAAATCCCTCGAGTATGTGAATTCCACCAACACTGCCATGATGCACAATGCGATTGGAATATTACAGAAAGTCGAATGGATTGTATTTCTTATCGTCACGTTCTATCTTATACAATATACATAGAAGAATAAATAAACACTGTAATGGCACCTACCACTATTAGTGCTACTGATGTGGCGCCTGATATTGCTGTTGTTGCTGCTGGTGGGGAGGAGGCTGCTGCATTGGACCCGGACCTCCGACACTAGGAGGATACATTGGTGGTCTCACTCCACCATGTGGTGGTGGTGGACCTTGACCCATCCCAGGTGGTGGTCTCACCATCATTCCAGGAGGAAATGGACCACCAGGTGGTGGAGCAAATCCGTTCAACTCTGCCCACAGTCTCGCCTGAGCCTCTTCCTCGTACTGTAAATAGTACGCTTTTACATTTGATTTATGTTTAAATCCAGCGTTATGCTGTTTCCGAACCAGTGCCGAGTCGTGGGTCAAATACGCATCGCAATAATCACAGTAGTACCGTGGCATTGGAATGATATTTCCCGTATTCTTACCACCGTTTCGACTTCTATTTTCAATACAAACAATTCTATCTCAATATGATCAAGTATGCAGTCGAGTCTTCTTTCATACAAGGTTGCTGGTTTCTTTGCCAAGGACAATTTTTATGTTTTATTTATTAACAGGAACAGACCCTGTTTCATTGGCATGCAGAACGTAGAGACCCCCATGGCTGTCTCATACCAATATAATGATGGCAAAACACATGGTCAGTGCATCGACGGCATTTCTCTCGATCGAGAATGATGCCATCACATCTGTTTCTTCATCTTGTTGTTGTTGTTGTTCTTCTTCTTCTTCCTCAGTGCCAGTATCATCAGCAGCAGGGGTATTCATATTTCCGGTCGTCCCAGTATCATACGATGTATCATCACCTGTGCATGTATCGATAGACTCTGTACCACTACTGTACGTACTAGGCACACACTCTGGATATGGACTGTCTCCAGCAACAATGCAATTGCTGTCAATGAGGGATTGATACGAGTCGATGGCATGTGCATCAAATGACCACGTATCATCATTGAAGGCTGGGAATGTCTCTACACATGCCGCGTCAGTCACATCGGCAGCCCTTCCTGCTGGGCGCAACTCTCGTAGATCATCTGTGATTCCAGTCAGAGAGCCTAGAATGGACCCCAACAGGTTTGATTCAATGGCTTCTTGAACATACACGACTGGATCATCAGGATGCACAAAGTTGACAACTTTAGTATTCATACCAGAACGTTCCATTTCAGCCAGCCATAAATCTCCCCCCACCGGAGGGGCTCCAAAAGTATACACTGCAGTGACTCCTGTATCAGAGTCCTTGTCAAGCATCAAACCAGCAATTTGAGCAATAGCGCCTCCCAAGGAATGTCCAGTGATATATACAGCGCGATCAGGATATGCCTTGAGGATATTTTTAATCCATTCCTCACTGTCCTTCCATGCCTCATAAAAACCTTGGTGCAGGTTGACCTCTGCATCCCCTGCGTCTGCATTGATGATGTTTGTCTGGAAATTCGTCTCAAGCCAATCATCTTGAAATCCCTGAGAGTCAACCTCGCTGCCTCGAAACGCGATATATATTGAATCGTCATTCACAGCCACCCCTACTTCAGATCCCTCTGAATTGTATAAGAAATCCACACAGGATGCACCCACCAGTGCAGTAGCTGCTTGCTGGAACTCATCCTGTTCAGAGTACGCCATGCTGGATAATCTCGCCATCACGCCTGCCAAAGGATCTGATGGCGATGGAGACGATGTTTCTGAAATAGTGACGGATGAACATGCCCCCTCGCGAGGAGTAGTACTTGCAATTCTCTCATCTTCCTCCTCCTCCTGGTCCTCTTGAGTACAGGTAATATCGGGACAGGATATGTACACATCATCTGACGCCCCTAATGGCATTGTACCACTAATAGTCACCGTACCAGATCCACTGTCAGAGAAATCGCATGCAGGCCGACGAGGTGTGGCTCTCCACGAATATGGATACGAATACGAGGCTCCAAGCAAACCGGTGCACAACGAAGAACAAATAGTGTGCGCCAACTGCTCCCCCGGATCGATAGATATTTCAGTAGACCCATTGGTATCATCTTCGATACTGATATCAAGTGCTTCCTCGCATGCATTCTCAAAATTGACCGTCACACCATATTGCGCACGGCACACCCCAATAAAAAAGGCCAAGAACCATGCCCGCCGAATACGCAATTCCATCATTATTTCAATGATGAAAAATCCCTACTTTGTAATAAAGGTGCATTCTTTGTGCACGACATGTCCTGAGACCCGACAGGCAGGTGCTCACGTCCGGGAACTCGTGTTCCCGTACACATGAGCCTTTGGATCGTTTACTGCGATGCTTCCATTTCTGTACCACTAGAGGCCTCTTCCATGCTTGAGCTGATGCGCATCCAGTGAGTCGTAGATGCATCACCATTGTCTCGATCCCTCATCGGCCAATCCGCAGGTAGTATCTTGACCCTGTCTGCCGTGTGTCATGAGGGAGGGTTACGCTACGCACACCGGTGTGCAGAGATCTAGCGTCATCTCGACTTGCGGTCGACACGAGTAATGAAGAATATTCGCCCACAATGCCACCAACGCCCTTGTCCAAGAGACAACCGATTGCACTCATTCTTCAATTGCTTTTATTCATTTGAATTTCAATCTCCACAGTGAACTCCATCTGTGGAGAAAGTAACTCAGTGTCACATATACCTTGTCACAAGGGTAGGTCATGTTGCCATTTTCACCTGTGGTTGCTTCTTGGTGGTGTTCTTTGGCCATCCATTGGCGTATATTGCAAGAATATATATTAATTGAAACATAGACGACCGAATAATGGGCAATTGAGTTCATTGCAGGGAAGAAGGTTGGGTGAAGAATTTATATCACGTATTTTTACTGTCACCGCCACTGTAGTACGATGAGCGGTATGGTTTCATTCTTAACTGGATGAAGCATCAAAATAGTTGATAGTTTCTCAGAATTACGGATGCGGGGTGCGAATTTTGGAGCAGCGCCGGACAAGGACGTGCAGGTCGACAACCGCACAGCGCCTCAAGGAAGGGTGGGTTATTTTGGCCAGGAGGCTGCATCAGGATCCATGTTGTGGAATGATACATCGGATAATACTGTCCATAATGGTATGGGGTATATTCGGGCTCAGAATATCGAGAGTAGAGATGAGACGAGAGGCTCCTCCCTGCCCAGCAAAATCATACTGGTGTCAGGATTGACAGAGGACGTGGAGCGAGATGATTTGATTTTATACTTTGGAAAGTATGGAGTGATTGAAAATTGTGTCATGACGAAAGATTCTTTGAACCTGGAGTCTCCGGGAAGAGCGTATATAACGTTTCTGAATATTGAGGATGCGTGCTCAGCTGTCAGTGTACCACAACATTTTATTTATGGGAAACCATGTGTGGTGCGATATTGTTCTCTGCAGGATGTGCAGCCGGCATCGTCAGAAACCAATAGGGTATTTGTTGCCAGGATACCTGCGGGCGTGACACAGCCAGAGTTTCGTGCATATTTTGGTGCATTTGGGACCATCAAGGACGCATACATGCCCAAGGATTCCAGTAAAATGGGTCATAGGGGTATTGGGTTTATCACATATGCGCATGCTAGCTCTGTCGAGAGAGTGATGATGTGTAAGCATGCGTTGGGGGGGAATGAATTGGCAATCGATCGAGCAAATCCAAAGGACAAGCCTAGCGGTGGTATGGCACCCAGTCGGTCGGCCTCGTCACAACCAAACCTTGCAATGGCTGGGAGCTGGAATAACTATATCGATATATCAAATCGTACCACGTCCCCTGCCGATAGCGCTTTTAGTACCCCGCAGGGGTCCTTGGCAGATGCCTTCCTCAGCAGGAGTGGCCACTCATTGGCATCGCAGCATTCACTGGGCAGTCCCTATTACTCTGGTAGGAGTCAGCATATGATGCGATCAAGCTCGAATTTGGGACTGCCTTTGCCAAATGTGGCCTCCAATCCATATTTGATGGGTGGTGGGTTCACACAAAGCCCAACGACACAGTCAATGACAAACATGATGGACCCACTAAGTCCAGCTGGGGCGTCGTACGTAAGCAGCTATTCTTCCTCACTAAATGAGAGCGCTAGTCTTTTATCTGGGAGATTTGATGCGTCGCATCACGGATCCAGAGGAGAATCTCTCTGGTTGCAAGGCGGATCTGGGCATGGTGCCTCCATGCATGGTCCCATGTCAGCTCGTGCTGGTCCCAGGCTATTTGTTGGGAAGCTTGCGAGAGAAACGACAGAGATGGATTTAAAGAACTATTTTTCACAGTTTGGATTTGTTTTGGATGTATACTTACCGCGAGATAAGACGAATAAACAAGAGCACAGAGGGTTTGGATTTGTGACATTTGAAACGGATGCAGCCATTCATAGAATTCAGGGAATCGGAAATCACACAATACTTGGAGCAAATATCGCAATCGAAAGTGCTGTACCCAGAACCTCAGTTGATGAAACGCGAGTAGAACCCGAGAGCGATGGCCCTCGGGTTGAGCTGTCCACGGCAGAGACTGCCCAATTAAATTCTGGCTTTGAAGCCTTTGGGTTGGAATCTGCTTGATTACAGGACACACACCAGTCGAATAATTATTATTATGAACACTATTACCAAGTGATGCTTCTTGATGATGAACATTACATGTCTTTCAATCTTTTTTTTCTTTTCAATACATGTACATCCAGTCGACGTTTCATGCGTGATGATACACCATCTATCAAAAAACGTTTGCTCCATCAGAGTCCTCTTCTTCTTCTTTTTCTTACAGTCCAAGACGATGCGCCGTGAAAGAAAATCTATCAAAGGCCCTCTGATCTATTTCATTCATTGGTCTCGAATTATTGATATCTCTAAACCATCCATCACGTTGATCATTCAAAAGGTGGTCCAAGTTATTTGAATCCATATGATGCTCAAACTGTAACATAACGCTCTCATCGTTTTTTCCAATCCCTGTGAGATAGAGTTTTTTGTCATCATAATCATACGCAAAATCCACTGTCCAATCGCTCCCCTCGAGTTTTGCCTCAAAATAGTAAGTTGATCCGAATTCAAAAAAGAAGGGTCCTTCTGAAGAAGGATCGGGTATGCGCTGTGAGTACGACAATTCGTAGAAGATCTCTCCATCACCCATTAGAAAATACTTTTGAACACTAGTATACATGGCTAAAGAATTCATTGGTTTCTCCTCCTCCACCTCGGCAACGCACTGTTTGATACGTTTCAAAAGTTTTTCTTCTTCCAGACAACCGCCGTGCAGAAAACACGGCTCAAAAACAGCAAAAAATTCCTTACAATCCATGAATAATATACCCTGGTAATGTATATATTCACATACTCGAATATGTTATCAGCGTATGAATAATAATACATGGGTTGACCTCATAGAACCAACTCAGTTCTATGAGGTCAACCCTGAGCAGAAAATAACATGCCTTCCCACTGAAAGCATGGTTTGATGGGACATTCCCCAACCACAGGGACATGATCCAAATCTGGATCATCCAAATCTATCTGCCAGATTGCGAAATCCTTATATATGCTCTTCATCTCCCTCCACCCAAACAGAAAATAATTGAATTATTTCAACAATACAATATTTGCCAAAATGATGACCTCCACTATCAAAACAAGCTTTGCTAACGCTACTGTCCGTCGCTCTGCCAGGGTACGACCAATGTTCTACTTGTCTGAGACGCATAGGAGGATCTATACCTCCGTTGTGTAATTTATTGAAATAAAATAATATTATTGGCTTCGTGACGCATGCCATGGGTGCGGATGTCTCACGTTGTTTGGTTTTTATCTTCTCTCTGCAGACCTCCCAGACTGTGGTTGCTGCCACCAAGTCCGGAAAGAAGACCTCCTCCTCCTCTTCCAAGATTGAGTGGTACGTACTACTACTACTACTACTAGATGCGGTTTGTTTACGATGCGCAGGCAACGAGCCGAGGCTGTGAGTGTGCCCCGGCATGATGGTGTGGGCAAGATATGAAAGGATAAAGAAAGATTTTTTTGGCATCATGGGTGCCAATCCGACATATGCGCCGACGCCCTCGCCTGGAGCATGCCTTTGATAATGAGAGAATAACATTGTTTTAATTTTTTTGACGTCTGCAGGTATGGTCCAAACCGTCCAAAGTACCTTGGTCCATTCACCCCAGATGTGCCATACCTCACCGGTGAGTTCCCAGGAGACTACGGATGGGATACCGCCGGTCTCTCTGCTGATCCAGAGACCTTTGCCCGTAACAGAGAGCTTGAGTTGATCCACGCTCGTTGGGCTATGCTCGGAGCTTTGGGATGCATCGTCCCAGAGTGGTCTTCCAACACTGGAAACATCCCATGGTTCAAGGCTGGAGCCAAGATTTTCGACGATGAGGGTATCCAGTACCTCGGATTCAACGGATTCATCAACGCCCACTCCATCGTTGCCACCTTGATCGTCCAGGTCATCCTTATGGGAGCTGTTGAGGGATACCGTAACGGAGGAGGAAACTTTGAATGGGCTGAGGGTCTTGACAGACTCCACCCAGGAGGTCCATTCGACCCACTCGGACTTGCTGATGACCCAGAGGCTTTCGCCGAGCTCAAGGTCAAGGAGATTAAGAATGGTCGTCTTGCCATGTTCTCCATGTTTGGATTCTTTGTTCAGGCTATTGTGACCGGAAAGGGACCATTGGAGAACCTCTCTGACCACTTGGCTGACCCATCCGTCAACAATGGATTCGCTGCCGCCACCAAGTTTGTTCCAGGAAACTAAATGTATGTATGACGGCATTGCTATTCTAGATTGAAAAGAATGTTGTGATCTAGCGTCGAGTTTTTTGCATCTTTGATACATCTTTTCTTTTTTGATGCTGGCAGTCTGGAAGATGGCTATTTTATTGCACATTTCATCATCATTTCCTGCTAGTATCCATTGTAAGTAAAAGCCAAGGCCACAACATTATGTATATTCACTCTTGCTGTTGTTGACAGTCTTCTATGCATGGAGATTGATCCTAACTTTGATCAATAGTGACGACGTTCTCAGAAGCAACAGGGTTCATACACCCCTTTAATAAAAAGGGGTGGACCCTTTTCCAATGGCAATGTAGGTGCCAGTATTCTTCTTCATTCTAGCAGTTGAAATCCATACGGGTTTACAACACAACAAAAGGGAAAAGAAAAACAAAAGAAAAAGAATAACAACAAGAGAATGTTGTTCGTCTTGCCCTCCCTCGGGGCTTGCGCGTCAAGTCTCGCAGCGAGCTGTGCTTGGTGTTGTTGCTCCGTAGCGACAAGAGAGATACTTAAAAGTAGCGCTCGAGTGGCATATAGCGTCTTGTTCATGTTTTCTATGCTGTTTGCGTGGATGCTTCGTGACTTTGCCAAGCCAGTCATTTCTCACATTCCATGTGCGTTGTTTTTGTATCATATATCCCTCGGACGAACCATGTCTCGACTCAGTTATATGTATGTATGTAGGGATTATTAAGCAATTTGGCAAGGATGGAGACCAACCACCTGACGAATGGTTTGGAGAACAGGCAGTGTTTCGACTGTCTCTAGGGAACTGTATCCTCTTCTCTGGGTTGGCACTGCTCATGGCATTTCCTGCCCCAGTAAAATACAAGGATGACTGGAGAGATGCGTACATTCATCATGGTGGATACCTTGTGAAGGCGATGCTCTGGCTTGTGTGTAATATTGTCCCATTTTTCTTCTCCAATGGTGTTATTACAGTATACGCTGCAGTATCAAAGGTTGTTTCTCCTCTCTTCCTGGCAATTCAGACTCTCATCATCATTGATGCGACGAACGCGTGGAATGAAGCCTGGGTGTTTGAAGGAGAGGAGGATGAGAGATACTTGTATGCGTTGCTGGTTGCAACAGTGGGGGCCTATGGCGCGTCCTGTGTCATGATTGTTTTATCATATGTCTGGTTCTCGCCATCTGGACCGGATTGCTCTCTGAACATGTCTCTGATCACTATTGGGCTGATTGCATGCGTGGTATTGAGCATTTTGACCCTGCATCCATCAGTCAGACGCGTCAATCCAGGAGCCTCCATTTTTGTTGCGTCAGCAATCACGCTTTATGTATCATATTTAGGATTTTCGGCACTGCAATCTGAACCGAGAGACTACGAATGCAATATGTTGGGGCAGAGGTTGAATGCAGCATCCAGCACAACATTGGCCATGGGCATGGTGTTGACCCTTGCCAGTACTGTGTGGGCAGCTTTCCGAGCTGGCTCCAATACTAGAACGTTCCAAACAGATGCAGAAGATTCACTTTTAGAAGAAGCAGAGATGACATCCAGTGGAGTAGACATGGCACCGTCCAGTGATGCAGGCATGACCAGAGATGGTGCATCCCCTGCTCACAAGGACCAGGATAGAGAAGCAGTCACGTACAATTACGTCCAATTTTACATCATCTTTGCATTAGCGTCCATGTATACGGGAATGTTAATGACCGGATGGGGGAGCGGTCGAATCGAAAAGGATTTGATTGATGTTGGCTGGACAAGCGTTGCTGTGAAAATCACATCCCAGTGGATTGCTGCAGCCCTGTACATGTGGACACTCGTCGCTCCGATCATACTTCCTGATAGAGAATTCTGATATAATAATGTTACATTGTCATCATCATAATACATCTTGTTGTTGTTATTAGTTAATATCTGTCCTGATCCGAAAAGGAGTCAAATTCAATTTCCCCTCCCACACCTCTCCCAGGGAAAGGCCCCTGATAAAATACATCCCTTGGAGGCAACTGCTGCCGTCCTCCTCCTCCTCCTCGACCACCTCGATGCGCCGAGTACTCTGGATACATGACAGCTCCCGCATCAATCCCTCCTCCTCCTCCTCCTCTTCCAGGCTGATGATGCGCCCATTCTGCAACCCCACCTCGACCATACCTCCCACCATCCACTGGCGTTGGAACATATCCAGACCGACCCCCACCTCCACCCCGCGGCGGATGACCCCCACCTCTACCCGTATACTGCTGCCCAGGATGTCTACTAGTATACTGCTGCGTTGGCTTATACCGATGCTGATGCACCACCCCAGCCGCCCCCCCTCTCTCATGCTGATGCATCTCATGCTGCACCTTTCTCAACTGAGACACCCGTGGCACATCTCCAGACTTGGCATTCTCCAACGTCATTGCCACAAACCTCTCCATCAACGCATCCAATGTTTCTACACGCGCCCGCAACTCTACCCGCAACAAATCCTTCTTCTTCTCATCAGACTCCTTCTCAATCTGATCCTCAATCTCCTTCACAGCAGCCTCATGAGACTTCTTCTCCTCATGCTGCGCTGGAGTCAACCTCAACTGCAATCCAACAATGTACAAGTGAGAACCCTCAATACTACCAGTCATTCTTACAACCACCACACATACATGCAACTTTTCCTTCTGCACCTCCTCCTTCAATATATCCTCCTCACTCTTCCCAACTCTATCCGCAATCACAACCTCACGGGGCTTGGCGTCCCCAAACACACCATGCTGATAACTCTCCCGCAACCGCTCAGCCTCTATCCGAGCAGCAGCTTCTGGATCTCTAGGTTTCAAATGAAGCTTTCGTCTTTGAGGTCGTTCTTTCTCGATATCATGGTGCTGCACATTGTCTTCTGCCATGTCTTTTTAGATTCGGAGCATGAGAAGACACTTTTCAGGTTCCTATATCGTCTCGTCACGACTCTTGGCTGTCTATAAATAAATAAAAATATACAGAGTACTGTTTCTTCTGTGCCAATCACAGGTACTGGACTGATTGGTGTCGGAAAGAAGAAGAAACACGAAAGAAGACCCCCCTCTCCGATGAGATTTTTGCCATCCGGATGGATGGATCCACCACCATGGCCATGGCCATGGCCATGGCGCTGATGTCCCCTTTGTCACTGTTTGGTCCTGAACAACATCTTGCTCGTTGTATAGAATTGATATTGCAGGATGGCTGTGACCACTCGAGGTGCATCAAGGAGGCGGGGGACAGATCCAGGTGATCACACTGCTCCACCGCCAAAGGAAAAACAAGGCACGAATGGCATCCACGCACAGGTGATTGATATGAAACCTAGTCCACATATAGCATGGCAGGTATTCAAATTAATAATCTGTGTGTGCGGGACCTATGGAGCCTACATTACGCAGGGACTGTTCCAGGAGGTGTTGTCAACAAAGCAGTTTGGTGCGGAGAAGGAGCGATTTCCTCATTTAGCGACATTGAATTCATTTCAGTCATGGGCATGTTTCATCTGGGCATTTCTATTGATCCTTATCACGGAGAAGATGTTCCAATGGGGTTCTTCTTCTTCTTCTTCTTCTGCTAGGATGAGCCATGGAGAAGAGGAGGAGAATGCGTCTTCTTCTGATCATCCGCCCATGTCTGCGTATTGGAAGGCTGGGTTTACAAACTGCTTTGGCCCAGCATGTGGATACCAAGCATTATATTATATACCATACCCTGCTCAAGTATTGGCCAAGAGCTCCAAGATGATACCAGTCATGGTGCTTGGCACCCTGTTGCACCACCAGCGCTACTCTGTCATCGAGTACTTGTGCTGTTCTCTCGTCACAGCCGGCGTCTCCATGTTTGCTGGATTCTCAGGGAGGAGAGGGCATGGCGTAGCCTATCCCAACGCCCCTCTCGGATACTTTTTATGCTTTTCAAACCTCATGCTGGATGGATACACCAATGTGACCCAGGATGCCATTAATAAAAAATACAAGCACAGCACTGCCCTCCACATGATGTGCTGGATGAATTTCTGGACTGGTGTATTCTATATTCCCATGATGTTTGTATTTAGCCATGCAGGCCGTGATGTGATTCAATTCTGCATGGCACACCCAGAAGCAGGATATGACATTCTCAGCTTTTGCATCTGCGGTGCTGTTGGCCAATTGTTCATTTTCTATACAATAAAATCCTTTGGATCGTTGACGAATACCCTCGTGACGACCACAAGGAAGTTTTTCTCTATATTAGCAAGCGTCGTCTGGAGTGGGCATGCGCTGTTATGGCAGCAGTGGATTGCCGTGTTTCTCGTCTTTTCAGGACTGATTTCTAGTAGCCTGTACAAACACAGTCAGGTCAGGATGAAGAAGCGCCATGCTTCTTAACAATGAATCGAATAGTAGTAATGTATATATAAGTAGTACATAGTAATAATAATAAAAAATATGGTTCAACAAAGGAAAGGACAGGAGGAAGAGGGCGTGATTCATACTAATAATGGCACGACACTCACATCGACGGAATCAGCGTCACAGCGACAGGTATGTTTGATTCATGGTATGGTGGATATTGTACTAGTATTTTAAATGGATTCTGTGCAGGTTGTTCCTGAGGGTACGTTGGAGATTGGGACGTCTGTGATGTGTACAGCGACGTTTGATAATCAAGAGCACCTCGGCGAGATTATTGAGCAACGGATGGACTCAAAGTACGGTGTTATGTACTATATTCATTACAATGAGTTGGATAAGCGGTTGGATGAGTGGATTACAGCGTCGAATGTTGTGTCTGTGGCGAAGAGTCTTCCGAGGGTGGGTTCGGGGGGGTCGGCGTCTGGGTTGGAGGATACGAGCATGCAGAATCAGAAGATGACACGTCGACAGAAGCGACAGTATGCTGAGATTAATCATTTGAGTCCGTCGGTGGAGGAGCTGCCTCCTCTGGACCAGTACTTGGAGAAGGAGCATCAGGAGAAGACCAAGGTGAAGAATGTTCAGGTGATTGAGCTTGGGAGGCATGAGATTGATACGTGGTATTTTTCTCCGTATCCAGAGCCGCATGCGTCTTGTCAGAAGTTGTATATATGTGAGTATACGTTGAAGTATTTCAGGAAGAAGAAGACGCTGTTGCGGCACATGGCAAAGTGCACGCTCAAGTGTCCTCCTGGGGATGAGATTTATAGGTCTCCTGCGAGGGCAGGGACGGCGCTTGCTGGGACGTATACGAATCCTCAGATATCCATGTTTGAAGTAGATGGGAAGAAGGCAAAGGTGTACTGTCAGAACTTGTGCCTGTTGTCCAAGCTGTTTTTGGATCACAAGACGCTGTATTATGATGTGGATCCATTCCTGTTTTATGTCTTGTGTGAGGTGGATAAGGATGGGCATCATGTGGTTGGGTATTTTTCAAAGGAAAAGGATTCAGCGGAAGGGAATAATTTGGCATGTATTTTGATTCTGCCGCCGTATCAGAGGAAGGGGTATGGTCGGTTTTTGATTGCCTTTTCCTATGAATTGTCCAAAAAGGAGGGTCGAGTGGGGAGTCCAGAGAGGCCGTTGTCTGATTTAGGAGCTGTGTCGTATCGCTCGTACTGGACGAGGGTGATACTGGAGACGCTTCGAGACTGCAAGCATAGTATGAGTATTAAAGATATTTCAGATAGGACGTCCATTCGGACGGAAGATATTGTCAAGACGTTGGAAGGGCTTTCTCTGATCAAGTATTGGAAAGGAGATCATATCATTTCTGTGACACAGAAGATTATTGATGAACATTTGAGGACGATCTCCTCGGAGAAGAATATAGAAATAGATCCATCTCGGCTGAGATATGATCCGCTGATTGTCACACATCATTCGGGAAAACGAGTTCACATGTAAGATATTGTTGTTATTACGTTGACGTTATGTATTCAAGTATCACTGGGTGGATGGCCTCTGGATAGTCTTCCTGTGGCATGTGGCCGAGCTTTGCTTCTATTCCATAGCACATTTTCATATTGGTACGCTTCTCCTCCAACCAATCCAGAGTACCCTTGACATCCAAGAAGGAATCAGAATTCCCATGAATCAATAATGTCGGCTTTTGAAATGACACGAATTCTTCATCTACCTGCTTTTTTAAAGCCTCCCAATCGCAGTTCTCCATGGTGTGCCAAATGGCGGCAGAGGCATTGTTTGGTGACTGCTCGTATGGAGCATTATATGCATCTGCATCTGTCGCAGACAGTGCGTACGGTCCACCGGCAGCATTATAGAATCTTCCATCGAAAGGAGAGTTTTCTTTTGGTTTTAAAAACGGTATTGGACTCTTATACTGAGCCAATTCTGGTCGTAGCTTTGATTTGAGGCCAAGTGGGACATTCAGTGTCACCAGTTTGGCAATTCTATCGGGATTCCTTGCTGCGTACAACATGGCATATTGCCCTAGGATATATCCATGAGTAATAAGTACTACGGGTGTATCGCCGTATAACGTTTCCATGAGATTCTGTAGTTCTGAAATGTACGCATTTTGTGTATATGGAAACTCTGATGATGACGGGTGATCTGATGCACCATGCCCGAGGAAATCAAACGCCATTGCCTGAACACCATCCTTTTCTAACAAATTGACAGTCTTTCTAAACGAGTAACTGGAAGAACCGAGACCATGAGCGCACACCACTGGCAATGAAGCATTGCTGTCAGCACTTCCTCTGTAGGCATGGGTGAAACGTCCAGTGGATACTGTATTCGAGGCAGTTCTTGCACGAGCAGTCCCTTCGATGACTTCTCCAGTCATGGGATCAATCTCATCGAGGTCCGATGACTGTATTCTCCACTGTCGACGTGCACCTGAAGGCCAAGTGTGACGGACAGCCACACTTTCCAACCTGGGCTGGCACGCACTTGCCGGCGATACTCCTCTAATTTGCTGCATTTTGATACAATTTTTGATTCTGATGAGTTATGTGCGCAATTCATGTAATAACAACAAGTGGATCGCATTGGTTGACAAGTTTCTTAATTGAGACGTTTTTTGAGTAGGCCTGAAATTCAGTATTATGCAGTGCTTTTCTGCAATTGTAATTCGCAGTATACTTATTGCAATATGATGATCCAGTAGAATTCTGGACGTTTGTGGGATCAGTGACAACGATCATGGCTTCAGAACAAGAAGAACAAGAGGGTGGGGTTTTTGACAGCCTTGCAGAAGAAATGGACAAGGCGGCAGAAGCACACCCACATGATATAGATAAACAGATTGAAATGGCTCTGGAGTGTCCTTGTGTGGGTACGATTCGTAGTAATGTTACTGCACCGCATGATGAAAGGAAACAACCATCATGATGGTATGCTGTCTCCTCTTGTTCCATGTCCTATGACACATGACTCTATGATGCAGAGGATATGATGCAAGGACCGTGTAAGGATTCATTCGTAGATTCCTTTAGTTGTTTTATGAAGAGCACGCATTCTGAAGTCAAAGGATACGATTGCATAGAGCATTTTGAAAAGTTTCAAAAGTGCTTGGAGAAGCATCCAGAGCACACTGAGCAATTCTTCTCAGGTGGAGATGATGCATGATCATACATATTTATTACTATACATTTTACATGCTATATATATAGATTCTTAGTCCGTCCGAACGAGATATGTGTTTGCCACAGCAACAGCTCGAAACCATCTGGAGGGGGCCTGTCCCCGCGATGTATCCTTCATGATTTTCAAGTATTTCACATCCAACCCGCTCATTGTCGGCTTTCCCGGCAACACAAAATGGGCCATGATTGGTCCCATTTCATGTCGAACCATGTGGGCCTGTCCAGGCTCAATGGTGAGTCGTACTCGAAGGGTGTGTTCCCTGCCACCTGGTAGGTTTCTCAACACCCAGACCAATTTTGAATCTCTCGGATACCATTCAGCGCTCTGTTGGAACGATTTACCGGTCAATTTTGACAATAATGGGCCCTCATTATCCTGTGTATCTGTATCTACATGAGCTCGAGACACGGTCGGTGGAAGTGGTAGCACAATCTCGACCCCTGATGCTGTCTTGCGGGGTTCATATTCTGCCAAGAGTCGGATGTAGAGCGTCATCTTCTCATCCGAATGCATATCATCTTCAACAGCCGGATAAATTCTAAATGGAGGACGGAATGACTTTGAACTACGATACGTCAGGAGAGAAAAATGCCCTTCTGGTGGCACCAGCTCTAGTATCCTGTCCTGGGCAAACACCTGCTGATCAGCACTCTCATGCAGAGAATACGTATCCAGCACGACTGGTCCAAGCCCATCGTCTAACGATCCATAATTCAAAGGCATACCATCATCATTCGAAGCATCATCTGAAAGAAGAAGCAAGTTTTCTGATAAACCAAGGCGAATCATTGGATTTCCATGCAGATAGGACTTGACCTGTACGGACCCGACAATAAAGGACGTCCTCAGACGTCCAGACACATCGAAAATCGCCGTCAATTTTTCTACAATGTCTACAAAAATTTCCTCCTTGGCTCCCGTCCTCGACGTGCTCAGCACAGACTTGACAACCTCCTTTGGTCCAGACCCAATGGATGCCAGCGGAGCCTTGGGCCGTGACACAGCAGGCTCCATCGCAATAAACTCCTTCAGCCTCTCCGTCGACGAATTCTGCGGAAACCCATAATCCATAATCTCATCTAACAACTCATAAACGAGCACGAAATTCTTCCGAACAGACTCCTCGGACACATGACCCACATAATCATTGGTAATCCAAAACAGCCGATTCAGCATTTCTAATACAAGAGATGGGGACACATTCTCCCTCGTCGTCGCACCCCAATACAACGAACCAGCTTTGATGTATAGATACTGCGTTCCATCCACGCAAAACACAGGAGGCGCGTCTTTCAAGGTAATTCTTCGAAACAGAATTTCTGGAGACGTCTTGCACACATTCCCCTTGAAATCCTTCAAAATAATCACATCACCACGAGGTGACAGCACCATCAATTGAGAAATCATCTATTAAATATTCCTATTCCTCGTGCTTCTTCGTGCGTCGATCACCAGCAATCAATCTATACACAGTTGTCACAAGAGTATGCAAAATCACTGTTATGGGTAAAAAGCCAATCACAGCTACCAGAGCAATAAACAAGTCCTTTCTTGGAAATGGAATCTCATAACCAAACAATGTATACTCGTCGCCGTGGTATCCACTCATCTCACGATCAAATCCAGAGGTTTCTCGACTAATCCCTTCTTCGTCTTCTTGTCGGAAAGCGTGTTTCTACACCAGTATGACACCGCAGTCTATCCCGTTGCGTTAATCTAATAAATTATCTATTGAAAAATCAATTCTTCTCCCACACTACGGCTGTGACGTGTCTTTATCCCAAAGAAGAGCAAGAAAAGGACACGTGCCCGTTGACGACGACCCTGGTGGACTAAAACGATTGTTCTACTGATGAGACCAATGATGTGTACATTACTCTGGCAATTAGAATGCATGGATACACATATATCCGTCTCTTTGGTTGTCATGAGACTCCATCCCCGAAATACTCTGTCCGGTCAGATTCAAATTTCTTCAAATACAGACATCGGTTGTTTCTTCTGGATGAATGCACTCTTTTAACGAATATAATGCTTAGAAATGGCGTTTATTTGTATTTAAAAGTATTGTGACTGCCATATGCGTTTGAGAAGGGGAGGAATTTGAAATTCAAGCTGCTTGTATCGCAACAACGGCAATCTCAGTCCTGTGGGGCTAATTCATTGTGAATCACGCTATTGATTTGCGTTGGCTTTACTACTGTATTGGTGGTACATTAGTAGCAGAGAAGCTGTCGATAGCAATTGGCTGTTGTTGCTACTCATACAGACATACATAGACTGGTTGGTTTGAAGCAGGCATTTCTGGTTTTCTACACGTGTTGTTATTACATACGGAGTACGAAATTGAGAAAAAGACATGGACAATTCTGATGTGAATGCGAGAGGCAATGTCCGACCGGATTTGGATGCTGTTCCTGGTATAGGGGGTCTTGTTGCTCCCAGGTTTACTGGTGATGGAAGGGGGCTGGAAGAAGAGAAGGAGAATGTTGATGAAGAATTGCTTGATATGGTGGCCGGTATGCCCTTGTATTCGCAACAACAGTCTCAGGATGGGGGCAAGGTGGCAGGAGGGAAGGGGAAGCCTTCTCTTGATGAGATGGATGATATTGACATGTTGTTGGATATGGAGGAGCCGGTGGATGGGATTGGGCTGGATGATGATGATGATGAGATTGGCGGTGATGTGGGGAATGTTGATGGGTATGTTGGATTCTTGGGGGAAGCTGAGACGAATACGAATGGTAATGATGATGTCGTTCATCATGATGCCGGAAATGTCCTCAACACGGCAGATGAGTCGGCGCATGAGGCTGCTCCATCTCTCCCACCAGAATCTAATAGCGACGGGGATATTGAGACAACAGAAACAGTCAAGGAGGATGTGATCAAGGATAGAGAGTGCCTTCCTCCTCAAAGGGATGCGATGAATGCCACAGAACAATACATCACTGTGACATCTCCGTCAGGAGAGCGGGTGTATGCTCCATTGCATGTGGATGATACTTCCGATGGTGGTCTACTGGCTCGCGCTCTCCGGCGGAGCAAAGGCTCTCTTTTGTCGACGAAAATTGATGCGTTGCTCTCCGCAGTGGAAAAGGATCACTTTGAACGGGTGTTGGCTGAAACACAAGGTAGAGGGCAGGATACTAGTAGGAAGATGAAGAAGAAGGAGAAGAAGGATCAGAAGGCGTCTGCTGCTGGCACATCTGGGCTTTGGGTAGATAAATATGCTCCTCGTCATTTTATGGATTTGTTAAGCGATGAGTTGATCAATCGGGATGTCGTCAAGTGGATGAAGCAGTGGGATAGATGTGTGTTTGGCACAGTAGATGCTTCCAAGACATCAGAGACCACCGATCCATATTTCAGGCCTGAACAGAAGCTTATTCTCCTTGCAGGACCACCTGGTCTTGGGAAGACAACCTTGGCGCATATTGTGGCAAGGCATTGTGGGTACAAGGCTGTGGAGATTAATGCCAGTGATGAGAGGAGTGGCCCAGAGTTGATGTCTAGAGTCATTAATGCCATGGAAATGACATCTGTTATTGGTGAAAATCGTCCTAATTGCATTATTATCGATGAAATTGATGGAGTAGCCGCAGGCGGAGAGGGGAAGAGTGCAGTTTCTGCTCTGATAAAACTTGCACAAGCAAAGGTGGAAAAGAGGAGCAAGCACCAAGAGGAAGATGCAGGTGGGAAGCCGTCAAGGAAGAAGAAGAAGGATAAGCCATTGACGAGGCCCGTCATTTGCATATGTAATGATTTGTATGCGCCTGTGTTGCGACCCCTCAGGGATGTGGCTCGCGTATTTCATGTCAGGCCCCCATCAGCAGAGAAACTGGTGGAGAGATTACAGTTCATTTGCAAGCGGGAGAAATTGAAAGCAGAAAAATCAACATTGAGAGCTCTTATCGAGAAGACAGAATGCGATATTCGGTCATGCTTGAATACCATGCAATTTATTGGAAAGAAGCAAAAGATGTTGAGATTGAGTGACATTTCTTCAGTGGGCAGTGGTCAGAAAGATATCACCATTGGTGCTTTTAGACTCTGGAAAGATTTACTGCACCAAAAGGTATGTATAAATGTATTTGTATGGGATGGGACGCGATTGTCATCACTGTGAGTATATCTACGTATGCAGAAGGGCCCAGCAGTCATTGGTCAGGTGCCAGAGTCAGAATCCCAACGCTGTTCAAGGCTATTCAACACCATTTTGGACTTTGGCGATCATGATCTTGTCATTGGAGGATTTTATGAGAGCCTTCCTTCCATTATTCATTTTGATATGGCACTTTTGAGAACCTCAACAGTGCTAGACAACATGCAGATGGCTGATATGCTACAGCGCAAGCTATCCCAAACGTCAGACTTCTCACTAGGAAAATATTATCCAGCAATGACGTTGCGAATAGCCAATATCCTATCAGGACCTGAAAATCCATCCGTCAGATGGCCAAGAACTCTTCCAGCTACCAGAAGAGAACTTGGTGAAAGAAAAGCAATGCTGCACAGGTGGATGTTGGGGATGAACCCTAGCACCTATGTGACTCTTGGTAAGACAGCGGCTGTAGCTGAAACGATTCCTCTTCTTCCATGGCTTCTGAGCCCTAGTTTACGGCCCGTCTCTAGGCATCTGTATTCAAAGGAAGAAAAGAAGACATTGGAAAGACTTGTAGATGCCATGCTGGCCCTTGGGGTGTCCTATTCTTTGGAAGATGATCAGGATTCAGATGAGTCAACTACAGCCGTCAAATTCAACCCTCCGATCCACACATTCTGGAATTTCCCTAACAAGACGCTTGGCCAAACATGCCCTCCTCGAGACATACCAGCCCCAACACAACAGATGGTTGCTCACGAGCTTGACATGGAGCGCATCCGGCGCAGTACAAAATCAAGTCAGGAAGGTCATCAGACGCAGAGTACACCCTCACAGGTGCCTAAACCCACCGCAGCACATATTCCTGTGAGTCTAGCACAGAGATTGGAAGAGAATAAGGCATCAACCCCGTCCAAAAAGAAGACATCGACACGGAAGCGGACTTGGCTAGACAAACTAAAAAGTAAACAGACAACACGAGGCCGTTCCGACCAAAACTCACAGGGACAGACACACAGCAAGAAAATGAGAGCAGAGGACATGCCTGTGCTGTACAAGTTCCATGAAGGATACACAAATGCAGTGAAGAAACCCATCAAAATTGCCCAATTACTCTAACATGTCAATGATGTGTAATCAATTACAAGAAAAAGATTATAGTTTCGTAAAATAGAAACACGTCTACCTGGAAGAAGCTATGCAATTCATTCTAACACATGTGATGCATCACCTCCCCATTTCTCTAACCCACCAGAATTTAGCGTGGGGACACTGTAATGTTGCTGTCATCCTCCAGCAACGTTCCGTTCTTGAACTCAGCAGCAGCAGCAACTGGCCAAGCGAGTCCACCCCAAAGAAGCTTCCAGGCAAGTGGCACATCAATGATAATCTCCTTCTCAGTTGGCTTCTTGTCCTTCTTGACCTCCTGAACATACTTGGTTCCAGAGTATCCAATCCATCCAGCAACATAGATGAAACCAATGGTTGGAAGCAACACATCTCCAGCATGTCCATAACGAAGAGCCAGTCCTGGGTCAGCGATCAAATGTGGGAGTCCGTCAGTTCCGCAGAGAAGCCCCTGGCTAGCATACTTGTCAAATCTCTTCTCAGTCTTCTCAATGGTGGCCTGGAGAGCAATTGCTGGAGCAGATCCAGCCTCATACTGCTTCATACGCTTGGTAAGACCCTTAACCTCCTGCTTTTTGCGCTTGGCAAAAGCCTTGGACTCGGAGCATGGAGTCAATCCAGCGACATCAGCCATGGCAGCGTCCACAGCGGTGAGACCCAAGACAGCAGAGAGCGCAGCGGCAGCAGCAGCCTTTCCCAACTTTTCAGCTCCAGTCTTCTCAGCAGAGCAAACGACCTTGTTGGTCACGGCGGTGCGCTTGGCACTGGCCACCTTTGGGGCGAATGTGGTTCTGCACACAAAACCATCCAAATTACATACCCATCCCCATCCTTGTACCAAATAAAACAGTTTTGTGATCAGATGGATACGCAGATAGACCGCAATCAGCCACGAGTGCTGTTGTTGCCATCAGAAAACACTCTGCTGATTATTCCTCTGCGTCTCTTGTACACCATCATTCGTACCTTTGGAGTTGGATCTGCATTGTTATGTATTTGTTCCAAGTGTATTGAGTAGGATATTCTTCTGTTGCGAGGACCTCGGGCGTATCTACGAAAATCGGCATCCACCCTTGTTTTGATAAGACGCGATCCGATTGACGCTGGATGAGGATCTCCTGGATCAAGTCCCATTGAAGGGGGTATCCGACCGAGAGGCTAAACAGTGATCGACACAGAAGACTATCCCCTATCCTATCGTCTATTTGACCGGGTGTGAGATGCGATTTCAGCCTGGGTCGATACATGCGACAAGTCTCTCAGTGTTACACATACAGGAGGAAGACATGAATACGGATTACCGTCCAAACCATTCTACAATTTGATCGGGTGTCAGCTCAAGCGGTATACTGACAGCATTGCCCACAATAGGTCTGGATGGAAGCCCCCTTCGAGGGGCCACTGGACTCTTTAAAAAGGACACCACACGTTCCACCTGATCCCACATCTGCAGGGATAGTGCCACAGCATCCATCTTTTCTTCAAAGTCTTCCACCGTCATGGGGAAGGATTTCTGCCCCAGATGCGCATGATAGATGTTCAGGCACACAAGTGTCTTGCCAGGAATATCCCTCTTCACAAATGCTACATCATGCTTCTTCCCATATTTATCCTTAATCAGAGAAACCAAATCATCACCAGTCAGTTGCTGATATGCATCCTCCTCACCGTCGTCATCTGATCCATTGGATGATGCATCGGAGGCCACCTCTGTGATGCGGGCATTCAATGCCTCTGCAAACTCCTCATCCGTCGACCGAAGAAAGGATGGGTCCTCCTCACCAAACTTTCCATTATTCATAAAATCACTACCATCATCGTACTCCACAGACCCCGATCGCTGCTGCTCAGCCAACCTCTTGTTCAACACATCCACATCATCCTGTGTCATTTCTGCTGGAGAAGGGCCTCCATCCTCATCATCTGACGATCTAGAAACTCCTGGATCTTGCCCAAGGCGCCACGCCTGGCTCGATCGGGGAGCCCACTTTGCAAAGTCGAACAGATCCCTCACAGACTCCCCAAGAGATTCTCCAAATGATTTCTCATCACCAGAGTCGTTGGTATTACTCTTTTTGGAAGCTGGTACGCGCCATCCACGTGATTCTTCATCCATAGGAGTCGAAGATATGTAAGATCGGCCATTCATTCCTTGCTGCTGCTTCAGGATACCGCGAGAGCATGGAGAAGCTCTCCCTCGAGTTCCCATGGGACACAATCCAAACATGTTTCTACTATTCTGTCGTATTCAAGCGTTCTCGGAGCTTATGTAATACTAATATTGTTAATAATGCCAATATAGAGTAAAGAATCGAAGAAGTAGTCGGAAGAGAGGCCTAAAGGTGGGGAATGCTTCAAAACCACACAAACTGCCACAGAAGATACAAATACGCTCCTGACTGAAATATACCTACTTCTGATGGCTTTGTTTCAAAATATATGTCGAAAATCAGTTGTTTCTGATACGATTGGCAGAGATGTGTCCCATTAGGGTGAGCGAGCATTGCGTGTGGAATACTTGCGCCAATGTGTTTTAATGTATCGAATTACAAACACCCTTGCCCATTCAAGGATACTGTAGCCCTCTTGGCTACCCATTTATTCATATATAATTTGAGACGTATCATTAAACGCCAGTACAAAGGGCCTTTGCCATCACTGGTGCCCAAGTATTCAAGAGAGTTTGACAACACGTTTGTGTCTTTTCTGTATCCGTTGAATTCATCTTTTTCCTGCCGGAGAAGAGTCTATATTTGTATTCGTGATAGAAAATACTGCGATAGGAATGGGCAAGTCAGCATTCAACTACGAATATCCGACGAAACAGCAGCAGGAGGTGGTATATGGACAGCCTGTAGGTGCTACGCAGGGAGGTGGTGGAGGCAATCAGTATCCTCCTCCTCCACCAGCATATGGATATGGTCAGGCGGGGTATGGAGCACCTCCTCCTGCGGGCTATCCTGGGGCAAATAATCAGCAGTATGCCAATGGGTATGGGGCAGCGCCACCTGGGTATTATCCTCCACCGAGTGGTCAGCCAGTGTATTATCAGCAGCAGCAGCAAAATCAGAATATGTCTCCTGGGCCTGATATATGTGCGGCGTGTTTAGCAGCCATGTGTTGTTGTTGTCTGATGGATATGATGTTTTAGGTAGGGAAGATGATCCCGCAGCAAAGCTTCCTTGCTTGGGGATAGATGGATTGATTCTCTCTTTTCTTTTTGAATGATAGCGTATGATCTCTTGTTAAATTAAATTATTTTTTCGTATATATATATACATACATGTGTGTAACAATGACGCTCAGGAGGTGACAGGTTCTGTTGTTTGCAGAGCTCGCTCCACATACTCCATGGCTTTTTTCTTCACAGATTCTACGTGTGCGTCATCGCCATGCTTCTTTTCATAGTCGAGATACTTTTTGAATAGAAATTTCATCTTTTTAGGTGGAAGCGTGAGGTGAATGCAACGCTCAAAGAGCGCTCGCGCTCTATGTTGGTCTCCATGGGCAACCTCTTGGTCCAAATACACGCTCCACAAGTCTGTTCTGCGCGGATTTTCCTGCAAGACGCGCTCCATAATACTTCTACCTTTTTCAGCATCACCAAACTTGAATTCTACGAGGGCTGCTTGGGATGACATATGAATGTGATGGCGAGCAGGCAGGGCTTGCATGGACTTGTCAAATGCCTTCCTTGCCTCCTCTGGGTTGTCTTGCATCAACCAAAACTTCATACACCGGATCCATGATTCTGGATTATCACTATATAATTTACACAGCTGGCGCGCTACCTTTTCTGCCCGATCTATCTTGTTTGTCTGCTGGAAAATATCTAGGACTGACTTGAGAAGCTTGCTCTGACTGCAATGCGACATGGCCCTCTGAAACACCTCATCGAGAGTCTCCTCATCGCCATACCTATTCTCAGTGTTTATCCATGCCAACCAGACGTTGAACTTCTCGTGCTGCTCCCTGAATGAGATGGTATTGATGGCCCGTTGTGCAATACCTCTGGCCTTGTCCACCTCTCCTTGGGCGATCAGGTAAGCCATGTATTGGATCCAGACGTAGGAACTATTCGGTGACGACATGACCATTTGCTCAAACTCCGCCGCATTTGTAGGTGCTATGAATCCACCCCTCCTTCGAGCTTCTATTTCCCGTATATGCTGTTCCTTCCTCTTTTTATTGGCCTTCTTCTGGTGTTTCGTCAAATGCTGCTGCGTCTTCTTCTCTAACGTCCCTTTCGATGCATCAATTTCTCCTTGAATGTACTGTTCAAGGACATCATCCTGATCGCCATCTGCGAATTCCCAGCCAGTGAGTTCTGTGGTGTCCTCCTCCTGACTGGCAGCAGATGCTTTCCTCTTGGCCACCTTCTTCTTCTTCTTCTTCGTCTCTCTCTCCTTTATATTTTCTACCATGCTATGTTATTGAATAGTGTTATGGCCAATAGTGCAAGTATAGCGTAGAAATTCACACGTGCATGGCATGCGCAGAATGCACCAAGTTACCCGCGTTTTGTGTATTACTAATCGATTTCTAGATGTTAAATGGGTCAATATGTGTTTTAATTGTTCTTTTAGGCGCGTTGAAAGGCACGACTGGGCCACGTTTCTTCCTAGATTTCCTAGATTTAATATTAAAATCTGAGACAGGACTCTAGAGAAGATCTCCAGATGGACGTCCGCGATGCCATGTTTTACATGTTTTCAATACAAGTCAAACGTTTCCATCATGAATGGTACCCTGGTCCGGTATGGGCCGAAACCTGCCAACGTTGCTTTCATATCTCAAGTGGAGAATAAGAATAGGCACTTTTTTGTGGCTGTGGGTGGGCTGTCATGTGGCTTCATGTTTGCAGAGTACCTCAAGCCACTATGCTCAAAGCTCGATAGGATTGGGTGGACTCTCGTTCAGCCTTTGCTGACGTCATCACATGATGGCTGGGGGACTAGCAGTGTTGGTGAGGATAGTGAGGAACTGCATTCACTCTTGATGATGCTTCGAGATACACATGGGATGCAAAAGGCTGTGTTACTTGGTCATTCAACGGGATGTCAGGATGCTGTGATGTGTGCTCGTCGGTTTGGCAAGGAGTTGAATGGCATCATATTACAAGGGCCAGTGTCAGATCGAGAGTATTTGATGGGGGCATTTCCCAATACAGCTGAGCGTATAGATCTGTGCAGGAAAATGGTGGAGGATGGAAGGGAAGATGAGATTGCGTTTCGATTTACGGAATTTGGGGGAACTCCAATAACAGCAAAGAGGTGGTTGAGTCTTGCAGATTGTTCTGCTGCTGGAGGGGAGGATGACATGTTCAGTTCCGATTTTTCTGATGAGCGGTTACAGCGTGAGTTGGAGGCTCTGAGGGATATGCCGACACTTGTGATGATGAGTGGTGCTGATGAGTGCCAGGTGCCCTTTGGCGTTGATCCAAAGGCCATTGGGAAGAGGCTTGTGGAAGCCATTGCACCATCTGCCACATTGGCAGTGATAGAGGGCGGTGTTCATGATCTGAAGGATCATGCAGAGGAGGCGTCGGACGTTATAATAAGATTTATGGATTCTCTTGATGCAGATAAAAAAGAAACTACATGATATAATGCCAGTGTTGTATCGCTAATCCTCCTCATCCATGAGGAATTTGACGAGATTTGAGTATTTCTTCTTGAACTCTTCCACGTGTTCTCGTGCAGCCAAACGTTTCTCCTCTTGCTTGGGAGCTGCGATTTGATTCAAAGGCGTCGTTGTTAAATCCACGATTTTGTGCACTTGGAGAGCATCCACTGGGGTTGATGGAGGAGCGTCACTTGCCATCTTTTGCTTCTTCCTCTGCTGCTGCTTGGGCTGGACCGATGATGGTGATGTTGGGGTTGGATGATTCAGATGGTCTGATATGGTCTTGGATGGAGTAATATCTGTGGATGCGGTCACCTGCAATACATATTTGTGCTTGTGATGGATGTAGACAGAATCTTCATGCATAATTTTGAGTACGTACATCTGATCCAACAATGGCACCATCAATCACTTTGACTATGATTCGATCCTGAGGATTTTGGATCAATTCTTGGTCTATTTGAACAGAGAGTCCTCCTTTAGAGAATGCCGAGTATTGAAGATTCCTATAACACAGCATTGCTGAACCATTTTGTGTGAATATGACCAGGGAGCAGTTTCGGCTGAGAGACTTCTGGGCATCATTGCATTCATCCGTGCAGGAGATTTGTACATTGCATGAAAGCTTCGAGTCTTGCGAAGGATTTGGTTCGAGCACGATTTGAATGCTGATGGGCGGAGGACAGATCCGCAACACCAAATTTCTGACATTTGAGCCCCATGGATAATTCTTCTGAGCAAAATTTTCCAATTCCCTTGGGTCTGTGCCAATCATTTGCCTCATTGATCGGACATTTGATGCTATTAATCGGTTTGCTATAACATCACCAATTGTCTGAACTTGAGTCAGCAGCATCGGATCATCAGGCCACATGCGCTGGGTCAAAACCTTTTGCAAAAGCAGTGCATCTGCAAGTGCTTTTGGCTGATTTGCAACATGGCCAAAATATCGTACCATACATCGTATTATACGCAAGCCCACTGATATGATGGAATCTCCTTCTTGTTTCAAAGAATATTCGATGGTATATTCCTTTCTGGCTTTGGAGGAGAGGGCGTGCATCATGAGAAGAAAATTCTTCTGGCTGGGGAGCTGAACTCTATCCAATATTTTTGCTGGCGACTTTCTCAAGTCTTTCACAGTGTAACGCAGCATACCTGACTTATTGATGGCATTCAGCACCTTCTTTTCATTCCTTCGGACGATAGTAGGAGAGAGCTCATCACTGTTGGCAATAACCCACATCAAATCTTCCATGCTCGAGGATGATTTGAGTTTGCAAATTGCAGACATGGTGGAAAGCCTCATATAATGCTCTGCCATGATGATACCAGATTGACTTGGGCACAATGTGTATTCCTCCTCATCAGTATAGGCCATACCGCTCTTTACGAGCTTGTTTGCATGGGACAGCAACACATGGGTCCTCAGCCATTTGTCCATCTCCAATGTTGATGCCAATGTTGCAGCAGGAATGTGATAATGCGTTGGATTCTTCAGCGCTCTTATGTATAAAAAGGTTGATTTCAACCAATCCAGAGCGCCAGGAATATCACGAATTGTCCTATTTGCAATTTCAGCATTCAAATACTCGGCAATATTCTCATGAAGGCGGGACTCTATTGTTTCTGAAAGGGAAGACACCTTGAGCAAATCATTCTCATACTGCATGCATTATTGAAAGGTAATAAAAAATACATGTGGGTATATCAAAAGATGAGCACACATTTTCTCATACCTTTTTCTCCGTCATGATGACTGCTGCACCCTCTGTGTCAAAATTCACTCTTCCAGCTCGTCCAATCATTTGCAAGATTTGCGAGTAGTCGTACTGGACATACCCATGACCAGCTCCTCCATATCTCTTAGTTCCCTTAATAATCACAAGATAAGCTGGCAAGTTCACACCAACGGCCAACGTTGATGTTGTGCTCACCACGCGAAGCATCTTTGCAGAGAAGAGCTCCTCCACCTTTGCCCTGTCACCTGGCTCCAACGCTCCATGATGGAATCCTAATCCAGATCGAACACATTCTCGTAGTGTACTATTTCTAATCGACCGGGCTTGTTCGTCTAGAAAGGACTGCTGTTCCGAACTCGTGACAAATAAACTTCTGCCCTGGTGGTCTGTTGACTGCCTTCTGAGTGATGTTGCAGTATTCACACTGCCCTGTCTAGAAGGACAGAAGCAAAGCACTGGTTTTCCATTCGAAAACTTGGAAACAAGATCATAGACCTGACCTGTAAGATATCTGTCGAACAGAAAATCATTTTTAGAACTCTGGTAGCCTTTGACCACAATCTGCAGTGGCACTGGCCGCATCTCATTTCCAAACTTGAAAATTGCCTCCTCAGGAACACAAAGCCACTCTGCCACGTCTTCTAAATTCGAAAACGTAGCCGAACATGCAATAAATCGAAAATTCACGTCGTTTGCATATTCATGCTGCTCTCTAACCATATTCTGCTGTGCCATCTTGAGACGAGACACAACACCAGCTTCCAAACAGGAGCCGCGAGAGTCGCTCAACAAATGAATTTCATCGAGCAATACTAGTTTGACCTGAGAAAAGAAACCCATGCCCCCATGTTTATCTCTCCTCGTCATCGAATCAAACCTCTCGGGTGTGATGCAAATTATATCAGATTCTTGCAACGCATCCTTGCCATTATCGACATCACCCGTGAACTCCTCTACCCGAAGATGCAAGCTTGTTCCAAATCTTTCCCTCCACTCTCTAGCCTTCTCCTGAACCAAGGACCTTGTCGGAGCAATGTAGATCGCCTTGCTCTGACCCATAGCTCCTTGGAACTCCTCCTGCCCATTTCCATGAACCATCACATAATCCTTCAGCATCCCCAGTATGGCTAGCTCGAACAAACTCGTCTACAGAAAGATTGAATGCTCTGGTAGTTCCCATGCATCATGATCATCATTAGCCGTGCATCTCGTACCTTTCCCGAGCCAGTCGGTGACGACACCATGGTATTCTTGCGCGAGTGATACAGCACATCAAAGCATTCTGATTGAACAGAATTAAAATATCTAAAATTAAATACGTTCTGAAAGCATCGAGGAAGCGAGCCGGAGACGGACATGGGCCCATACTCTTCGCCAAGACCGTCTCGTTGAACCATGCTTCCTCCTCCTAGACCTCTATCAATATTATTCTGCATCGTACAAACCAGAATAATACTACCTTATTTATATTTAGAAATGAATTGTATATTGCGATGACAACGGAGTTGTCCAAGGGAAGAAGATGAATCATGGCATCAGAGTTGCATGAAGGAATCTGTTCCTTCCATGCAACGACGTGTCATTTGTAATAGTAACGCAGTTACAAAATATCAATTGATACTATGTTCTCTCCATCTCAATAAGTTATTGTTATCAATCTACATCCATCGGTAGCATCGCTAGACACCGTTGTGTATTCTTTCATGCAAAACAAGCCATGTCATTTCAATCCCATCCTTGTCTCTCGCTGCTCGCGAAAATGCTATAGACTACCAGCCCAAACACCTGACACAAGATTGTTGGATAAAATAATGCATACGACCAGGAGCCAGTGGCATCAAGAAGGTACCCTGCAGCTGTGACACCAAGGACACCAGGGAGTGCTCCAGCTGTGTTTGTTAATCCTAAAAGTGCAGCGGCATACTTTGGAGACAAGTCCTGATGATTGCAATAAAGTCCGGCTCTCGCCCATGCACCAAGAGCAAACGCTAGGGACATGATTGCGACAAGCAAAATTGTGTTTCCTCCTCCTGGTGCTGCTGGAGTCAAAATGGACATGGCCAGCATACATAACGCCGGTCCTGCAAAAGCTAAACCCTGTGAGAGTTTTCTAACTGTGGTCACAGACCATCCTCTAGCTGCAAGGCCGTCTGCGACTGGGCCAACGAATGGAGTCATGAATGTCATTGCAATGTATGGAATCAATGTCAGAAGGGAACTCTTCTCTACGTTAAGTCCCAGGGCCATCTCAAAGTATGATGGAAGCCATGCTAAAAGAGTATAATATCCCCAATTGTAGCAAAAATGTGCTACAATCACTGCCCACACTGGGGGTGAACGTAAAAATTTTCTCCATGGAACATTTGTTGGGGCTTTGGGGGCCTTTTGGGCTGGCTTTACTTCCCCTGGCTCCCTAGTTTCAGGCTTGACTAGAGGCCACGCAAGGCACCACACTAGGCCGAGAACGGCAAATAGATAAAAAACCGATTGCCAGCCAAACCAATGGATCAATGGTCCACAGAGTGTCAGCCCTAAAGCACTTCCCACATCTAATCCACCAAACACTGCAGTGACTGCTCGGGCTCTCTCCCCCCTACACATATAATAAACAGTTACGAGAAGATCAAAGATTGAAGCACAATAATATGACAACGCACTCTGGAATGACGCGAGCTAATACATTTGTGGCTGATGATGGAGCAAGACCCTCCCCAAGACCAACAAAGACACGAGTCGCACACAGCGCAAACAGACTCATGTGTGCAGCTGGAGGCGCCACCAAAGTTCCAATCGACCACAGTGCAACTCCTGCCATCAGCACTTTGGATCCTCCAATGGATGTTGACACCCATCCAGCTGGAATCTGGGTCAATGAGTATCCCCAGAAGAAGGACGAGGAGACCAAACCCCTCTCTGTCGCAGACCAACCTAACTCTTTTGCCATGGGAATCACTGCGACAGACATGTTGACCTTATCCATATTGCAGAGGACGAATGCCAGGGCCATCATGAGGACAATCTGCCATCGATGTGGAATACCTCCCTGTGGTTCAACAGGCATCGGCTCTTCCACAGCAGCACTGCTTACTTCTGGCACAGTCCCCGATTTTTTATCCTCAGACTTGCCCGTCGCCTCTCGAACATATGTCTCAGCCTCAAACTGAGACTCATCGAAGGACCCCAATACGTGCAGGTTTGCCAGGGCAGAGTAAATCGTGCTACCCTGATCATCTCCCGTGAAAGGAACATCAGGAACAACCCCCATCCATCGTGGCGCAATCGGCTGCACATCTGACCCTTCCTGTGAACCAGAGTCCTGCCCAGCTTGGACACTTGGGTCGTATGCCGGCGTCATGTTTGTGTCAACAGACCTGCGTCTCAAAGGGCTGCCCAGCCCACCAATGCCCCGATGCAGGAATTTATATTGCAAATTTTGGCTGTATCCATCCTTCCTATGACTATCTAGCGTCAATCGCCTGCCTCTGCTCAAAGCACTCGTTGGGACGCCACCCTCTTTGATAAATGCCCTTCCACAGTTCATTCGTAGAAGGACGAAATGAAAAAGTATTATCTAAATATGAAAATTAACGCTTCAGCGCGACCTATAGACACAAACGAGAGACAACCGAGTAAGAACATGAACTGGCATGTCCATTCAGATAAGAGCGATTATGCCAGGAAATAGGGATATATCGGTTTCAAAGATATTTAAATTTCCTTTAGAATCGTACCTAATGACGATCTGGAGTAATTAGGCAAAAAAACTTGTGTGCAACTTGGTCCTCTGCCGACACTCGAGCCAATCTGTAAAAACTCGTACTTTTGGTTGAATATCGGCTTAATTGTCCACGTATAGTCGTAAAATTAAACAATTTCTATTTTTATTGACATGGATCGGTGTATAGAATGGTTATTGCAATTATGGATACGACCTTCCCACAAGATATCTCGCGATGGGCCTTCCCTTGCCATGATCCAAATGTTGGGTTGGAAGAAAAAGCACAGTCATGATTACGAGTAGACTGTTAGGATCCCAGCATCGACTAAAGCTTGAGCTACTTGTAATTTCGTAATCGAGTCATCATGTGTTTCAGGAACGTCGCTCAAATTTATTGGTTCCTGGTTCAACAGCGACACGGCTGTCTCCAGACAACTGACTGGCAATTCCAGCTGGGGAGGCACAGAGCATTCTTCATCTTCTCGTCCTCCACCTGTCTGATGCTGTTCTCTCGGGTTTGAGAGACAGTGGCATATAAATAATGTATCCTGTTCTTCTGTCGAGTCAAGAATTGGGTATGCAGAGTCGTAATACGTTAGACCAACAGTTGATTTTTTCTTCAACTTGCTATTGCTGCAGCTCTGGGGTGGGATCTTTGCTTGTGTAGGAGGAGGCAAGCGGTGCAGCATGAAATTCATAAACCATCGATCAACTCCAGACGCTATATCAGCCTGGCGTGTGATTTGCTGAATGATATCGGAGATTTCTGTTTGAATGTTGATGCCTTGTGTGCTGTCACCTGCTAACGAGTTGGCATGATGGACAAATCCTGGCGGAAGCGTCCGTCTGATCCGTATATTTGACATTGCTTGTATTTCTATTTCTGATGGAAGCAAAACATTGCAAAACTCAAATATACTGTTCCTTTGGTTTGTGGAGATGGTCAAATGCAATGAATCTTCATCCAAGCATTCTGCCTCATGAATGCAACCCCGAGGTAAATATAGCAAATCACCAGGTTCGATCACCTGATCAAATACAGGAGCACCCAACTCACTTTTATGGAAATCACGTGATGAGTACCGCGGTAAAACCGTCTGTGTGTCCACACTATTGAACAATCTCCATCGTTTTGTACCCTGAATTTGCAATATATATGCATCTATATCATCAAAGTGTGGTGCAAACCCTTGGGAATGCTTTGGCGTCCAATACACATTGCAGCCGACACAAGATCCCCAGTAGGATTCTAGCATGTACATCAAATGCCACAATGGCTCTGTAAACCGTTGAGGGTGCAGCACTCTGAGAGAACACTTGTCATGGGTGAAACGTCTCAGAGCGACTTTGGCATCCGCGATATCGTGCTTCTCTGCATCCTCTTCATGCTTATTGTAGTTGAAATTTTTTCGGACACCGTCATCGACTCGAGTGACGTCAATGTCCAGGCCATATCGAAGCCTTTTTCTTTTCAGAGCCTCCACAATGCCTCCAGAGTCAAACAAACCAGAATACATGCTCCTATATTTCACCCGTGATATGAACAGAGGTTTCATTTCGTTATTTTCCATGAATGAGTCCACCTGCTTTGGATGAATAAGCCATTCTACTGCAGCAGTCCCGTCATGACAATCATCAGGCAGCATGCTGGTATTCACAGGAGGTGTGGATGGTACCAGCATTTCCACAGGCTCATATCCCACAGAATCATCCATATCATCCTCTGATCTCATGATTGCATCATAGATATCATCATCGGCATCGTCAGTATCATTTTGGAGCAGCAATGCTTCACAAGCTTTTTTCAACACATGCATCCGATAGTCTGGTTGGTCGGGTTCGACGCCCAATGCGCCTCCAAGGACACCGAACAGCGAGTCTTCTGTGATTTCTGTCTCCATGGAAACTATTTAATGGTTTTGCTTTGGCATGAGCACCTTGTTGTTTGAATTGTGGTGTTCACGTCAATGTCATCTGCTGAAACCATTTTATTGCAACCATGACGCTCATGTACATTGTGTATAGTGGCATCCACGGTCATTAATTACATATTTTTGTTTATTAGTAAAGCAAATTTGACTCATATGAGTGCTGTAAGCGCTCATTGTCGTGGATGCGCACCTGTGTTTCAACGACGACAGAGCTTTCCTCAGTATCTTGGTACATGCGCCTCTGGCGCTCTGAGAAAATCTTTTCGAGGAGATAAAAAGGACAATGTGCTAGTATGCCGGGTCGCTGTGCCACAGGATGACGAGATGATGAGGACAACGTCCTCTGAGGTATCAGACGTGCAGAGCCAACTGAAGCAAGCGGCTGCGTTTGGGGATATTGATACATGTATTTATTTATTAAATCATGAAAAATATCGTTACAATATCACGCTGGACTCGAAACTAGTGAAAAAGGTGGTGAACACGTGCTATGCTCGAGGTACTCCAGAGAAAGGTTTGGCAATTATTTGCTCGTTGACGAAACAGAGTCCAAAGCATTTCTCCATTATTCTGAAGGAATGTCTGACTCGAGGGGATGTGAAAATGTTAGATAAAGTGCTCTATGAGCGCGAAAAGGCGGGGTATCGGCCGGATGTATACTCTCATTCAGCCAGAATTTCTGCCCTAGGGGTTGCAAAGCAGCCTGTTGCGGCTCTTGCCCAGCTCCACACGGCGCTTCAAGACCCGTCATGTGATAGAATAGAGCTCTATAATGCCGCTATTAGTGCGTGTGAAAGGTCGCAGGATTGGGGTGGTGCAGAATATGTATGGAACCTGGTGAAGAAGTCCCATGTAGTCAAACCTGATATAGTCACATACAATGCTATGATTAAAGTTACGGGTGCTCGAAATGATTTTGAGTATGTCAAAAAGCTGTATGAGGATATCAAGTCTTCAGGGTTGACGCCGACGTCGTGGACGTATACTGCTGTATTTAGCGCAGCTACAAACTGTAGAGCAGCAGCCTCGGCAGATTGGCTGATCGAGGTGTATACAGGCATGCATCTTCAACCAAATGACTATATTCTTTCGAGCTTTTTCTCAGCCATGTCACATACGACATCATCTAGAGACCAAATTGACGTCGTTTTTGAGTTGTTGCAGAACTCTCGAAGCCAGGGGGCTTTGAATGATGTCACGTACACATCCTTCATGACATTTTTGGCAAGGCAGGATATGCCCGATAGGGCTGTCGATGTGTGGGATGCTGCACGGCAGGACGAGATTCTGTTGTCACCGCACTTTTTCTCGTCCCTCTTTTCAGCGTGTGCTAAAGAATCCTCCTCGGAGGCATTGTATAATATGGCATTTGATGCTTTTGATGAATTTAGTTCTTGGTACCTTGACCAAGATCCAAAACGAATGCCTAAACATGTAGAGCGGGATTCTCTTGCAGCATATAATGCATTTTTGCACTTTTTAGGCGAACACAAGCAGTTGGATATTGCATCTTTGATCTTCGAGTCTATGAAGTCTAATGGTCCTTTCCCAGATATTGTGACGTACAACACAATGCTCCACATCACAGGATGCTCCAAAAATGTGGATGCAGCTCTTGACTTGTACTGGGAGATGACGTCGAACAATATTAAGGCAACAGAGAGGACGTTTGGCTCCCTTCTACACACATTTGCCACCGTGGGTAATGCAGATGCAGCAAAGAAGATTTTTGACAGTCTGGCAGACTCCAACATTGCTCCAAATTCCATCTTGTACACGAGTTTCATACATGCCGCTGTCAAGCATGGGGACCAAAAATCGCTCATGCTTGCATTCAGTCTGGCGAATGAAATGAATACGCGACATGTGCCATTGACAGATGTGACATATGGTTGCCTCTTGGTTGCCTGCGAGAAGCAAGGAGATGTTGCCAAGGCATTCACATTGTATCAAAAAGCATGCACCGAGGGAGTGACGCCTTCCGATCAGATGCATAATATACTCATATCTGTATGCACACGGTGTGGAAAATTGGACGAAGCATTGGACCTGGTGAAATCCATGGCACGGAAGAATTCCAACATTCAGCAGCATGCCATGAATTCTTTGACAAGAGCCTTGTCCGTCGAGTCCCCAACACGTGCATACAGAATGATCAGCCTCATGCAAGCGATGAATATGCAGCCATCTCGGAGTACTCGTCTCGAAGTCTTGAAGCAATGTGCCATGGCAGGAGATGTGGTGGAGGCTCTCGGCATGTACAGAGCATTGCGTTCAAACAATATGGAGTTGGACGGACCATCAGGATCTGCCCTCATCGAATGTCTATGCTCTGCGCAGAATGTTGACGATGCTGTTGAAGTGTATGATCGAATGATGGCCATGGCTTGGAGAGGATCCAATGGCACAGGGCGTTCTCCTCTCCCTAAAAGAGCACATGAGCCAAATGGAGCAGCACTGGCCTCTCTCGCTCACGTCCACGCATCTCAGAGACTCATGCAGCAATCATGGAAATACTACCTTCAACTCCGTCGAAAAACCAAGAGTCTTGAGCGAGCAACTCTAGGACACAGACGAATGTTTGAAGCTCTCATAGAAGGGTACTGCCGAGATAAGAACCTCAAACGAGCGCTAACCGTCTTTGATGATTGGAAGGCAGCGAGCTCGCGAGTCACAACCTTTTCAAGTTCACCGCAGATCCCTCTCAAACAGCACCCTCGACTCTATACTGGCACAGTGGAAGCAACAACAAGCAAAAAGCAGCCAAAGCTAAGTTATCTTGCCCTTGCTTACCTCGAAGCAAGTTGCAACAGCGATCCAGAACATGCATGGAGGGTCTACGATGTGCTCGCCGTCATGAGGGCACAAAAAGAATACAAACGCCAGAGCCAACTGGCGCACCCTGAAAAGGCATCTCATCATGTCTCCTACCAATAACATGCCAACCAACAACGAATTTTGATCATTTCATTGATGCGTTTTTTAATTAAAATTGCTTTCATAAATCAATTATATTTCTTAAATATCTTCTACGAAAACTATGCGACCATGTACAAGAACAATAATGGAACATTTTGGAGAGAATCAATCACTCATACACTCTACATTCATCAGCTGAAGGATCCTCCTCGCAGAACTGCTCCAGAGGATCCGCAAGCTCAATCTCATCTGCTTCTACATGAGCCAGCACCTTGACAGGCTTATCACCCTCTCCATCCACAGAAAACTCCACCTTGTAAGGCAGTGTAGCAGACAACACCTTGCCCTCAAAAGACGAGACATCCTGCACCACAGTCCCCACTCGCCCCTCCAAATTCAACCCATCCTTAAATTTACCAACATGATACACCTGAACTGGCTTGATCACGCGCACTTGTGCTCCAGCAGGAGGCGCACTTCCTGTCGCCACGACACGCAGTACTCTCACCATTTGCTCGTATCTCCTCTTTCGACGATACCGTCTTTTTCCTCTCTTGATGATGATATCGAAATAAATACAAAATATTTCTTCGACCCTGATTGCCGATGGCGATGGACTCCCATCTCCTGTTCTATCTGGATTGGAATAGACACAGTAATTCGGGAATATTCCCGAATTAGTATGTCCACTACCAACGACGATACCGGTATTCCAGATGCGCGATATGCCACCTCGACATCCTACCACCCCCATGATGGTGCCTATTTTCAATTGTAAAATTATTTACTGTACCAGTCGACGTGGCATGGTCACACTCGGGACATCGAACGTCCCATGTCCAACTCAGGAGCTGTCCCTGTCGAACTCGGGTCAACACGCACAAATTAGCATGGTTATGATTCACTGATCTTTCAATCAGATTGGAAATTAACTAATTACAGAAGAACACGTGGATGACAAAGTAAATAGCCTCATAAAAAGGTGGCATAGTGAACAGACATGGCATGGGGCTTGAGTGACATTGCCTTTACTGGCAACACCCAGCATGTGCATCTGGATCCCATCATCATTGATGGGATGGCAGTGTTTGATATCGCCATGCTGGTAGTGGTGGTGGTTGGGCTTGTGGTGGCGTATGGGTCTAGGTTTGAGATTGTGAAGGCTGGTCCTCGTATTGTGAGAATGGTCTTGTGGGGGATTCGGTCTGCGTATCGATATAAACGGTTTACATTATATTATACATGGAAGTATTCTTCTCATCCTTCTTTTCAGGAGATGTATCAAGACGCTATGAGCAAGATGCATCGGCAGGTGGCGCATGGGTTGCTGCGGGTGTGTCAAAAGAATGGAGGTGTGTATGTCAAGGCGGGTCAGACGGCGGCATCCCTGACCACGCTTCCTCCAGAGTATAGAGAGATGTTGGAAAAGTTGGAAGATAGTGTTCCGCCGAGGCCATTTGTCGCGATTAAGAAAGCTTTAGAGGTTGAGTTGGGTCACAAGGTGGAAGAGGTATTTGAAGCGTTTGAGTCAAAAGCCACTGCGGCGGCGTCGTTGGCACAGGTTCATAAAGCTCGACTGAAGGATGGAACAGATGTTGCTGTGAAAATACAGTATCCTGGTTTGGAGAGCGCATTACACGCTGATTTGGCAGCAATGACACTGCTTGCTGGGTTTGCAACACTTGTGTTCCGAGTCAGTGATTGGCGTTGGTTTTTGAAAGAGATTCGAGATAAGTTATCCGAAGAATTAGATTTTAGAAATGAAGCAGATAATGCTGCTCGATTGGCTATTTGCTTCGCAGACAGAGATGATATTGTGGTGCCCAGGCTGTTTCCTAGGTGGTCTTCAAAGCGCCTTTTATGCATGGAGTGGATACAGGGTATTAAAGTGAGCGATAAAGAAGAGTTGAAAAAAGCAGGTTTATCTCCACGACAAGTTGCGTTACTGTTTCAGGGTGTTGCAGCTGAGATGATGTGTTCCCATGGTTTTGTTCATGGAGATATGCACCCAGGAAATGTCTTTGTCAGAGCATTGCCCCCATCATCAAACATTTTGACACCATGGCGCCGACACCCACGCCCTCAATTGGTCCTTATCGATCATGGACTGTACTTTAACTTACCATCTGATATGCGATTATTATACTGTATGATGTGGTGTGCGTTTGTGCTGAATGATGCTGCCACAGCCACAACAGCTGCAATTCAATTGGCAGGGGAGACAACAGGTAGAGTGCTCCCTGCCATGCTGAAACCTCGAGACTGGGATACGATGACTCCAGAAGAACGACTGAAAGCTAGAAACAAGGTCGGATTCGGTGGGATGCAGGATATCAGAAATGCCATGAAATCCTGCCCTCAGGACCTTGCAGACTGCCTGAGAGCCATGACAATTGTCAGACACACGTGCTCCAGACTTGGCACGAACATTGCGGATAGATTACGTGTCAATGCCGTCGAAGCGTTGAAAGGACTCAAGGTGAAGACACAGAGCAACAAGCGAGTAGAGTATGTTGGTGTGATGAAATCAAGGATGAAGCGATGGAGACTCTGGCTGCACATTGCCGCCATGAAATTGGCGGCATGGATTGTGCTCATCGCTGGTGGTATTCACCATGAAGAAGAAAACGTGTTGGAGCAACCACAATCCGACGACGACGCCACATCCTCATCCACAAAGGATCCTGCCACACAAAAGACATTCCACATTCAAGTCATGCCTGCATAATAATGAAATTTTCACATAAACCGAATAATGATGTAACCAGAACAACTATATGACATACAAAAGGTTGTCTGTCCCTTCCAGGAAGGCATCCCCCATGCTGAGATGATGACTGTCATGTCACATGGCTCCTGTACACACAAGAAGGGGCGTGTGCTGGTGCAGAATTCTGCATGCACGTGTCATCTACCAATGTATCACCTCGCATCCCAGCCACAGGAGTATTTTATAATTTTATTCATTTCATATACCATTATAAGAGACTATTAAGAGGTATATGGACCATTAATTGATTCGAAAGCATACTGAAAGGTGGGTCAGTGCGTCGTCATCCATCGGTCTCGCCCATCCCATTTCTTCAATTGAACCAAAGGGATGGCTGTGGGTGTCTGATTGGAAATATGTAACCATGAGGTAGTTACAGTTGGAATTGATCATGTATGGTGTTGTGCAGTCGAGTCTATCTGAACGTTATCTACGGATTCTGAGGATAGTTTGACGCCACAGACGCGTGTTTTTGATTCTGTCGGCGCATTTATTTATCCAAACAAACGAACAATTCTCTGAAAGCTTGAAAAGGAATTATGGCGTTGGTTCAGACACGTACTGTGGCTCTGGGGAGTCTGGTTGCTAGACCGGTTGCGGTGGAGAAGGGTCACGTGACCAGCACTCGTCAGCGTATGGGGGCGTTGAGGAGGACGAGAGTGCGCGTGGCGTCTCCTCAGCGGTTGGAAGAGACTCCTGTGATGCAAGAGGATGATGTTCAGCCACCTCAGATGTCAGAGCTGTCATACAATAAGCAGTATGAGCAGTTGTTTAATTCACCAGAGGGGTTGAACCTGAGAAAGGCTGTGGCAAAGCCTGTGATGGAAGCTCAGGCGGATGAGGAAGGGGCGAAGAAGGTGTTCATGTCTGATGTGTATGGATTACCGAAGAAGAATCTTTTCTTCAACAGAGAGTATAATACGAATGATTTGATTTATGTTGGGTTCATGCTTGGTATGCACGGGTTGGCGTGCCTGGCGCCAATGACATTCTCTTGGCCAATGGTGTGGCTGTTCTTGGGGTCATATTTCGTGTCTGGATGCCTTGGTATTACCCTGTCGTTCCATAGGCAGCTGTCTCACAGATCATTCCAGACACCAAAGTGGTTGGAGTATATTCTTGCATACTGTGGTGTGTTGGCAGTGCAGGGAGATCCTGCCGAGTGGGTGTCCAGCCATAGATATCACCATCTTCATTGCGATACGCCATTGGATCCACATTCTCCATATGAAGGGTTCTGGTGGTCTCATATGGGATGGTTGTTGGATCACGAGACAACACTGGAGCGAGTGCATGACAGAACCAATGCATCAGATATGTACAAAGATCCATTCTACAGACATTTGGAAAAGTATTATGCGTGGCACGTGGCTGCTCAGTTTGCAGTGTTGTATGCGCTTGGAGGGCTCCCTGCTGTTGTGTGGGGAGGTGCACTCCGCATTGTGTGGGTGTACCATATTACATGGTTTGTGAACTCTGCAGCACATGTCTGGGGTAATCAGACATATAATACCGGTGATTTGTCGCGAAATAACTGGTGGGTTGGTATTCTTGCGTTTGGAGAGGGATGGCATAACAACCACCATGCGTTTGAGTTTTCTGCTCGGCATGGGCTTGAATGGTGGCAGTTTGATATGACGTGGATGGTGATTAAAGCCCTGGAAGCGTGTGGTCTTGCAACGAACATCAAGCTGCCCTCTGAGAAGCAAAAGGCTCGATTGGCACTGTAGATGATGCACATCGTCCAGGAATTTTCAACAATTTATGCTTTCTAATTTTTTAAACCCTGTAAATTCATGCTGTCATCAATGAATGTAGAACGATATTTTCATGTTGGGAGAGTTGGGCGCGTGTTAATGCGGATGTTTTAATGCTCTCTGCTGCCCGCAACCTGAGTGTCAGTTGAGACTCGAGTGCCTTGTGTCTTCTCATTGTTTCTTCTGCTTCTGTTGTCTTCAAGGCGAGGTCTGTACGCGTATGTGCCAATTCTTTCTTCAGTTTTATCATTTGCTTTTTCATAGTTCGCTCTCGTGTCCTGTGCATCACTGAAGATGAGTTGCAGAGGGATGTGAGTTGGCCGAGCTGCACATCCTTGGCCAGGAGTGTTGCATTGGCATGCTCCAGATGCGTATGTATCCTGGCGTATTTCCAACGCATAAAGTAATGGTACAACAATAGTCTGTGATATTTTTGATTCTGGGCAGCGTATGTGGACCTCAGGTGATTCCATGCTTGGACTCTCCAGTGGTTGAGGCACTGCCATTGCATTGTGAGACTCTGTTTTGACTTTTTTGTTTGGCTGCGCCATAAACATAGTATTCGACGCAGGTCTTTCCGACGAGATTCTAAAATTTCTTCGCGAGATATATGTGCAGCATGTCTCCAGTGACTCCAGACTCTGCAAAGTGCATTGGTAACGCAATGCTTCTGCAGTATGGTGCATGCATCTCTCAAATGCAGCCGATATGATGTATATTCCCGTAGTATCCTGAGGCTATTCTTCAGCGTCCTATATCTATCCATTTGAATTGCTCGATCATCCAATCTGCTGTCTTTTACCGAGTCTTTCCACGCGAGCAGGCATTGTCTCGACGTCTTACTGGCATTGCATGCAGCATGCTGGTAGAGTTTGGCAGAGTTCTCGAGCTTTGACGCGTGCCATTCCGACACCCATGACAAAAAAGCTCTCTTTTGATTCGTTGTATTGTGAAATTGCATCGCTTTGTCTAAACTTTGACGCAGCCTGTGCTTCCACTCTAGATGGTTGTCATGCATGGCATCAAGAGCAAACCTCTTCGTCCTTGCTACCCTCTTTTCCACGAAATCTCTCACCGCTCGGATTGTAGACACGTGTGATTTCCAAGCCATCATCATTCGGTTAAGTATGTGCTGCTCCCTTTGTGTTTCTATACCATGGATGCGCTTGGATCTTGTGCTACAAAGCAAAAGAGCATCAAAGATGCACTTCTTATTCATGCGGGAGTAGAGTGCTGACAGGCGCTTTTCAAACTTGTCAACGATTGATTTCCTATGACAATGCTTTCTCCATGCACTAAAAGATCGCTGAAGACCTCTCTGCCAGGAAGCGTCATCCCATGAACACCGAAAGGCTTGTGCCTGCTCCAACTGCATATGCCACATCTCCAAATCATCTACACGCCCTTGTAACAGAGATATACGCCGATCTTTGGATTCCAGTGCATCTGTAACATCTGGTGATACTATAGAAATTTTGAGTGGGGCAATAGGCTGCTTTTTGAGCAAATGTATCTCTTTTTCCATGACCAGCATGCTTCTCCTCTGCTCTTCCAAACAGTGTACTGCTTCATCAGATACAACCATGTGCAATCGCTTCAGCTCCTGATACTTTTCTTCCAGTTTTTCTTTCTCTTCCACTTGTTTATCGAATTCACACTGCATTCGTTTGATGGTCTGCTGAAGCCTCTCTCGATCCTGGTTGCTCTCTTCAAGACTCTGCTGGATGGAACGCACAACAACAGAAATTTCCTCCTTGTCCATGCACAGCTTGTGCGTCGTTTCACGCTCTGCCTCAAGCACTGTCTTCAATGTACTATTCTGGACCTCCATAGATTCTTTTTCCATCTTCATTTGCGTAAAAATAGCATCTTTTTCGTCCAGAAGCCTTGCATATTCAGCAATGCATTGTTCAATCTTTCGCTTCTCAGAATCTTCTTCTCTCTGCTGTTCTTCTTCTTCGATATCGTCCACATCATCTTGACATTCCAGATCAATCTGCATGGTGGTGTCACCATCTATAGAGTCTGTATTTGTATCTGAATGCATCCTCACATGGCATGCAAACACATAAAATTCTGACCACATGTCAAAAACAACCCTTTCCACCTCACCCACATCTCCATCTTCCCATGCATTCCGCAATCTTTCCACCAATTCTAACAGAGTAAACTCATCCTCCCATGGATGCCATCCGATATTCTGCCACGTATCCACGCACGATGCAACCATATCAGCACAAGAAGAAGACACACATGGATACTCATCATCCTCTCCAACATGTACAATGGCAAGACAACCATCCGTCGCCCGTTTCAGCGCACAATAAAAGAATTCGAGCGTATCATCTTCCTCTCCCACGTGTTCATCATCAAGGCCGATAGATTGATATACATCTCTTTTGAGTTCAAGAAGCGACCCAACAACAACATGCATTTCAAAAGACGTTCTGCTCAGTATTCCTGCCAGCGCCTTGACCAAACCCAGTACATTCCAAAGCATACATGCTTGCCTGTATTGACATATAGAAACTTTTCTATCCTTCTCTGTGATACGTCTACCATCCAACTCCACCAAATGTGGACATAGGAAGAGCACCTTTTCCCTCCAATACCACTCTTCAAAAGGATTACCAGCCATGTTCAACCGTCGCAGATCGACGAGCAATCGCAGCCCTCGAGGAACCCGTCTAAGAAGATTATCCGACAGAGAAAGCGAGCGGAGCTCTCGAAACCGCTCAATACCCTCAACGCTATCAAAGTCGTTCATGGACAGGTACAAGGTTTTCGTCTTGGCCAACAATACCCCTTTTGGCCCAAAGCAAGAGCACCCCTCTCCCTCCTGAAACCCACTGAAATAGTCATTTGAACATGCACATAATTTTTTCAAATGCATCCCAGCTGCATTTATCTTTGGAGGCACCATGTTTAAATTCAGCCACTGACGATTGGGATCGACTCCTTTTGCGAACACCTCGCCATTCCATATTATATCTGACAGGGCTAGAGTATTTTTATTATTTTTAGTCTGCTGTATATCCCCCATGGCGATCAGAATCCCTCGAAATATCACTTTGTACTTTGTCGTTGGTTGACAACGACCAAGAGCTCTGTGCTATTGCATAGGTATGAAAGAGTACTGTATCATGTCCTTTTACATGGTTCTTTATGATTTTTCTTGAATTTTTGATACAAATTCACGAGCACGGGGTGATATTTCATACATGCTGGTTGTCCATCTCGATTCCAGATTGTCCTGATGATCCCATGGCTTGACAGGAACAAATGTCTTGCCACCTTTGATCAGGCAGAGAGCCTGCAAGTAGTCTTCCAAATCGTACTCATCTTCATCATCAGCGAAAAATCTCCACCCTTTTCGATCGATGGCACCACCACCACGTCGTTTGCCCTGTCGATTATCTTGCCTCACTCTCTTCTTCCATTTGATTTCATCGTCAGTGAGTTCTGGACGGATGAGCGTGATGCACAGAATCTTGCATTTTCCTCCAGAGGCGTCGATATCGTCTTCCAAATGCCATGAGCATTCTTCGACATTGACCACTCGATAGTCATCTCGTTTGCTTTCTTCCTCTGCATGTCTCCAAAACTGCCTGGCAACATGTGCACAATTCTTTACCATGACATCAATACCATGCTCTGTAATATCTACGGCAACGTCTTCTGGTTCAATCCAGAATGGTAGTTCAATCTGTAGAATGACGTCATCCTCACCTTCGTACATGTCATATGCAGGAACAAGGCACCTGCTGCCATCACTATCTCCTTCAAAGAGCTTGGGCCAGTGATGATTCCACTCATGTTTCTGAATTAATAGGATACATGTGGTGTTATCTGTCGTCTTGAACGTTTCGATAGGCTGTGTCGTGTCGATAGGCTCTGCAATAGCTCTTTCAATCAGAGGGGGCGAATTCTCAGCCTGGATGACCAACACATGGCCATTGATTTCAATCACAAGCTCTGTGTCACTATACCCTGTGGGGATTTTGCACGCAATGATGATGTGAGATGATGTCTGAGCCCACATGTAAAATTTCGCGAGTCTCAAATCATATACCTGTGATCTCTTGGCTGTATCAGGGTGCTGTTCCAGTATTTCATAGGCTGCTTCCTTGAATGCTCGGATATCCTTCAGCTCTGCTTCGGATCTGAAATTTGGATTCGCTTGATCTGTGAGGCGAGCATCTTCCTTCTTTTTATGCTCCAGTTCCTTCATGGCCAACTTCTCCCTCATATGGTCAGAGTTGATGAGAGGCCAATGCAAGGGATATCCATCTTTCCAATGCCTTTTCAGCGTGCAAAACTCGCAAATCTGCATTTTACAGGTCCAACACTCTTTCGTCGCTGGCCTCCGACATACTTCACAGGTCACGACAAGTTGGGTTGCTGGGTCACATGACAGACCAAGGCCTTCAAATTCATCCAGGAGAACATCCTCACCCCCTTGCGCTGTCGCTGCAGCAGATGTGGTGTGTCGCACGTATCTAAACTCCAACTCTTTCGCCCATCGGTCATATACTGACCGCCGGGTAGGATCCGTGAGAACCTCATACGCATGCCGAATTGTTGAAAACACCTGCCCATCTCCCCCTTTATCTGGATGGTGTACCCGTGCCAGCTGTCTATATGCCTTGCGAATGTCAGCCGTTGTCGCCCGTGGTTCCACATGAAGGGCATCATATAGAGCTCTACCTTCCAGATCCTCAATCTGCACGCATATATGGCGTACGTCAGACCCATGGAGTGCAACTTGGTCAACGCATTCTTCTTTATCAGGGCTTCCTCAGATTCAAGCCTATCCACGGATACATTACAAATAAAAACAATAAATAATGACAACATACCTGTCCCCAGGGGTCAGTTTGCCTATTTTCAGCGACCATGCTTCGATTGAAATTGAAACAGTGTCGTCAACGCCCACTATCCTTGTGAACCGATTGACCACCTGGTACCCTTCAGTGGTCTTTGTAGTTATTTATATCTTTGAATAGACCGGTATGGATGCATTTGTGCTGTGATTGCCAGGTATGAGGACTGTTGAGTTCCTTGAATCGATAGTTTGAAACACTTTTTTGTTTGTTCGTTCCCAGGCAGTCTTATGTTGACCAAGTACGTCTATACTATCATTGTATTGTTCATAAATCCCATTAAATAAAACATGGCTGAATGAATCAAAAGAAGAAGGACAGTTGCATGTAGACAACTTTTCTGCGGTTGTTGAGAGAGAATTTGAAGCGACACTATGCATACGGTATCGGTATAGCTAGGAAAATATGGTACGTAAGAAACAAGCCAAGCCAGTGTCAAAGAAGAGAGTGTTGGAAGGAGGTTTTGCTCTCGGTGGTGAGTCAAGTCCACAGCAGAGGAAGAAGGGGCTGGTGGATTCTATATGGGAAGCTGCGCAAATGGATGAGCAAGAGTATGAAAAGGGATTGAAGAAAACAAAGGTTGTGAAAGATGTGGCTCAGAATGGCGGGGAGTGGCACGAGTGTTGTGTTCATGAAAGTATTGGTGGTGATTTTCCATTCCTTTTTGCTCTTCTGGAGATGGATGTGGGCGTCTCTTCGATACAAGATGTCGACGTGTATGGACTAGGTACTGGTGATCGTGTTTGGAATGTGCGGTTGGATGATGCCTCCTCTGATCAAACTACCAAGGGTAGCCTTGTGATGGAGACAGACATAGGAAGCAATTCATGTCGTCTCACAATGTCTCAAGAACGTCAGTGTTCTTGTTCGGAGTCTTTACTGCGATTAATAAAGTCTGATCATATTTCTTTGGGTCCAATCATGATGGTCCCGGGTGGAGCGACGGGGTGTGGTGCTTGTCGGTTGGGGATTAGTGTCACTCAAAAAGCATTTCAAGGCCTTTCAACGTATCCAGGTGATGCAAGAGGCAAACCAAAGTCGCATGCAATGTTGGATGTGCTTCGGGGAATGAATTGCGTTTCAGATACTACTCAGGATGGTACTGTAGGTGAGGATGGGTTTCGTGACCCAATAATTGTGGCTTCCTCGAACAGTTCTACAGAAGGAGCAGAGTTGGATGCCTCTGGGCTGTTTGATCTCATCAAGCCACGGGGAGATGAAATAGAGTACTCGAATCCAATTCCTGTTTTAAAACCAACGCTTCATGGATATCAAAAGCGAGTATTGCATTGGATGATTCAGAGAGAGAAGAGTCCAGGGAGCTTTTGTGGGGCGCTGTCACATGATGGGGAGCATGTTCTCTGGAAATCTGTACCGTGTTTGAAAATTGCGGATGATCAACGAACGTTTGTGAAAGACGAGGGTGCAGCGTTTTGTGTGAATGCGTTTACTGGGATGCTTCGCATGGAGCCAATGGTCAATCAGGTTGGTCCTCGAGGTGGTATTGCCTGTGATGAAATGGGCCTGGGTAAGACGGTCGAAATGCTCGCACTGATTGCCGCAAACCCTGCCCCGAAAAGTAATACAAATATTGAGGAAGCGTATCCGTCCGTTTTTGAAAAGAAAGAGGAAGATGATATCAAGGAGATTTTCTGTATGTGTGGGGTGTTTGAGACCATGGTGGGTTTTGATGTGAATTCTCCTCCTCTGGTGGAGTGCAATAGATGCAATGTATGGAGCCACGCTGCGTGCGTTGGAATGAGAGATATTGTTGCACAGCAGCAATGGGTATGCAATAAATGTCGATCTGAAGAATTGATGGAGACAGAGATACTTGAAAGCAATGCAACACTTGTTGTCTGCCCAGTATCCATCTTATCGCAGTGGGAAGGTGAGATAGAAAAGCACGTGATCCCTGGATCCCTCAAGGTGATGAAATATCTTGGTCAAGAACAACCGTGGAGTTCAAAAGAGTCTGCTATCGTCAGCCCACAAGATTTGGCAGTTGCAGATATTGTCTTGACTACCTATGATGTTCTCAGGCAGGATTTGTACAGAAATCCGGATAGAACAGAAGGACGTAGCTTGAGGTATGAGAAGAGGTACCATATAATGCCAACCCCTTTGACACGTGTGAAGTTTTGGAGAGTGGTGGTAGATGAAGCTCAAATGGTTGAGAGTAGTACTGCAAAAGCCACAGAGATGGTGATGAAGATTGCAGCGACCAACTTGTGGTGTGTCACTGGAACCCCGATATCTAGAGGATTAGAAGATCTTTATGGGCTGTTTTCCTTTTTACGAGTAGATCCATATGCTCAGAAAGGGTGGTGGGCAAGGCTGATTCAATCTCCTTTGGAGTCAGTGGAGCATGGCCAGTCATATCAGGAGGCGCTCACAAGGCTCGTCAAGCTTTTGAAACCGTCATTAGGAGGTCTCATGTGGAGGTCATCCAAAAAAGATGTCTCGACAGAGCTGAAAATCCCCCCTCAGAGAGAATGCCTTCACCGCCTAGATTTGTCACGCATTGAGCGTCATTTCTATCAACGGCAGCACCAAGCCTGCTGTGGTGCTGCTCAAAAAACCCTACCCAAATCAGTAGGTGGTCCTAAAAAGGTACATACATTGGGGGACACAAACCCTCCGGCGAATGCTGGCATAAAGGACAGGTTTCTGACAAAGAAGGAAGAGAGAAAGCTTCTTCTTCCACTCTTGAGGCTTCGTCAGGCATGTGTTCATCCTCAGGTAGGTGCTGGAGGATTGAAGTCTCTGGCACACATAAAAACACCAATGTCTATGATCCAAGTACTTGAGACCATGATCAATAAAGCAAAGATAGAAGCAGAGGATGCGCAGAGGCTCTTTCTGTCAACTCACAATGGCCTAGCAGGTTTGAAAGTCTTGCAAGAAAACTTTGCTGATGCAGCAACACATTATAGAGAAGTCCTTAAAGTGTCTCAGGAAAATGAGCAGTTCATCAAGGCTGATAAACTACAGATACTGCATACAGTATACAACCTAGTGCAAATTTTGGACAAGCCAGGTGTAGGACGATCATTGCAAGATGACAATTTGAAAAGCTCCATCGCATCATTACAGAAAGGATACATGGCAGAGCCAAAAACTAGGTTAGCTCTAGCAGAGAATGAGTTGAAAGATCTCTCCAGAGATTCCAAAGCAATTCACAAAAAGTTCAGTCAGGAGTGCTCAGCTGCCAAGGATGTGATGAGTTATTGGTGGGCGGAGGCCTTGTTGCTGCTCAAAGAGGCGGACAAACACGAGGAGTTTGTCCAGGATCTAAAAGAATATCTGACGCAAGATGAAGTATATAGGCATGCCGCTTCTAAAAATGCAAGTAATATTGCCTCAAGATTCAGTGATATATTTGGGCTTCAAGTTTTGCTTGGACAAGAGTTAGGCGCCCAGGATGAAATGAGATCTGAGGTAGTTGCACTCTTAGAGTATTTAGGAAAGCGTGTCTCAGAAGAGGATCCTGGGTTGATCGATGCAGCAGCTCATTGTGGAACATGTCGATCATTCAATGCAACAGGTGGAATAGTGTGCGAACATTGCCACTTTGACAGGAAGATGATTGGCTGGGAAGTGAGATTATTCACTCTTGTCGCTTCAGCAAGAGGTAAAGGAACCCTTTCAGCAGAGAATATCGCAGAGGCAGCACATAAACAATCATTGTATAGGGTGGGTATTGGTGGTGTGGGCGAAAAGTCAAGTTTGCAGGGTGACGGGGTTCAAGGGAAGCGTTCTGATAACAAAGTTGCAGATTCTAAAGTCATCAGGGGACCTAGCCAGACCGAAAAAGTCCTCAAATATCTTGCGAATTTTATCAAAAGCATTTCGCTCCGTAAGGAGGACTCGGATGAGAAGCGTCAATTTCTGCTTAAAGCAGCAAAGTATCATTTAGATTTAATGGAACTTCGGCGCAGGGAATTTATCAAAGTCAGAGCTTTAGCTGTTGCTCAAAGACAAGTACTATACTCTTTAGACGAGCTGAATATGTGCAGAATGCGAATGAGGCTGCGTCTATCAACTGAACATGCACTTTCAGCAGAAGAAGAGAGATATACAGTGCATCCATTTGAGATCCCAGAGAGACTTGTTGAATTTCAAACGGAGCATGCGATCGCACAAAATGACTTACAGAATGCTCTTGGAACATGGAAATATCTCAAAAGTTTGGAAAAGTTGAATTCAACGCATGGGACATCAAATGGGGATGCTCCTGTGAAAGAGCAAATATGTCCAGTATGTCACGATGTGGTCGGTCATGACCTGGCTATGCCTCCTTGTGGCCATGTTTTGTGTATTCCATGCAATGATATCATTGTTGGGAAGGAGAGTAAAAGCAGAAATGAGAGAACAATGAAGTGTCCAACATGTCGAGCTGTGTCACCAGCCTCAGAAACAGCTGTTGTCACTAGTACTGTGCCAGAAGGCAGAACAGTGGTGGATGGCGCATGGGAAGGGGAAGAAAAGATACAAGTCAATGGATCGTTTGGCTCTAAAATTGAATCTATCGTACGCCGTGTGAAAATCATCTCGGAATCATTGCCTGAGGATAAAATGATCATCTTCTCGAGTTGGAAAGATGCTTTGGATATTGTTGCATTTGCATTGGAGCAGAATGGAGTCCATCACTTGTACCCTAAGACGGGTAAAAAGTTTGATCAGGCAGTATCAGTGTTCCGAAATTCAAACGTTCATGACAGTCCTCGGGTTTTGCTGTTGCTTCTCAAGCAAGGGGGGAATGGATTGAATTTGCAACAAGCTCAGCATGTGGTATTCGTAGAACCTGTGCTGGATCCAGGGGAGGAAGCACAAGCCATTGGGAGAGTAGACCGCATGGGCCAGAAAAAGCAAACATTTGTCCACAAGTTTATAGTACGCGAAAGTATAGAAGAGAATGTAGCACGCATCAGCGAGCAAAAGAAATTGAGTGACGGAATGAAAAGCCGACACAACAGTCAAAGCAAACACCATTTGAGTTTGGGTGAAGTGACAGCACTCCTGAATTGAAGAAAAAAAATAATCAATATGTTGAATTACATTACTTTAATTAATTTATTCATCATCCATCATGTCATCCTCATCCTGATCCCATTCAGTGTTATTGATCATGTTATCCAGCCTTGCCCTTTTTACACTAGCTCCTGCAAGGGCTGCTCTGGCTGCTGCTGCTTCCTCATCTGGCCTGACCGAAAACGTCAACCCGCTCTCGTTCCTATCCACAGTAACTTTCGAGTCATCAGGGAGCTCGCCGCTAATAATCATTCTGGACAGCGCTGTGATGATATTATGCTCCAGCCATCTGCGCAGAGGTCTTGCTCCATACAAATGATCATAACTTTCTTTCGCAGCATAATCAAGAGCTTTATCTGTCATAGACAGAGTGATTGATCTTTCTACAAGCCGTTGGTTCAGCTCTATGGTCTGCAGTCGGGCTACCTCTCTCAACTGCTCTGGTCCAAGAGGATCGAAAATCACCATCTCATCCAGCCTATTCAAGAACTCTGGTCTAAAGTTCTGACGGACCACGCTAAGGACAGCTTCTTTAGCTGAGGCACTATTTCCTTCATCAAGCAAAATCTTGGATCCCAAGTTTGAGGTCATGATGATGATTGTGTTGGCAAATGATACTGTTCTACCTTTTGAATCTGTCAACCTTCCATCGTCAAGCACACCGAGCAGCAAATTCATCACATCAGGATGGGCTTTTTCCACCTCATCAAACAGAACTACACTATAAGGTCTACGACGAACTGCTTCTGTAAGTTGTCCTCCCTCCTCATGGCCAATATATCCTGGTGGTGCCCCAATCATTCTTGACACACTGTGTTTTTCCATATACTCAGACATATCAATTCTAACCAACTGTTTCTCGCTATCAAAAAGCATTGCGGCCAAAGCCTTGGCCAACTCTGTCTTGCCAACACCAGTTGGTCCTAAGAAAAGGAAGGATGACCCTCTTGCCCGGGAACCCAATCCCGCTCTGGAGCGCAGGACTGCATCAGAAACAGCCCTAACAGCATCATTTTGGCCTATCACTCTCTGATGCAGGAAATCTTCCAAATGCATCAGCCGCTCTTTATCCGTCTCTTGGAGCTTATTCACAGGAATACCAGTCCATTTTGCCACTACTGTGGCGACGTCCTCTGGACCGACCATCTCGCTGAGCATGTGATCAGCTTCCTGAACCTCTGCCTGTCGCTTTGCAAGAGCCTCTGATACTTCTGCCAAAGCACCATAGCGAATATCAGCAACCATTGCCAAGTCCATTCTATTTTCAGCCTGCTCCAGTCGAATTTGAAGTTCCTCCTTTTTCTTTTGCAAAGCTTTGATTTCATCAAGTCTACCCTTCTCAGATTCGTATCGCATCTGTAATGGCTTCAGCGCATCCTGAATCTCACCAATCTCTTTGCGGACTTCTGCAACCCGTTCTTGAGAAACCTTATCTTTTTCTTTTTCCAACGCTTTCTCCTCGACTTGAAGGCGAATCATCTGCCTCTCAAGCACATCAATCTGTTCAGGCTTGCTCTCCAACTGAACTTGCAAGTTACTACAGGCCTCATCTACGAGATCAATGGCCTTGTCTGGCAAAAATCTATTGGTGATATATCGATCGGATAACTCGGCTGCAACAACCAGAGCCTTGTCCGAGATTTGAACTCCATGATGCGATGCATATCGCTCTTTCAAACCACGCAAGATCTGGACAGTATCTTGAACGGATGGCTCTCCGACCAACACCTGCTGGAATCGCCTTTCAAATGCAGCGTCCTTCTCTACATGCTCTCTATACTCCTCCAACGTTGTTGCTCCAATCATGCGGAGCTCACCTCGAGCAAGCATTGGTTTAAGCAAATTGGCAGCGTCCATGGCACCATCTGTCTTGCCAGCACCCAAGATGAGGTGCATCTCATCAATAAACATAATAACTCCACCTTGCGCCTCTTGCACTTCCTTGATCACAGCTTTCAAACGCTCTTCGAATTCTCCGCGATATTTTGCACCCGCAATCAGTGCACCAATATCTAGTGCAATCAGCCTGACATTCTGCAGTGTGTTTGGGACATCATTCTTCACAATCCGTTGTGCCAACCCTTCTACAATGGCAGTCTTTCCTACTCCAGGCTCTCCAATCAAAACAGGATTGTTCTTCGTCCTTCGACACAAGACACGAATAACTCGGCGGATTTCCTCGTCTCGACCAATCACAGGATCCAACTCTGCAGCCCGAGCAGTCAAATCCGTCCCATACTTTGTCAATGCATCAAACTGATCATCCGCACTCGCAGAATTTACACGATGCGCTCCCCGTGTCGTCTCTATCGCCGACGCCACTTGCCCTCTCCCCAAACCTGCCTCCTCCATGACTTTGGCTACATCCTTTGACGCCTCCATCAGCGCAAGGAACAACACATCCACTCCCATGAAGGAATCCTCCTTTTTCTTCATCATCTTGTTTGCAGCCTGAAAGACCTTTTTCAAATCGTTACCAAGATACACGTCCGTAGGAGCAGGCTCCATTTTGGGCAACACCACCAACCTTTTCCTCAACAGTCGCATCAGGCTCTTGTATGCAGCATCACCCCCTTGCTTCAATATGGCATGCTTTGCAATCCCTTCTGGATCTTCTACCATCACTATAGCCACATGAACAGGGTGAAGCTCTTGGTGCTGCTCTTCCAACGCCAAATCCCTGGCATTATTCACTACTTCTGCAGTCTTCTGGGTCAACTTGTTTGGATCCATACTGCTCTTTCTTCTTCTAGATATCTATACTCTATGAAATAATCGTATTCGGATAAAAATTACGACGGCAACAAATAAGGTTGTAATTATATTTGCATCTGATACGAGAACGTTCGACATCCTGCTTTTATATCATTGCTGACGTGTCGGATGGTTCTCGAAAGTTCTGGAAACTTCGAGACACCATGTCCTATTGAACAAGACATTTGATGGGACCTTGTATCTATCTTACAAGTGAGACGTCTTTAGACCACCTCCTTTGGAGCATTATATTCTCATTGTGGTCGAAATAGCATGCATGAAGCCTTTCAAAGGTTTGGAATGCGTGTTCACCCAAAATGCGCGGGATTCTGGGCAAGTTTGTCATGGATGGGATGTCTGCAACAACCAGAGCTGGAAGTTTCTGCAGGATTCGCATCGCAGGGCGATCCTGAGTCAATAGTGCAGTAAGAATCCATCTTTTGCATTATTAAATCATTTAATAGTTCATAGTAGGAAGGGAGACGGGCACAGCACACAAGTCAGTCGTGTCAGCAAGGCAGGTGTGCTCAATGTGTGTGTTTCTACTCTCGCTTTCTTAACAGACCGATATGGATGGTATATGATACATATTTAATGATGAAAAATTATATGGGAGGTATGTTGGTGCGATATCGCGTGTATGGAGTGACTTCGAGTGGGCAACGTCGTTAGGTGGTTTGCCTTGTCATGTGCTGGCGTCAGCAAATGATGCTCCAAGAAGCGGCACATGCCTCTGTAATTGTCTGTAATGCATAAAGTTAGTCTCTTTGGGGGGTTGTTGCATCTGATTGTTCGGGTTGTGCGTTGCAGGTCGAATTCCAATACACCGTATTCTGTTCTGACAAGATTTTGCCAATATCAGGGTCCAGTAGATAGCCTAGTCGTAGTATTTGGAGGATAATTTGAGATATGGACCATGGGCATGGAGATTCGCGATCGCCCCGGGCATCCTCAGCCCAAGGGTCCATGGGGCATATGCAGAGGAGACCTGCTCAGACGAATAGATCTGTTGAAGGTGTTACCCTTCCGGTGCCTATTAGGGTTCCTTCTCGTCTGGGGCAGTCTTCATCGCTTCCTGGAAGTGGAAGCGGAACGCCAAGGATGGGGACACCACGGATGGGGACGCCACGGATGGGGACACCAAGGCATTCTCAGAATCGAGTGAAGCGGAGGAAGGCGTTGTTTGCGATGCAAATAATCGTAGCAATATGCTTTGTGTTTCTAGGAGTGAAGCAGTTGGCGACGATTATGAAGCACAGCGCCCAGATTGATGACTCATGGGTGCCTCCCTCAGTGCCTGGTGGCGAGAATTCTGCAATCCATAGCCCGACGGCTGAAGAGGTGTATGAGGATGGAGATGAAGAGGAAATAAATGTGAGAGATATAATAAACTTGAAAAGGGTCCACGGTGGCATATCAGATGACCAGAAGAGCAAGTTGCAGCTTTTGGCTGATGCCTTGCTGGCAGAAAATGATGATGCAGAGATTACTCTATTTCCCAAAGATTCTCTTACGTCGGGTTTGTATGCTCATCCTACGACTGGTGGGAGAACAGATTCGAAGCCGAACCATTTTTATAGGTTTACCAATGTCAAATTAGAACATGGAAGGGTGGTATTTTATGGTGGCACAGAGATGAAGCAACCAAAGAGTATGTGGTATGATGTGACGACTGCAAATTCAACTGTTCCAAAGGCTCCAACGACGTTGCTAGTTCGGACAAAGAGAAAAGAGTTTCGGCAGTTTATAGATGTTGAATACGTTGCCGAGCAAAGGCCACCAAATGCATGTTCGTCTTGGATTGAGGAGCCAGCCTTTTTGACTCATTCCAGGTATCCTGAGAATATGTGGCATGCTTGGACAGATGGACTGCTCGGAACATTTCAGACAGCGAGAGAGCTGGGCTATTTGGATCTGTTCAAAATTGATCAGGAGGGAGTCACAACAAAACTTGGGACTGGGCTCTCAGGTGAGGAGTGTCCCATTGTTGCAGACCTTTTGACTGGGTCCGTGAAACCTGCATCAGATTGTGTAAATCGGAAGAAAAAATCTTCATTCCGCAAACGCTGTAATGTTGAGGATACGTGGTGTCAGCCTGGTGTATGGCCAGGGAATCCTGAGTTGAAGTTTAAAAAGGAAGGTCCAGCAATCATTTATAGTGACGAAAGTGTTGTTTCTACCGAGTGGTCTGCATTATATTCTGCCATGTCGAGCAAGGTCAGATCGCTCGATGCAATTGATGGATCCTGCCTCAGAAATCTCATTGTTGGGTCCACCAAATCATTCTCATTTGAGGAAGCAATAGAAGGAGTGGATGACTCGGAATTAGGAGCATTTGATTCCCTTTCAAGTGATTTAGATGATTTTGTCCAATTTACACGATCTGCACAGCAGCGTTTAGTCATGAACAATGCAATAGAGTTTCTAGGGTACCCAGATTTGAATGCAGAGAAACTTCGGAAAGGAATACATCTGGGCCAGGGTGGCTTGATTGATAGAGTTTATCCATCTATTCCAAAGACTGTTTGGGACTCTCCATACGTGTGGGGACTGGATAAAACGATGCAGGATGATAAAATGGCCATGATTCATCATCCCTGGGTCTTTGCCTACGAGAAGCGGCACAAGACGTTGAGGTCCGAGTATGACAAAGTGAAAGAAGAGGCCAGAAAATATCTGTCGCCACCTCCAATTCCATTTGAAAATCATGGATGGAGACAAGAGCTTCCAGTCGTCACGTTTATCACGAGAGTCAAGAATTTGAATCGAGCCATCCTCAATGAGAGGCATGTATTACGCTATATTTATTGGAACTATGAGGTTCGACTTCGTGTGACTGACCTGTCAGAACACGTGGATGCAGTAGCTAGTATTTTCTCAGAGACTGATGTCTTAATTGGCAGCCATGAACCCGGATGGATGCACTCGATTTTCCTCAAGCCTGGAGCTGTCACATTGCAACTCCTCCCTTATGGATGGAGAAATGAGGACGACAGTCTCTTTAGAGGAGGAGACGTACAAAACACTGTACATCTTCGCCGCGGATCGCACTTGGACTGGGTCAATCCACATGCAGAATTCTCATTCTTTAGGAGAAAAGATTTCAAGGATGGTGGATTTGTCATGCATCCATCCTCTGAAGAGGGCAGTGCATGGTCTAGACCAGATCGAGAGAACATCCACCCAGCGTGGCTATATGCAAATACTTATGCCGATATGAATCATCTTGGAGCATTTATTGACGTGGCCATGGAAGCTGCAGGCATACCCAAGCTTCCAGGATGGAAGATAGATGAACTGAAGGCCATTCGCCAACAGACTCGGGATCAGATGCCTGAAAGAATGAGGCAGGATTGGCTCGAAGGCAATCTTGCGGCAGCTGGCTGGGAAGAAGATGATACAGTGGATGAGGAAGATGATGGCGTTGAGACGGAAGATTCCCAGGATAAACAGGAAGAAGAGGAGGAAGAGGAAGACGAAGAGGAAGAAGATGTCAATGAAATTGGAGAATATGACTCGGAAAAGAAACAATTGAAAAGACATACTTTTTAAATCGTTAGGAATGATTTGTAACCATTTTTAAAGATGCATGAGACACAAATTTACTTGGAAAATACATTCACAACGGTTGATTGCCTTGCGTCGGACGAGGGAATTAACTTGAGCCTTAATCTTGTCTTTGCACTGGTGCTGATTATTGTAGCACGTGCTTCCTTTGGAATAGACTTGGGATAATCCACTCGGTAATGACCTCCTCGCGACTCTTTTCTCTGCAGTGCCGATGAAAGGATCAACTCCCCCACCGTCACCAGATTCCTCAGCTCGACGAGTTCTTTGTTGATACCATAACTCTCACAGATTGCTCGAGACTCAATATACAACTCACCAATTTCTCCCAACGCTCTCCTCATCCTCTCATAGTCTCTCACAATACCTGCCGCTTCCCACATGATGGATTGAAGCCTCTGGCGCTTTGCCTGAACCCATGCATGAGCAGCAGAACTCATGCCATTTGGAGGTCGTCTCCACTTTGCTGCAATGTCATCAGAATTCTTCACGCGATGCAGCGCATCCCGTATCGTCGATTCCGTGTGCTCCTTGTGATCGACAGCAGATTGTACAGCCCTTGTCCCAAACACCAATCCTTCCAACAGCGAGTTGGAGGCCAACCTGTTGGCCCCATGGAGCCCACTACATGCAACCTCTCCGCATGCAAAAAGGCCTGGGATTGTTGTTTCTCCATTCAATCCTGCCTTGACTCCTCCACACAAATAATGCTGCGCGGGAATCACAGGAATAGGAGATGTGGTAATATCAACTCCCATATTCTTGCATTGATTGGCAATATTGGGGAAATGGCTCAATACTGTCTCTCGTGGCAGGTGAGACACATCTAGCAAGACATGATCCGACCCAGAACATTGCATCTCTGACTGTATCGCCCTTGCCACAATATCTCGTGGCGCTAGTTCTTTCCTTGGATCCAGGCCGTCCATAAATCGCCTTGTCCCATCCGCAGACAGGAGGATACCCCCCTCACCACGAACTGCCTCTGAGACGAGGAATGCCCTTCCAGGCTCCAATCCACTTGGATATGGACAGGAACCCGCATGCAATGCTGTTGGATGGAATTGCACAAACTCCATATTTGCCACGGCAGCCTTTGCTCGATGAGCCATGGCAATCCCATCGCCAGTAGAAACCAAAGGATTTGTGGTCAAAGGATACACCTGACCTGCCCCACCAGTCGCCAGCAGAGTCGTAGGAGCCACGAATCTGGACAACTTTTCTGACTGTAAACACAATGCATCGGCTCCAAGGGCCACCGTCTGTCCCTGCGCATCCTCTCCAGTCACCAGATCCACAGCCAATTGATGCTCATAAAAGGTAATATTAGGGTGTTTGCGAGCCTGAAACAGCAATGCTCTTTCAATCTCTTCCCCAGTCGCATCGGCAGAATGCACCACACGTCGTGCAGAATGCCCACCTTCTTTTGTCAGGTGCAACGCTCCCGCCTCTCCCTTGGTAAACGAGGCACCCAGCTCTGCCAATTCCAGCACCCTGGCAGGACCCTCTCCACACACAGTACGAACTGCTTCCAAATCATTCAAATACGCTCCAGCAATAAGTGTATCTTTGATATGACTTTCCACGCAATCATTTGCATCCAGCACAGCGCTAATTCCACCCTGAGCATACCTCGTACACCCTTCCTTGGCTTTTCCTTTTGTCACAATCGCCACAGTTCCAAACTCTGCCACCTTGAGGGCATACGAGAGGCCGGCAATGCCACTTCCCAAGACCAAAAAATCAACAGATACAATTTCAGGGGTCTCGTCCCACGTACGCATCCCCGCATCATCGAATCCAGCACCCTGCTGAGCACCACAGGACATGCTCCTGTATGCCCATCTTCTCTGCCCAGTGCAGACCACGCTGCATCCATTCCTTGATGGTGGTACTCTTACACCGTGAGTACCATTATACGTCATTCTTTGCACTCCACTATGCATGCCTGGGGCATGCAGTGTTCTAGAAACATTTCCAATACTCGTCATCATTCTTCTTTCTTTCTTTCTTTCTTCTTCCAGCTCAAAAACAACAAATCAATGTGGACCAGTACAGAGCACAAATAATTATAAAACTAACAACACCAGCAAGACAAAACCGGTCTTCTTTCTGTATAGATACCAAAATGTCCACACGCTATATATGACTCAACACACAATAATAAACACTCTGTGTGTGTACCTACTACTCCCAGATACCTGTCAAAATCCCAGGAACAGTCTAACGAATTTCTAACTGAGAAGGATACTTTTGATTCCACACCCAGGTTGACTTTGCTCTACGAACTCCCTACAAACACACGCGCATTCCTTTGAGCTCGCGTACTCAACTCAACCCTCGAGGGCAAACTCGGGGCCAACCGCCCACCAAAGGCGGCACAACACCATGAACTCCATTCAAACACATAAACCCACCTTCATAATGTATTCTAAGTAACAATATTTAACTCAAATTCATATATAGATATGCCTCGTCTCTTGTATATCCCAATAACGGTGATCCAAGACCTCGTTTGCCACAGATTACACACGGCACGTTGTACGCGTCGTCTATACTTCTGGCACAGATACTGTCACTATTATTATTTGATATTGTAGCAAGGAAGGGCAATGGCAACGGGTATACCTGGCTCAGGATGAGGCGAATGGTGGTCAGCCTCGACTCTGAATGAATCAACGGTACGTGCCCTTGATTCACCGAACACGTGTAACATAATATCCATACTCTATTGTTCGTATCAAGGAACTTTTTATACTATCAAAGTAAGGAATTTCCGTCGAGAAGGAACCCCATAAAGCGCAGTGGAGCATCGACTAGGTAATATAGATGTATATATGGCTCTCTATACCAGTTATTACGCCCGTCAACTGGCCTTACGGCCAGAGACGGCGGGGGAAGGGGACACCATTGCAGGCCAAGTCGAAGGGGAAAAGCGAGAACAAAAGTCAGTCTTACGTCGAACAGTGGATTTGAATGGATCCCTTCTAGAATGGAAAGAGGTATGTGATGGTATTCGATTCGATTGCATGATGATGCCGTGATTGAGCCGTGGGGGTATTCTTCGTAGGTGTCTCGATTGGTGGACAGGCCAATGCAGCACATTCCTCAGTTGCGAGGCACTGGCGTGTCTCGGTTGCACATGCTGCCTCCATGGGCGTATATTCATCTGCCTGCCTCGAATGTCGCAAGCACGTTTGCGTCTATAGCACCTAGTAAGACGAGGAGTAGTGTGAATGCGTCTGTGTGGACTCCAGATGGCAGGCGCTGCCTGACAGCCACGCAGGCAGGGGAGTTTTGTATGTGGGGTGGGCAGACTTTTCAGTTTGAGACGATTATTCAGGCGCATGAGACTCCTATACGAACTATTGTGTTTACTCGGAATGGGAATTTCCTCGTGAGCGGGGATGATGCGGGTCATGTGAGGTATTGGAAGACAAACTTGGAGCTTGTCAAGAGCACGCAGGTGCATAAAGAGTCTGTGAGGCAGGTGAGCTTTTCCAGGACGGATCTAAAATTTGCTACCGCATCTGATGATAGTACTGTGAGGGTGTGGGACTTTGCGCGAGTGACGTCTGAGCATGTGTTGGCCGGGCATGGCGGGGATGTGAAGACCGTGGACTGGCATCCCCAGTCATCCCTGCTGGTGTCTGGAAGCAAGGATGGGTTGGTCAAGGTGTGGTGTGCTCGGTCTGGTGCATCCGTCGCGACGATGCATGGTCATAAAGGAACAATAACGACAACGAAATGGAATGAAATGAATGGAAATTGGATATTGTCAGCAAGTAGGGATCAAACATGTAGAATATATGATATTAGAATGCAAGCAGAGCTGGCCACGTATGTTGGGCATGGTACGGATCTCACGCAAGCCGCGTGGCATCCGCTACAAGAAGATTTATTTGTGAGCGGAGGCCATGATGGATCAATGGCCTTTTGGTTGGCAGGCCGGCAGACCATGCTGGACAAGGTGCCCATGGCGCATGAGGGATCCATCTGGACCTTTGCATGGAATCCATCCGGACACGTGCTCACTACCGGAGCTGCCGACGCGTGCACCAAATTTTGGTGTCGATGTAGGCCTGGAGATCCATTCTTTGAACAACAGCAAGCTGCGCAGATGGAAGAGATTGGAATGGAGGGGGTGGTGGAGCCTCCAAGGCCAGTTGCTCAACCGATTCGAACTCCTGTTGTCCATGCCCCACAGGTCATTCCTGGATTGGGCGGTGGCCCTGTGCCCCCTCCTCCTCCCGCAGTGAAGCCAATGATTCCTGCTCGAGGCGCTCGGGGTGCAGCGACTGCAGTGAGGAGGGTCGCTGTCCCAAGAGATGCCCACAGGGCGGCAGCCGTGCCTTTGGGACGAGGCAGAGGGACGCATGTGCCACCTCGAGGGGGAGTCCAAAAAAAGAAGAGAGTCGTCCGTGGCCGACGCGGCACTGCTAGATAATTATTAGAATTGTGTAAATATGTGTAAGGAGATGGAAAGCGATGCGATGGATCGATAAATGATACGTTTGGTTACCAAACGACAACGACCAATCCAATCCTTGTTGAAAACAAACACATCCAGGCTTGCGTAGAACAAATGCATGATTGAGTCATGGTTGAATTTGATAAGATACGAATTGGTCTGTATTTTGTGGGAATTACGGCATGTTTTTCTCTGTACTCGCTTATTCAAGAAAGGCTCATGACGGTTGGTTTTGGGGAGGATGAGGAGATTTTTAGATATAGTGTATTTATTGTACTGGTGAATAGAATAGTGACGATCTTGACATCTGCTGGGGTGTTGGTGGCGTTGGGACTTCCGTTGACACCCTCTGCTCCCTTGCTCTTATTTGGGGTGCCCTCTGTGGCGAATGTGATTGGATCAGCGGCGCAGTATGAGGCGTTGAAGTATGTCAGTTTTCCTCTACAGGCTTTGGCGAAATGCGCCAAGTCGGTACGTGTTTGTGTGGGATGGAATGGCATCTTGTCCTCTACTCTGCTCACTGTGTGATGACTGTGTTGGTCTTTAGGTACCTGTGATGGTGTGGAGTTGGATTACGCGGGCTCGAAAATACTATCTCATGGATTATATAGCAGCTGGGGTAGTGACGTTTGGTTGTGCAATGTTTGTGCTGACTGGTGACATATCGTCTCCGACATTGTCTGGGGAGGATGCTGCCAAATCGTCCATGATTGTGTTTACGACAACAGGACTGATCCTCCTGTCAATATTTATTGTGTTTGATGGTCTGACATGCACGGTTCAAGATAAATTGTTCGGATCTTTTGATATGCATAGTTGCAATCAGCTGTTGTATGTGTCTTCGTGGTCTGCCCTCCTGAGTGCAGGGTTTCTACTGACCTCGGGGCAGATGAAGCCCGCATTAGAATTTGTGAGTCGGCATCCGGAAAGTTTGCAGCTCATGTTGTTACAGTCGTGTGTATCTACGACGGTGCAGTTATTTATTTCTTTTACCATCAAGCAGTATGGGGCTCTCAACTTTGCCTTGATGATGACTGTGAGGCAGTTTTTGTCCATTGTCTTGTCATGCGTGATTTTTAAGCACGAGTTGACAATCCTGCAGTGGTACGTTTTTTGTGATTTTGGTTCTTCAATACAAAAAGACGTAGATATCCCATCTCTTATTGTGTGTGTAGGATTGGGACACTTTTTGTCATCAGTGGTCTGTTGACAAGAACCATGAAGAATTCAAGTGCACTAAGTCCTGGAGTAAAGATGATTCCTGTTCGAAAAGAATCCAAAGATGTTATATAATATATATATTGTATTACAATACTGTGACACACATTGCTTGATCACGCGGGTGGTGGTGGTGGTGGTGGTGGAACATCATGTGCTGGAGGAGGAGGAGGAGGAACATCCGCTGATGCAGCTGGAGGAGGAGGAGGAATCATCCCTGCGGGTGGAGGCGGTGGTGGAATATCCTGTACACCAGCAGGCGCACCCGGCGGTGGTGGCACATATCCTGCCCCATACATGTATCCTCCTGGCATGCCACCCCAACCCCATGGAGCCTGCTGTTGCTGTGCATAGCCATACACAGCTGGCTGCTGAGGCATCTGCACGTCAATTCCTGGCTGAGGGGCCTGTTTCGGTCCCGAAGCAAACATTGTATGGGGTCTGATGGATGCGGGATTGTTCATCTTCTTCTGAGCTGCCAACAACCTCTCTGCAGGAGTCCCGTGTCGCTCCCCCTTGGCATCCTTCTTGAATGCATATCCAACAGAGATGGGCCTTCCTCCCAAATACTGACCATCCATGACATCAATGGCCGCATCAGAAGCTTCAAAATCAGCAAAACTGACAAAACCAAATCCTTTGGATGCTCCAGTCTCTGGATCTCGCATGACTTTTGGGTTGTTCACAACTTCCCCAAAGGCACTAAACGTCGTGTGCAACAACGTCTCGTCCACGTCTGGATCCAAATTTCCTATAAATAAGTTTGCACCTACATCCCCGCTATCTTTATCCTGCGACGCTGGGGCGACTCGAATTGGCTTGCCATATAGCTTGACCATATTCAGCACCTTGATGGCATACGCTGCATCCTCTTCGCTCTTGAGCTCTACAAACCCATACCCTTGGTGTTCTCCAGTCACACGATCTTTAGGAAGGTAGACGTGAACTGCATAATACGGAATAATACGTGTAAGGGACAAATGATTTCCACGCAAGTACACTCGACATTCATTCACCAATGTTTTACGCACCTACTGGCGCTACTTGGGTAAAAAGCTCCCATAAAATTTCTTCTGATACTGCTAAATCAATACTCCCGACGAAACACGTCGCATCTTGGTTTCTATCTGACGTTTGAGCACTAAGTAAATTAGCTCCTGCTCCTGCAGCGATTCTACCACCAGCTGCACCTATAGCCATGATTCTAGGTATATTTCAAGTAAAATTAAGACATGGAACGCATGCCATGCACCGTCTATCAGATGCCATTGGAAAAAAACTGGATCCCTTTTTGTTCCTTTCATTTGCTTCGGTCAAACATCTTTATTGACCGATATGCGGATTCCTGATGTAGGGAGAGAGGACCCATCATGGCTGACGGTGGCACCGTGGATTCCTTTGTTTTAATTGAAATCTACTCGGAATTTATATATAAAATGCAGTGGCGTGACGATTGGTACGTCCATATGGCTTGGAATTCTGAATGCTCTCTTGGTTGTCCTTTATGTGAATAATACTAAAGGAAGAAGAAGGCTTCCTAGCAAGAAAAACCAACTGTATATTGTATTACGAATGGCGAGTGGAGATGGAATTTGAACACGTGTGTATTCTTCTGGTGTTGTGCAGGCAGACAAGGGATCATGGGTATGCTCTCATAGACCCACCTCCTCATCCTACATATGATTTGTATCAGGTTGTTGCTGATGCATTGAAAGAAGATGCTGGGGATTATGGAGATATAACCACACTATCAACGTGCGTTTTGGAAATGTTCCATGTAATACTGTCACGTGTTGCATGTCATGTACTATAAGAATATGTCGTTGCAGAGTTCCAGAGTCAACAACAGCAACAGCTTCTTTTGTGGCAAAGAGCGATGGTGTTGTTGCTGGGTTGTATGTAGCTGATGTGGTTTTCAGTCAAGTGGATCCTCATGTCAAGGTTACATGGATGGTGAATGATGGAGATTTTGTAAAGCCTGGGCAGACACTGGGAATAGCAACAGGACCTGCCAGGGGAATACTGATTGGAGAACGCATAGCATTAAATTACATGCAGAGAATGAGTGGTATTGCGACTCAGACGGCGTCAATGGTGAAAGCGATTGGATGTTGTACACGTGCAAAGCTTTTGGATACAAGAAAGACTGTTCCTGGGTTGAGGCTGTTGGATAAATGGGCTGTGAAAATTGGCGGGGGAGAAAATCATAGAATTGGGTTGTACGATATGGTGATGATTAAAGATAATCACATTGCAGCAGCTGGAGGTCTTGCTGAAGCTGTGCATGCTGTTGAGAAATATATGAGGGAGAAGGGTGTCAAGAGGCCAGTGGAGGTGGAGACTCGCACCATTGATGAAGTCAAAGAAGCTCTCGAGGTGATTGATTCTGCAAAGGATTCCATGGTGACGAGGATCATGCTCGATAACATGGTCAAAAAAGAAGACGATGGCTCTGTAGACGTGAGTATGTTGGAGGAAGCGCTCAATTTGATAGGCGACCGGGATGTAGAAACAGAAGCCTCGGGCAACGTCACCATGGCATCTGTTCGGCAAATTGCAAAGACAGGGGTACAGTTCATCTCCACTGGGGCTATAACTCATTCAGTGACAGCATTAGACATTTCTCTCATTATTGAAACCAAATGAACGTTTTGTTTTCATGAAAGAATAGTGAAAAGATGTAAATCATTCAATAAATCATTCGAGAACCTCACCAACAACCCCTGCTCCAACTGTGCGTCCTCCCTCTCTGATTGCAAAGCGAAGACCTGGCTCCATTGCCACTGGATGAAGAAGCTCAAACGTAGCTGTCACATTATCACCTGGCATCACCATCTCTGTTCCCTCTGGGAGGATGACACTTCCTGTGATATCAGCAGTACGGAAGAAGAATTGAGGTTTGTAGTTTGTGAAGAATGGTGTGTGGCGACCCCCTTCTTCCTTGCTCAGAGCATAAATTTCACCCTTGAACTTCTTATATGGTTTAATGCTTCCTGGCTGACAGATCACCTGGCCTCTTTCGACATCAGTACGCTTGATACCTCTGAGAAGAAGACCAACATTGTCTCCTGCTTGTCCTTCATTGAGCATCTTCTTAAACATTTCCACACCAGTCACAGTCGTCTTTTGATTTGGACGAATTCCAAGAATCTCAACCTCATCGCCAGTCTTCACAATACCCTGCTCAACACGGCCAGTCACAACAGTACCTCTTCCTTGAATGGAAAAGACATCCTCCACAGGCATGGCAAATGGCTTGTCCAGAGCACGCACAGGATCCGGCACATACGCATCAACCTCTTCCATCAGCTTGAGAATCGCATCCTTTCCGATTTCTGGCTTTTCGCCTTTCAACGCACAGAGAGCAGACCCACGAACCACTGGAATCTCATCCCCTGGGAACTTGTAAAAGCTCAACAATTCCCTCAATTCCATCTCCACAAGTTCAACGAGTTCTTCATCGTCTACTGCATCTACCTTGTTCAGGAAACATACAATAGATGGCACACCGACCTGACGAGCAAGCAAGATATGCTCTCGTGTCTGAGGCATTGGCCCATCTGTTGCAGACACCACAAGGATGGCTCCATCCATCTGGGCTGCTCCAGTAATCATATTCTTCACATAATCAGCGTGACCCGGGCAGTCCACGTGAGCATAATGCCTCTTGTCAGTCTCATATTCAACATGAGCCGTGGCAATTGTAATACCTCTCGCCTTCTCCTCTGGCGCCTTGTCAATTTGGTCAAAAGCCACAGCCTTTGAGCTACCAGCCTCTGCAAGAACCTTTGTAATAGCCGCAGTCAACGTTGTTTTACCGTGATCAACGTGACCAATCGTTCCTACATTCAAATGTGGCTTTGATCGAGTATTAATATCGTAGTCGCTGTAACAGCGAAGGGTCTGCAAGACGGACGAACTGAGAGAAAGCCCTCCTCTCTGTGACTGACTCCTGCAGCAAGATCGAAATCCCTTATTGATTAATGCAATTTAAAAACCATTGTTAATCATGATAATCGAAAACTACTATATGGCCATGTGAATCGCCCAAAAGAGACGTCCCTGCCGCTGGCTGCAGCAGATGATGATTGAATTCGACGATTCGCAATGGATAGGATCCATAACAACCATAGATCTGACTATATAAATACGTACAGAAATGAAATATCGTTCAACAGAGTACTCTTAATGGCATTCTGCCCCGACTGGGACAGAAGGGTAGAAGCAACTTTGCGGAGCATGTTCTGCCCGTTTCTTCACAACCAACAGATACCACCAACAATCAAATATGAAATTGATTATCATTACTTGGCGTTTCCAAGCAACGTGATCAAGCATCATGGATCTTGATCATGAAGACTGTCGCCATCAATCCAGATGGGCTGCATCCTAAAATGTTGCAATTGTACGTACGCCAGTATTCTCTTCTTTTCATCTTTATTACATGCGTATGTACCCATTATTTAAAAAAATTGATATCATGATTTGGTATGGTATCGACGAGGGCTAGAAAGCAGAAGGCAGCAACGCTGCCTATCACGGCAGAAGTTGAGTCCAAGTTGGTCTCATCGAAACAGTGCGTGTTTCAGTATGTGTGTCTATAGGACTATTTTTACCTTGTTTTACATAATGCAGAAGGGTTGATGGTGCTCGAGACTGTTCTGGGCAACCCGATGAGGCTTTTGACCTGTTGCCACCACTGTTGCCAAGTTTGAAAGAGTTTGTCGTTCCAGGCGATGGGTCGGATGGACATACGGTAGTGAATTGGCCGTATTGGAAGCCTCGTGTCAAGGTTCCTAGTCCTCTTTTGGAGAGTCCTTCCGATGAGGGGTTGCTGAGGGCTCATGCTCTTCCTTCTAAAGGAGACAAGAAAACCCACCCACAGTCTCCTGCTGCTGAAGGATCAGATTCTCTGGAAGAACTCCTGATGGATACTCTGAAAAACAATTATAAAGAAGATGAAGAAGTTAACAACACAGTGGCAGGCATGCCTAAAAAGAAGACGGCAAAGCAGAAGAAACAACACATTGGTGCAGATTCTGCCAAAGATCAGACTATTTATTTAGCGCTTCAGAAAACAGGTTTTAGTTCATGGAGCCATTTAATTGAAACGATATTTCTCATGGCGAAAAAATTGCCAAAGGGAAAGGACAAGTCTGATGTGACACTGTCGCATGTGCTCAATGGACACAGTCCATTTTATCATGCAGGGTTTGCACGTGCGTACCAGAACTTGCGACAGTCTTTACGAAAGCATGCGATTGAATTAGACAGTATAGAAAAGTTACAGAAACATAGTACCCTGATACAGTCCTGGTCAGATCTGAGTGCAGAGGAGCATTCTTGGTTTTTGACTCATCAGCATCAAAGGTGCACTGGGCAGGATGCGGTCCGCTTCAAAAATCTCGAGAGGAGGGTACTCGATGAACAGATGAGGTATACACAAGAGCTTGATGCAAATGCAGAGTGCCATACATGGAGGTATGATCATATTACTGAACGCCAGATTGGGCAGCTTCATGCAGATGATGACCGTCGGCGGCAACGTATTTTCACACGATTCCCCCCTGTATTGGAGCAAAAGGATGCAATATCAATACCAAAAAAGCGTATCAATACTGGGAAGGATGCGTCTGGAGTATTCGAGTTTGTTGCTGTTCTGAGAACACAAGGTGGCCCTCTGGGCATGCAACCACTGGATCCTGGAACACCATTACCTGGAGACAAGCATTACATGCCAGCTATTGACTCGTATAATAGAACAAGGGGAGTGTATAAAAAGAAGGAATGCGAAGAAATAGATACAGATCCAATCATTGAGGATATACTTGCGAACGAGGGTCATATGTTCAAGGATGCCACCATGGTACTGGTTGCCACAGCAGGTGTATTCCAATCTCTCATGGCATCTGATTGGTCACACACGCGGCGCGATATAGAAATTCCATACTCCTCAGTAGTAAGGAAGTCAAGAAAAACAGAGAAAGTAGACATTGTATATCTACACAAACCTCTGATGCCAAAAAGTATGACAATGAGGGAGAAGCAAACAAGGCTCCAAAAGTATGCTGTGCTCTCCAATTCCATGACCAATGCACAGCGACAGACAGCATACTGTCTATGGAAGCACAGTAAGAGTGGCACATATATCATACTACGAAGCCATGGTCTCGTGTGTACTGACGGCAATGTGCCATCATCAGTGCTCTCCATCAAACCAGAGTATTTACCAGAGCCAGACAGAGAGTGCATCACAGATCAAGAAACGTGCCTTTGGAAGGCACGATTATGTCTATCATATCCTGTCGGAGCGAGACATATTCAGGTTGCACATGTGTCTGTGCCGAAAGGCAGAATTCTATCCTGGTCAGTCCTTGATGCTCCGCATCAGATGACAGGATGCATAGATCTCTCACAGGACTCTGTACGATTCTGGTGCCCATCCATGGACGCATTCATCACGTGGGCCGTATCAGTTGACAGTAAAAGCGTATTGTGGACATCATCCGCTGGATTGGATTCAGAGAAAGCCCTTGGGCTTGCCCAAGCATTGCCCTCAGCCTGGAACATCTTCATCCCCTCCTCTGATACTCCTGAGAAGAACCCATACCATCTCCACAAAGCCCATCAATCCTCCACCACCACCAATGTCATCAGCTCACAATGGATACCCCCCATCTGGCGACCGTATTCAGAAAGCATGGCGCAGATTCCCAACACATTCCCTCCAAAGCTCACCAAACCCTCAGCAACAGCAAAGATTCCTCGGAAGAGAGTCCGCAAAACTCCGTGGCAGGGTGACGTTGACAAGGTACATCACATTTCTACAATCTCTAGAAAAGAATACATGGATCATTTGTCAGCAGCATTGTAAACAGCTCTCCACCACGTGTGGCGCCACTCCGGCACGCTCTAGAGCCATTAAAACAGATTCGTTGCTTTGTAGCCACAAACGAGGATATCTACGTTGATACAACAATATCTTCCCATCCAAGCGTATCGTTGATGGGTAGCACCATAACAATTAGGCGCGCTTGCATATCCTGGTGCATGCCTGGCTGTATCAGATATGAAACGGATCCGTGTTCAGCCACACACATAAAGCAATCATTTCATATATTAAGAGTGACCAGTAATATATACTATTACGTTTAAATAGCGTTGCAACGTATACAGTTATCGACCTAGAGGTCTTTTCGAGAGCGACGGAAACCACGTGACGCAGCCCGTGGATGGAACAATTGTTCTAGGGAGCAGCAGCACGTGTCTTGAACAGAATACAGGGTAGAAACTAGTGCTATAAATATATAACGTACTATTGTACGCGAGAAAACGTGGTGGCTGACGGCTTGCGTAGTCCAAAGGAATTTCTCAGGGAAACGATTTCGCCCTTGGTACTCTATATACCTGCTTGTCAGCATTGATAGTCTCGTGGATCTTTGAAAGCACCATGATCAGTGTGGACATGTGATTGGACGACACACAAATTTGTGTTGGCATTGAATCTGACGAGATCGAGATATATCTGAATGAAGAAGAGAAGATTGGGTACAGATGATGATGCCGCCCCTGGCGATGGGGCGGCGATAGAACCAGTACCAGAGACTCGACAAGATGATACGAATGAATACAATGATGATACGAAGAAACGACGGGTTAGTACGGATGCGATGGCTGACGAGCATGATGTTGTGTTGATGGCTGGAAGGCCTGGCTCAAAGCGCATGCCTGATGGTCTTGCTGGTCATGTGTCGACGGCGTCGGATCATCGTCATGATATGGATATTCCTGAATTAGGTCAAATGCATGTGCTTGTTGTTGATTCTGATAGGCAGTCTCGCTTGAAGACTGTTGGGTTGTTGCAGGAGTGTGGATACAAGGTGTTGATTTGCTCGCGGGGATCTGCTGCATTTGAAATGCTGGTGCGAGAGTTCGACAAGGGCGTCTCGGTTGATGTGATATTGAAAGCGCACGAACCACCAGTATCAAGTGCTGTCGAGTTTTTGAAGCGCCTGCGGAGTTCTCACAAAGAATATACCAATATTTTGGTGATTGTGTACTCGGACAGGTGTGATGATAGGGATGCAATGGCTGAATGTTTGTCTCTTGGAGCTGTGGATTGGTGGGTCAAGCCTTTGCGAAGGAATGAAGTGTGTAACATTTGGACACGAGTGTGGCAACAGAAGCATGCGGGGCAACTGTCGGCCAAGAATGTGGGCGGCATGGCTGAGAAGGAGAGAGGGGCGGATGCCAGCTCTGCAATGAGACTTGCAGAAAATAAGCCAGTGCTTGAGGATCCTCCTTCAATTCCCGATGGAGATGGCCACCATCACCATCACCGTCATCATCATCACAGGAGACATCATCATCATAGAAAACAAGAGGAGGAAGAAGAACCACCTCGTGCGAGCAAGGCCCTTGCAGGGGTGCCTGATGAGGAGATGACGCCTGGAAATGGCAGCTCTGGAAAACAGTCGGGCACTGTTCCTACGAAAAAGTCTGCCGCGGGTGCGGCCAAGCCTCCTATTAAGAAGAATGAATCATCAAATCCATCCGTCAAATCTGCTGCAGCAGACCCAATGGATGCAGAGGTTGCTGCAGCTCTTACGTCTATGCGAAGCCATCGTTCAAACGAGTCTTCAGATGATAAACACATGACACCAAAGGATGCAGCAAATACGGCCACTGGACAGCAAAAGAATCTCAAAACAGAGGATGGTTCTGGAGGATCTACTCAATTTGGGATGCAGAATTTAATGTCCATGCCATTTATGCCAGGTCATCCTGTCGTGAATTATCGACAATACCCATTCCCTTGGCCTGGTACTGATGTTTCAAAACAAAATACCGATGAAGGGAAAGCTCAGAGACAAGCAATGGACTTCCAACAAGCATGGTTCAATTGGCAGCAGCAGTATCATGCAATGCAAATGAACTATGCAATGCAAGGTGCACAGAGGCCGTTTGCCGGGAACTGGCCACCAATGAATGTTCCATATTCGTACGGTGGATGGGCAGCGTCTGGTATACCAGCCAAGTATCAAAAACCAACATTTTCTGATCCATCTGGATCGAGACAGATGGCATCCCCTTCCATGTCGGACACGACCCGATCCCAGCTGGCCAGATTGGAAGCTGTGAAGAAATACAAAGAGAAGAGGACGAGAAGAAAAGCAGACACATCGACAAAAATTCGATACAAGAGTCGAAAGATTCTTGCTGATGCTAGACCACGGGTCCGTGGTCAGTTTGTCCAAGTTGCAAAGCAGTCCACCAGCGAGCAAGGATCAAATAAGAAAAATAGGAATGAATCTTCAGAACAAGCATATCAAACAAAATCATTGCATACAACAGAACGGGAAGAACAGGACAAGCGTGTCCAAGCGCAGGACTGTGTCATGGCGTCAGCATCCGATGCCAAGACCACCCATAATAATAACGATGCAAGTGTTCCGAGCCAATCAGGACGGCCACTTGCATCAAAGGGAGGTCCGTCGGATTCTGGTTCCAATTCCCCTCAGTCTCGGCGTGAATAATAATAATATTCATCATGGTACATGGTACATTTCAGAAGGAAACATGAACAGGAAGGAATTTTACAGCACAAATGAATCTCATCATCATCATCATTGCAATACATTTACTCTAATTTTGCAAGAATGCTCTTTTGCACCACAAAGTTGACGCTGCCCTCATCAGTCTCAAGCTCGCTGGACCCATACTTGGTAAACAACACCACATCTCCAGCAGCCACACCAACATCAACCTCTTCTCCCACAGCAACAACTGTTCCAGTCAGGGTAGAATCTCCCATACTGGAACCAGAAGATCCACCAGTCAAAATCACACCACCTGCACTCTTCTGCAGTTGCAAAAAAAATATGTTAGACACAACATTTGTGTGTGTGTGTGTGGATATATATACTGGAGACGGCACCATCATCGCACCTCTTCCTTTTCTTTTGGCTTGATCAGCACTCTATCTCCAAGTGGGGACATCTGCAAGGATTTGTATGAATCAGATGCATGTATATTATCAAGTATGTAGGAGGCAGTCAGGCAGTAAGACTTGGCGCAACCATCGTGCTCTTCTCCAAAAAAAAAAACAGTAACAATCACAATGCATACCTTGATCACATCCAACGACGCCCCAGAAGCCTGCACCCTCTGAACCAAGGACCGCCTTCTCGAACACCTCACTACACACACACATCCATCCACACCATGAGCACCAATACTCTACTATATACTACATATATGGCACAATGTGCTATGCAAGAGACCGTACCAACGCGAGACGCAGTCAACTGCTGCCCTACGATAGCTCTGCACGAGTTCACCGCCATAGTATCGATATACTGCTACAATCGCCTTACGACGTGTTCTTCTAATGAAAAATATTACAAATAAAAAACAATGCCCTAGATTGACAGGTTTTTGCCATCCCTACTGCTGCTGGACAGAGGACTGATAAATCCTGTATGCTGCTATCCAGCAGGTGGTATTCCCTACAATGGTCAGAAATGCCTGAAGTGCCACCAGAAACTCCAGCTCTGGCGCATTGTAAAAGAAATGCCACGTACACGCGCACATGGCACTTCCGAGACAGGGCAGCATGCCCCATGTCATTCCCTTCCACCTCTCATTTCCAGAAACCTCTCCATACTTCCACATCAAAGACATGGCAATAGCCCACTCAATCACAGAGGACGTATGGATCGCCCATGTCGGCAGAGACAGAGCATTCGATGGTTCTCCTGCGAGGAGTCCTGCTGCGTGTCCAACCTCGGGGGACGAGAGTGCTGCTATCTGCAGGAGGAGCAACGCTCCTCCACCAAGGGATACGGCCCTTGGCTGTGTTGTTGTGTTTCTATGTTTCTCTTGCTGCGCATGTGCTCCAATGGGAGAGTCTGTACTACTGATCATCTGTTCACTGTTCTTGACTCGTGCAGTCGTGACAATGGGCATGCTGGGCCTCTTGGCATGGGAGATGCAACCATGGTTGCACTGGCCTCGTCCACGCCTCTGCTGCCCATCTGCTGCTACCAGTGACCTGAGAGTCCCAGGCCGCAGTCCACACCATCCACGCATGGTATTAAATACTACTATGGATTGAAATGGTATATGAGGAGGAAGAGAGACGAGGGGACATGGCAGATGGCATTGTGGACTGATTGCCAAAAGAGATCTCTCTCTTCCCATCCAAGGATTCTTTCATGGGTTGAAGCGATGAGATACTTGTTGGATATATCTAATATCTAATTACGAGGATCTTACAAAATAAGATCTCTTGATCGAACCATGCAAATGGATTGATCGCCACGTGTCGTTCATTGGCAAAGCTGTTCTCTCCTATTGAATATTATCTGATTGTTTAGAATTTGATACTGTAAAAATAGCAGGATTGGGCAGAGACTGGTATCGAAGGATAATCTGATCACGAAGACACGCATTGGCTCGGGATTGGTTACCTGGATTCACGTCTGCTATTGCATAAGTGATGGTTTTATTGTGATGGATGTATATGTGCGATAGTTGATTCGTGCTGCGGTGGTGATTTATATTCCTGTCGAGCCGATTTTCTGTTCAACTGCTCTCCTTCCATCAATCAACAAACAGCAACACGAGTGTAGTACTACATTATACATAGAATGGAGTTTTCTGCGCAGCAGTTGCCTCAGTTGGAGGCCATGTGTACGGTTCTGTATACGTCGCAGAATCCTCAGGAGCGTAGTCAAGCTGATCAGGCGCTCAAGGTGTTTGGTACATTGCCAGAGTACATGGCGCATTGCAAGACTGTTCTTGATAATTCTTCCTCACCGTATGCTCAGGTGTTTGCTGCGTCGAGCATGCTCAAGCTTGTGACGGAGCATACGTTGTCTCTGAGCGCTAGAATTGAGATGAGAGCGTATTTCTTGCGGTATTTGGATGAGAGAGGGCCGTCGCTGGAGCCGTATGTGGTGACATCGTTGGTTCAATTGTTGTGTCGAATGACAAAGCTGGGGTGGTTTGAGGATGACGCTATGCGGCCGATTGCGGACGAAGGGAAAGTGTTTTTAGATAAAGGTGTGTCGGAGACATCGGAGATGCACTACTTTTTAGGGCTGAAGATTTTGACAATGGCGGTGTCTGAGATGAATTGTCCGTGTCCTGGGAGGACATTGACGCAGCATCGCAAGGTGGCGGTGAGCTTTCGGGATCGGTCCTTGTTCCAGATCTACCAGATGTCTTTGAGTTCTCTGGCGTATTTGAAACGATCTGATAATGTGAGGTTGATGGAGCAGGCAATGTCGTTGTCATTGGCCTGTCTGTCGTTTGATTTTGTGGGGACGTGTATTGATGATTCCACAGAGGATTTGGGAACGATACAGATTCCTTCTTCATGGAGGTCTGTGGTCGAAGATGCGTCGACGTTGGAGACGTATTTTGAGTATTATAGTAATAGCCAGCCGCCATTGTCGAACAAGTGTTTGGAATGCCTGGTGAGGATGGCATCTGTGCGACGATCGTTGTTTTCATCAGAGGTAGAGAGGATTGCGTTTTTAGGTCGTTTGATACGAGGGACGAGGGATATTTTATCTTCACAGCGTGGGTTGCAACATCATGAAAATTACCACGAGTTTTGTAGACTGTTGGGAAGGTTGAAGACAAATTATCAGTTGAGTGAATTGGTTGGCTTGGAGGCATATCCTGAATGGACGACTTTGGTGGCTGATTTTACAATTCAGTCGCTAAAATCATGGCAATGGGCGTCTGCGTCGGTATTTTATTTGCTCGGTTTATGGTCTCGGTTGGTGAGTAGTATGCCGTATTTGAAGGGTGATAAGCCATCCTTGTTGGAGGCACAGGTCCCCAGAATTACACAGGCATACATAGAATCTCGTCTGTTGTCGGTCACGGCGCAAGGTGGAGGGCCAGATGCGCTTGATGAGGAAGAGCATTTGGAAGATCAATTGGATTCGCTGCCATACCTGTGCCGTTTTCAGTATGCAGAGACTGCTGCTTTTATTACGCACTGGATGGACCCTTGCTTGTCACAGTACCAAGCAGAGTCTTCCTCTACCAGCGGTCAGCTTGATGTTATAGAAAGTCAGCTTACGTGGTTGGTACATATAGTATCTGCGGTTATTCGGGGAAGAGTGAGCTCATCTGGCGCTGAGGCCTATGAGCAGTTGGATGGAGACTTGGCAGCCAGGGTTTTCACCATTATTGCAGCATCAGAATCGACCGTGCACTCGCAGAGGCACTCGATCAGGTCCAAGCAGCGCTTGGAATTGGCTTTGATATCATTTTTACAGAGTTTTAGGAGAGCATATATCGGTGAACAGGTTGTTCATAGTAGCAAGGTGTACACACGGTTGAGAGAAAAATGTGGTATTGCTGATCACATTGCAGTGATGAATGCACTCTTGGGGAAGATCTGCTTCAACTTGAAAGTTTATGGATCGTGTGAAGAGGTTATCAACGCTACTTTGGGATTGTTTCAGGATTTGGCGGCTGGGTATATGAGCGGAAAGGTCATGCTCAAGTTGGATGCTGTGTCCATGCTGTTGCAGCATCATACATCCGAGTATTTCCCCTTCTTATCATGTGCTCCAAACTCAAAATGCCGAACAACCTATTATTTAACGTTAGGAAGATTACTCTTCATGGAAGATACTCCGGGGGCGTTTGATGCATTCGTTCAGCCTTTGGGGCAGGTATTGTCAGCCATTGCATCTGCAAGTGCTTCTGCCAGTTCTGTCGAGGCGCTCAAAGCGTCGGTTCCCAAAGAAACAGTCGTGGGTATATTCAGAGATTTGAGAGGTATTACCGCAGCGACAACGAATCGAAGAACATACGGGTTGGTGTTTGAGTGGCTTTATCCCACCCATTTTCCAGTCATCATCACCTGTTTGGATGCCTGGGCAGACACCCCAGAGGTTTCCAATGCCATACTCAAGTTTTTGGCTGAATTCGTTCACAATAAAACGCAGCGTTTGACATTTGATTCCTCCTCTGCAAATGGTATTCTGTTGTTCAGAGAGGTTTCAAAAGCGCTATGCGCCTATGGAAATAGAATTCTGAGCCTTCCTCCACCATCAAGCGATCCATATGGTCAACGATTCAAAGGAATCTGGATCAGCTGTTCCATATTGACAAAATCTTTGAGTGGAAATTATGTCAATTTTGGCGTCTTTGATCTCTACGGAGACCCAGCACTGAGGGATGCGCTGGATGTGTGTCTGAAGATGCTCTTGGGAATTAGCACACAGGATATCTTGGGGTACAAAAAGCTTGCCAAGGCATACTATGCGTTTGTGGATTCGCTCTGTCATAACCACGTCCCAGCGCTTGCGAAGCGTGACGATAGCATTTTTGCATCAATTATCACCGCATTGGAGGCAGGAATCAAATCATTGGATGTCAGCATCAGTTCTCAGTGTGCATCTGCGATTGACAACTTGGCTGGATACTATTTCAAGCACAAGCCAGACGGCCCCAAGCCGAATGAGACAGGACTGCAGCTCCAAGAACATCTAGGAAGGCATCCTGATGCTTTCCCCCGGGTCTTGTCCACGCTCTTTGATGTGGTCCTGTTTGAGGATTGCTCAAATCAGTGGTCTTTGTCTAGGCCAATGCTTACTCTGATCCTCGTGACAGAGTCAGTGTATAGCCAGATTCGGCAGCAGGTCATCCAAAGTCAACCTGCTGATCGTCAGCCAGCTGTAGCAAACTGCTTGGATAAGTTGATGACCGATGTGAAGAGAACATTGGATGCAAAGAACAGAGACAAGTTCACCCAGAACTTGACAGTGGCTAGGCACGATCTCAAAACCAAGCAATAGATTTGATTGATTAAATATTCTTTCATGGTCATGTATGTACATGTGCAAGATCTATTCAACACATAATCATAAATAATTACCTTACGCCTCGGAGGTCGTCGTCCCGAATCCGAGCAGATCAGTCAAATATGACGTCACATTGGCAGATGCCTCCCCAGCCCCTTGCAGCAGGTCTGCGTGTTGTTCTCGTCTCGTCGCAAGCGCCTTCCTACATCGATCGAGCTCTGCTGGACTAAACTTCAACATTGTACCAATAACCGGGAGTAAACTCTCTTCTTCGCCCGTCTCGAACAGCTTGAGCAGGATGTTCTTGAAGTATTCCATATCAACACCCTTGGATGTCAATTTGATTCTTTCAAGTTCTCGTTCCAACTCACGCACTGTTTCTTTCAGAGCTTTTTCCTGAGTGTTCCGGAGTTCTACCTCCTTCTCTAAATCATCAACCTCCTGTTCCGCAATAGACGCCTTTCTATTTGCAGCAGCAAGTTGTTGATGGAGGTTCTCAATATCATCCGCAGCCACAGAGGCCGTTGCACTCTGTGACCCGGAAACTTTTGGAGGAGACACGACGAAATCAGTACTGCCAGGTCTATGATGCAACAAATCTACATCTATTTCAGGTTTTGGAAGGCTTGTTTTCATCGCAAGCGTCATCTTCAACTGCTTGATCATTGCTTTCAAATCTGCAATCTCTCCCTCCATTACAACTTTCACCTCCTCCAATGCAAGCTTTTCTTTCTCAGATCTCGACAAGGCTGCTTTGAGGCTTTCATAATCGCCCTCAGAGATGGAAGAACCAGGATGATGTGATTTTGCTGCCAGCAACTCCTGCTTCGACTCCTCCAATTGTCGCTTGAGAGACTGGAAGCGGTCATCATATGACTCTAGCCTGACTCTCAGCTGTTCATATTGCCGATTGGATGCCTTGCTACACTCTTTGGCGTTTTTCAACTCTTTCTCCATATCTGCAATTTTTCCTTCATACTTTTGCTCCACTGAATACACGTGTTCAAGGTTTTCTGACTTTAATTTCTCCAATTCCTCAACAACATCCTTCAACCGTGTCTCAGCCTGGATCTTTTCTGCGGTCGCCTCTTCAATCTGCTTTTCATACTCCTCTTTCGCTGTCGACCTACCCTCCTTTATTTCATCCTCTTTTGCTTTCAACAGACTATGTGCCCGTGCCTTGTACTCCTTGAACGCATTCGATGATTGCTCTGCAAGACTTCGAGCCTCTTGAGCCTGACGAGCAGCAGCAGCTCCTTCCGCCTTTAACGATTCAATTTGCACTTCCAAATCTGACACTTGTTTCTCAAGGTCTATTTTGGACTTGGATAAACTTTCATTCCTTCTCTTAAGCTCTCCTAATGCTCTTTTGAACCTACTCCTCTCCACCTCAACTTCTTTTCTAATCTGAGCTACTTCACCAGTAGAAGAACCTTTCCCACTCCCATCTGTCTTGGCAGCTTCCAATTCTTTCTTCAACTCTTCAATCCTACAATAACAAAAAAACATCCATCAGACGGCATCAAGCCATCAGTCGCCAACACAAAGTCACACGCACGTGCTCTCAGATTCTGCCTGCTTCTTCTTCAACGACTGCGCAAATTTCTTCTTCATATCACCCATTTCTTTCTGCACAGCCTTATAATCTTCAATCTTTACGAAACTAGATTCATCAAACTCAATCTTGGCGGGAACCTGCGGCGCCGGTTTATTCTCTAATTCTAATTTTGCATCATCAAGCTCCTTCTTCAAACCTGCAATCTCCTCAGATATCCTCTTCGACTGCTCTCCCTTCATCTTCTCCAATTCATCTTTCAGACTCTGAATCTCCTTTTCGGCAAGTTCATTCTTCTCCCTCTCAACACCCACGTCGCTCTTTGACTCTGAAAGTGCCTTCTCAAGGCTACGCACAGCCTCATCTCCAGTCTCCACACGCCTCTCCACATCCTTCCCCATCTCATCCAATCGACTCATCAACGATTCATTCTGCGCCTTCAAATCACCAATCTCCTTCAACAACTGTTGTTTCTCCTCACCAAGCTCGTTCTCTGAATCCATCTGCACCTGCTCAGACCGCTCCACCAGGCCAGTCAATCTCTCAATCTCTGCCGCCTGTCGATCATGATCCGCCTCCAGCTTGACAATCTTCTCATGCTCCTTCCGCCGTTCCGCCTCAAATCCATCCCGAAGACGCTCCCGTTCCTCCGCAAACCCCTTCAAAAGAACCTCAGTCTCAGCTTGCAACCTCTCTTGATACTTCTTCTCCCCATCAACCAACCTTTCCTGCAATCCCTGGACAGTATTTTCTAATTCTTCAACCTTTGAGTCATCTCCAGAGCGCTGCTCTACGCCGCTTGTATCAGACTGGCCTTCTAATTCCGCAATGGTCCGATCTCGCGCCTTTATTTTATGCAACGCATTCACCAATAGCTTTTCCAACTCTTCTTTAGACGCTTTTGCTATACCAGGAGGTATTTTCACCGGCGACGGCGTTGCCATTCCTGTCTGCTTGTTTTTTGCCTCAACAAAACAAGAAGGAAGAAATACTTGCTACGTCGTGTAGTGATAATAAATAGGCACCGTCCGTCAGACTACAGGCTGCTAGTATCGACGATTCTTGGTTGAAGCGTGTACGAAGATCTTTTCGATTCTTCTGCCTGAGGATCAAGTGATCGTCAGATCCATGTAGCTGCTCATGTCGAACATGTGTTTTTATATCGTTATTAGGGAGAGTGTCGTCACTCGGGAATCAAGGGTTTTGTCATGCTCAGGTCAACGGACCATTATTGTTGTATTATATGATTGGAGGATTCTTGATATGGCTCATGACGAGTACGATAGATTCCATTAGCTAATTATAGCCACATTTTAATGCAAATTCAGTGTGAAATAATAATAATAAGTTAAAAAATACAAATCAATGCATCACATCTGGGTTGCATCTGCAACTCCAGTTGCAGTGTCAGCTGTTTCTATCACCCTTTCGATCAGATCCACGAGCTCTCTGATAGACGGTAGAACTGCAATGTCCCTTACCTTAAGCCCCAGCCTTTCATCCTTTGCATTCAGAGCATTTACAAATATCGGTAGTCCAACCGATCCGAGTCCAATTTGCTGCAGATCAAGAGTTTCGTCATACAAGTCTTCCCCAGTCAGTTCCTGAATGGAATGCCCCACAATTTCCCAGCCTGTCATGTGACGATGACCTGCGCTTTCCCATGATGCACCAGAGGAACTGAATTTGTTGCTTATCCATGAATACAGGTTTGTGAGTGGTGGATTCACGTATGCATTGCAAAACATTGCAAATAGGGTTGTCAACAGCACAATGTATGGAAATTCCCACCAAGCCACTGGCAAAGGTAATGGTGAAAACCAGTAGTAGTACTTTGGGAAATTCCACCATGTGTAGTCCTTTTTAGGACTGGTATAATTGAATGCAGTTGGTGGTGCGCTGTACTCAAAGGTCTCAGGATACATGGCATACATTCCTGCCAGCGAAATTTCAGTCGGCTTGACTGACCCTGCTCTCGTTGCCCACCAATACCACTGACAAATCATTTGATGAAACAAGAAGCATCCATATGATGTTGGGCCCAAAACTTGGGAGAGTGGCCTCCACTCTAATACCCTTGCTGTGAAGCTTCTCCCAGGCATGGACAATAGAGCAAGCCATATAGCTATAAGTGGTGTCTTGAGACGGTCGATCAGCACACTCCAAACATAACGGTCCAAAGCAGAGTCCCAGGTGTGAGGTTCTTCGGCAACAACCTCCCACATTTTCCCAACAAGTTTCACTGGATATGGCCAATCTATGTCAATATACATAAAAATCTGGAAGAGAAGAAAGAAGACTGAAAGCAAATCGCAAGCCGCAGCATAAACATATCTGTAATGTGACTGGTTTGGTCTGGCATAGTCATACCAAAAGTATGCGACGGCCCCAGAACCCACGACAGGTATCCAGTAAGGTGGGAAGATAACTGTAGATAATGCATACACGTTCTGGAAATTATGGCGAAGACTCTTCGCCAGCTCCGTATCATACGTCTGCTCCCATGAGTCAAAGAGGTAGAAAGCACCAAGAGCCCACGCTGAGATGAGGACGCCAACAGTGTACACAACAAACCAGATCAACAATCTGGTGAGGTTGCCTCGGCTCCTCACGAGCACATTGTGCATCCAGGGGAAAACAAGAAGAATGAAGAAATATACGCTGAAAAACCAAGAGTAGTACAGGATCCATCCAACTAAGATGAAAGCAAAGAACCAGCTCTGGAGCCCAAAGATGAACACCAATAACGTAACAGTAAGCCAGGCACCATACGGCATCTCAACAGGACCTGATTGGCACTGTGCAAAACTTCCGTCATCCAACAGCCGCGTTGCCATGTTTGGTTGCCAACTAAAATTCGAGCTATACGTTGAAGGACGGCAAATTACCAAGAGATTCACCAAAGACAAAAGTAGCGCAAACCAGTAGAGAGGTAGCAGGGATTTGAATCGAGCTGAATAAAATGATCTTATGTGACGAATCGGTCTGGAAGCTAAAGCAGAACTGAGTGAATACCCTCCGAGCACAAAGAAAACTGTGGCCGGGAAATAAAATGTGCTTGCTCTTCCTGGAAAGAAAGATGCGCCGAATGTCATAGGGTTGCGCTCATCTTCACCTTGCCACACAGCACCAATATGATTAAACATGACACCAACAGCCAGAAGGTATCGTAGTCCACTAAGGCCATGGGACACCTTCGCAGATCCCTTTGGAGGAGCAGTACTCGCGTCAAAGAAAGCACCTGTAACTCCTAACTTTTCTGCGAGGCCATTTCGAATATACTTCCCAGAGCTGGTCTTTGGCAGTATGTCCTCGCTATTTACAACCTTCCAATATCTAGGGGCCTTTCTACTGCCCAGTTTATCAGTTGACCATTTCTTAATATCTGAAATATCAGGCTCCAATGATCCCATTCCGAAAATCCTTCGTGAAGGTCTCACTTTCATTGCTGAAAGAACCAAAGCGACGCCAACTTCCTCACCCCAGGTCCGAGATGGCACAGGAAAAGCCACCGCCACATCAACGTGGGGGTGCTTTCGCACAGCTGCTTCCACTTCAGCAGGAGATATTTGCTCGCCTCCAACCTTTATCAAATCCTTTGATCTGCCAGTAATGTACAAAAATCTATCAGTGTCAAGGAAGCCAAGGTCTCCTGTTCGAAAGAAACGCCTGTCGCCTATGTAGAAAAATGGCTTATCGTCTCCTGTACCTTTCCAGTAGTGCTCTATTACAGAATGCCCACTTATGCAAATTTCACCCTGCTGTCCCCAGGGGACTGGCCTGAGACTAGAGTCATCTATAACTGCAAGTGACACTAGCAAAGGTTCGCCCACACTTCCTGGCTTTCTTTGTGACATTGTGCTAGATATTGGCATCTGTTCTGTCATAGAATATGTGCTGACAACATCAGCACCCCAAAATTCTGAAAGCAAAACGGCATCTGCCTCGCTAAGCGGGGCTGCCCCAGTTCGCACAAATCTAAGCTTATGCTTGGGCAGACCTTGAGGGTATATTTGACGGCCATAAAGCATCAGAGACAGGTGCATCGTGGGCACAGCCGTGAACCAGGTGGGCATCACTAGTCCCTGTTGTCCAAACACGGTATCCATAAATGAGGATACTTCGAACCTAGAAAGGCAAATGAGGGATCCCCCCGCCGAGATGGTAGATAGTAGAGAGGCTGAAATGCCTGCAATGTGGAACAGTGGCATGGCATTCAGCGCAATGTCCTTGTCGGTCAGTTTCAAGGACTTGGCCAGAGCGACTGCATTGGCTGTGAGGGCTCCATTTGTCACTGGTACCAATTTCGGCAATCCAGTAGAGCCACTTGTCCTCAAAAGAAGTGCGACTGACGATGAATCGTTCCTCAGAATCGGGTTATCAAGCAATGAGTCACCAGTATAGACTGATTCTGGCTGATATAGCCCTGGCTTGTCTCCTTCCTCCAGGATTTGCTGCCACCTCAGGATGACCCCTGCATCATTGACAGCATTAACAAAGCTTTCTGGAGTATATCCACGGAAACCAAGTGCTATGGATGGATTCGATTGTTTAATGACCGCCATTATGTCATCATAACTCGCATGTGGATCCAAGGGCATGGCTATTGCTTGGATGCAAACAGTCAATAGAACAAGTGCTCCTGCTGGACCAGGTGGTGGCATGTACATGACTATCTGATCACTGTTCTTTATGCCTAGCCTCCTCAAATCACCCATGCCTTCACAGGAAACAAAATGCATCACATCGCCATACGTGAGATGACCAGGCTTGTCCAAGCAGGCAGTATGCAGCAGTGGAGTTGCCGCATTTGGAATTTTAAGCATTTCGTGAAGACAACCACATTTATACCATGCATTCGTTTCTCCTCCATCAGATAGTAACAAAGAAAATAAAGCTGTGTCAAATCGGAAATTCACGTCATTTGGCATTCTTATAGGCTCACTCAGATCCAATGCCTCAAGAGCTTCGAACAAACTACAATGCTTTGGTTCGGAAGTCTGTCCAGGAAAAGGCTTGACATGTTGAACATTATCAGATACACAGCCCAACGATTTGTCAATACATGTTTTTTCTGATTCAACCAAAAAAGTAGATCCAAAGTTCACCTCCTCGAGGCTATTTGCCTGCAGCAAAGAATTCGATCGCTGTGGAGAATCTGGTAAAGAAGTTGTACAAACAGGCTCCATGTTCTCAGGTAGACGCTGCTCCTGTGTGTTTGGTCTCTTCAGAAATGGAAATGGAAGGGCAGACAATATCTGGACCACGAAATTTGAAGGTTGCATATTTGATACATCTCTAGTATCAATGGTCGACGTAAACCAAGCATTGAACTCCATTTGAAAGTCTTTGTCCCGCATCAGTGTGGATGGAACCTGCATGTGTGTACCACATCAGTACTCTGATAAGGTAGAATCCCACACGAAAACAAAGAAAGAAACGTACAGCATGGCCACCAGGAATATAATAGACCGATCTGATGATGGAGCTCGTGCCTTTTTCGCGTGGATTACGTTGAAGATAGTTTAGGTCAGTGGCCGATACATACCTCCGGTATGCAAACATCCTCATTGCCTGCTCACTCTCTTGCCGCAACATATCTTCCATCCCAATCAAGTGAAAAGATGGAACGCGAATATTCATATTTTCCAGGTTTATGTTCCAAAGCTTCTCAGCCATCATGCGGGCGCGAAATATCGTGCTGCATGCCAACACCACAGACCTCCAAAGATGCATCCTTGTGCCTGTCATCTCATACACAATCTCTGGAAAAGACAGCAGTGCCACTATGGCGCCCCCTTGGCTAAACCCATAAGCGCAATCAAAGGGGCCGTGGGACTTCACATATGCAATGACGGTGTGCATCGACTGCAGCATCTGCTCCTCTGCGTCATGCGAGTCTGTTTCAAACCAAGAGAAAAATGGACCATCAAAGAATTCATCCGTCGCATCATCGGGGGGACCTGGAGCCTGAACGGATCCTTCTATGTAATGTAATCCCCCACTATACCATCTTGTCAAGATAAGATTGCGGCTGTGCGTCTTTGTAACATCGTTGTTAGATCTCCAGCCATGCAGACAAAGAACCCTGGGGCTGTATGCAGGTTGCTCCTGCCCTCCATCAGATACATTAACCCCTGATGGGGGGATATGATTTCCATCTATTTGAAAATGATTATTCTGACTCATTGATGAGCTCGTGCTACCGGCTTGTACTGCTTACAACGCGCGAGGCAAACGTGTCCTCGCCTACCGTGTAGCACGGATACATTTCTGAAGCATGGCGAGTAACACCAACGAGGGGTAGGACTGTCTAATCGTATTATGAACTTCTTGTAATAAAAGTGCGATAAACCGCTAGTTATGTAGGTAAGCACCACCCTTCAGAGAGCAGGTTGCTAGTATCGACGATTCCAGGTTCACTTGCGTACGAAAATCTTTCCGATTAATCGAAAAGAATAGCCTTTTGCTTGAGGATCCATTGCAATTGATTCGTATATATACCTGCTCATGCATGAGTTCGACATATGTCGAACATGTGTTTTTATATCGTTATTAGGGAGAGTGTCGTCACTCGGGAATCGATCAAGGGTTTTGTCATGCTCAGGTCAATGGACCATTATTGTTGTATTATATGATTGGAGGATTCTTGATATGGCTCATGAAGAGTACGATAGATTACCGTCTCATACGACAGTTGTAGTGGAGGAATATGAGAAAAAATCAAGTAGAAGCCAGGCTACATTTTTGCTTATTAATAGTGCTGTTGGAGCTGGGGTGCTATCGATGCCGATGATATTCTACAGAAATGGTCTTTTGAATGGATTTCTAATCATCGTATGCATTGCATCGATTCAGGCGTACACGCTGGGTGTACTGAGTCGAGCTGCCTCTGTCACAAACTCACACAGCTATGGTGGTCTTGTGATGGCCAAATTGGGGCGGCATGCATCGATTGTACTCAACGTGAGCATGGTATTGTATTTATTTGGGTCCTCAGTGGCGTATTTATTGATTGTGGGGGACAGTTTTGAGACATTGTGGGGATACATTTTACAGCATGTGTTTCAGTATGGCAGCAAGGATGGTTGGTTGGCGAGTCGGCAATTCGTCATTGCTGCCATTGGGTGTACATGTATATTACCTCAGTGTTATAAAAAGACGTTGAGTGGGTCAGCGTTTGTGTCCTTGTTGAATTTAGTTGCGTTTGTTGGCATTGTACTGTGCATTATTTTATACTCCATACAGCATATACTTGGGCTCCCTGCTGCCGCACGGTTTGATGGCGTTGTCCTGTGTGGTGATCTTGGTGGTGTATTTGATACCATATCGATCGCTGTGTTTGGGTTTCAATGCCACTCGCAAGTGGTTGCTGTGTTCAATGAGTTGGAAGACTCCCAGGTTCCACGGTATCTTAAAGTGATCAAGAGGTTTGAAGGGTCGTCCAAGATTCTCGTCATGCTGGATGTTATTCTGAAATCAATGCTAACGTGTTCGATTGGATATTTGCTGGTTGGGGCGGTGTCATATAGTGCATTCCCCAAAAGTATTCAAAGTAATATCTTCAACACATTTGGTTATGATAGCGTGATTATCAGCGCAGCAAGGCTTATTGTCGGCGTTCTTCAGATTGCATCATATCCTGTGAATCATTTTCCGGCGCGTAAAGCGCTTTCTGAGGGCATCATCATGCCCTTACTGAAGAAGGAGCCGTCAGGCAATGGATTTGTGTTTGTTGAGACGAGTGTCTTTTTCACACTTAGCTTGATATTAGCCTTGTCATTCACTGAACTTGGAACCGTGTTTTCTCTTGTCGGGGGAACGTCAGGAACGGTGATTATATTCATTATTCCGGGTGCACTCTTGCTGCAAGAGGCCAGGGATCACCACCAACAGAATATCAGAATATTGTTTAGTATATCCGGGGGGGTTTTGATCCTCTTTGGTGCAGGATTGTTTTTGTATACATTGATATCAACACTGTAAAATATCATGGATTAATGAAGTCGTAAGACTGGACTCATGTTGGAAAAGCTCACCAATAATCTCCACCCTTTGCGACGCACACTTGCATCCACTTCCACTGATGACGCCATCATTTTCGACACGGGCACAGAAAAATCAAACCCCCCGATTTCTTTCCTCTTTACATGAAGAGCCGCTGGTTTTTGAAGAATGAGGGAGCACACCAACATGGTGATGATGACAGCCTTGTTCTTGATACCAATTTCAATGTGTGGGGAATTATCATCATAAAAATTGGTACCTATGCGAGCATTCACTGGAAGCGAGAATGAATCCGTAAATGGACACAAATCTACCGCTGGAGATTGCAACAGAGCCCAATCAGTGTTCACTTCCATGGCCCATCCATCTGGCTCATCCTTGTCCAACAGGAGCTTGACTCCAGCCCAAGGCTTACAGGTTGACGTGGTACAATCTGCCCCGATTTCAATTGTAAATTGGTCAGAAGCATTCCATTTATTTCTCAATTTCAGAGTATGTTGGCAATCCGCCACGTCAAAGATGCCCAAAAAATTCTTCTTCGACAGCCACCCTGGCTGTCGTCTCGGAGACTTTTTCGCCGTAAGATCGGGGCGGGGAGGCGCAGCTGACGTCATATTACTAAAGAAAAAATCGATTACCTGGAATAGCTACGGCCATTGTGGCCACAACCCTTGAAGAATCGTCATCGTCGTTCCTCCTCGGAGCTTCTATGGGATTGTCCGGATGCTGGAACCATGCCATTGCTACTGGCACGACGACAGATGCACAGGCGATGGACGAATTTTGATTTCGCATCGCATTTTGGGCCAGTTCCTTCCAACAATGACCTCACAGGACTGGTGGAATCCGCGGAATAACGTTGTATAAAGCATGTCCCAGGTCGATCATTCTTTGGAGCCTTCACGCCAACATACCCTGGATACTCGTCTGACTCCCCCGACTGAACTGTGGGGATGCACCCTGCTTCACACATGAAAGCAGCTCGAAGCTCGTCGCATGTATTAATTGGTGAGGTATCCTCATCAGCACAGACGGCATTCTGCGCTTTACACGCATCCTCGCAGGATGCGCCCACGGCACCTTTTGCAACAAACCTGTCATCTTGAAACGTCACAGGCTCGCTATCTCTCGGTCGTCTTTCCTCCGAATAACAGTACTTTCTCTCACCTATATACGTATTCTCATTCTGTGTGCTTCTAGATGTCGTTCTACATGCCGATTTACAGTAATCAAATTCATTGGACCAGTGTCCAGTATCTGCCCTGCAACAGTGTATGATATCCATGATTCTATCCCTTCCATTCATTCATCCATTATTGTACATGGAGAATGAAGAGACGAAAAAATATGTATGTAAAACGTACTTGAAGAGACCAATATATGTCTCAGCCATTCGCTCCTTTGGAACATGCTTGGGTGCCATGCAGCACGACACACAGTGTTCATACGAGCTACAGCACCCATCCAGATCTTTGCATGTCTCGCAGCTATATGGATCTATGGAATCTGGGCAACAGCCTGTAGCAAAGTTCATCTGCTGACGGGAGCACACTCGCCCACTGGTATCTGTCAGATAGTGCCTTCCATTCTTGGTATTCTTGCAGGTGATGACACTGCAGTGTGTAGCATATATGTACTTCTTTATACAATGATGAATCAACTGGGATGGATAAAAGCATGCCTGATGATGTTTGATGAGTTGGCCGTGGCCAATCAAAAGGACCAACCTACCTCGAAGAAGAAGAAGAAGAAGAAGAAGAAGAAGACGAGTCCTGTGCTAGAGCAGTAGTATACTGGGCTACCAGCAGCAGCAGCACCAGGCACGTCCATTGACGCATTATTCCCAGTATATTATTCATGTTGACATGTAATACTCTGTAAATGGCTAATTTCAGTACAAAAATCGAACATGAAATGTATTCCGCCAGGGGTCAAGATGATTAAAAAAATTTGTCGATTTCTACGAATTCTCCACTCATATCATGATAACCTTATCTTAAACTATAATTATTATTTATCTTGGTTGGCCATGAATCTGAAGATGGGCTTTGATTGGAGTCTGAGAAGATTGACATTAAAAGCCAAGCGTGCTGGGGTTGCAGTGGATTTCAAATCAGTCATCCATGCCACTCGTTCTCTCAATGTATGCCACAGGAATTTGGATTCCTTCGGATTCTTCTTTGAAACGAATGCTGTATCAATGGTTTCCGTGAATTTGGAAGGACTGGTGAGTGGGATGCTGTCAATGTCTGACTGATGTGGGACTGGCGAGGAAGGAGCATTGGATTGGTCGCTGCTGACTGGCTCTGACCCTGACCCTGATCCTTCCTCCTCTTCTTCTTCCTGGCGTTTTCCCTGAAGAATTTCAGATTTCATGTTGAGTACTGATTCGAGCTCGAACGCTTTTCCTTTGAGGATATCCATGATGCGTTTCGATGGGGTACTCTTGTACTCTGTGCTGCCATACTCGTGCCCAAATGTGGTTGTGTCTCTGGTCCACTTCTCCCAACTTTCGTCGCCTGGAGGTCCAGAGATACCAGCTTCGATTGCATCCCGCTTGATTTCTATGAGAATAAATATAGCATCGGAGTATGCAATATTGACAGAGGAGGGGAGAGGGAGTATGGACAGCTGATCTCTGATTGCCTGAGGTGATGCCTTTGGAGGTCTTCTTGGAGCATTGGCTGGTTTTGATGGGTCGAAGAATTCCACCTGGCGGGACTGCCTGGATGATTGTCGCAGCGGGCCCTCTTTTGAAGGCACAGTGTCAGGTTCCGACTGCTTGTTCTTCTCGCGTCGCATGCCTTGCGTGACGAAATCCTTGATGCTTTTCAATTCTTCAGAAAGTTTCTTTTCTCGCACGCCTCGGCTGTCAAGCGAGGAGAGTAAACTATCCAGATCTTGTTCCGTTTGTATGCATGCGAGTTTTCCATTTGACCCTTCGACTAAGATGCCAGATTTATAGCCACCAACACCGTACCAGTATCGCCTGTGATGGCGATCAAAACCAAGTGGGTCTCTTCGTATCTTGAGCTTTTCCACCTTGTCTTGATATGCCTGACGGGCGAGTTCCAGTGCTTCTTCTGCCGCTTCTATCTCTTTTACCATATTTTGCCTGTCTTCTTCCAACTTCTTCAGCCTAGCAGCCTCTGCACGTTCTGCTCGAACCTTGTCAGCAAATTTCTTGACCCTCTCCTTTTCAAGTTTTCTCTTCATGGATGCCTGGCTTTTCAGGAATGCCTCGTATTCTTCCTTTTGAGTTACTGGATTCCCTTTGAATTCTTTATATTCTTCCGGAAGTTCTACATCCTCCAGTGAAAAGTCTGTCTGATTGGTCTCAGATTCGTTGGCCTGTCCATGTTCTACAAGGTGCTTTTTTGCCTCTTGGATCTCCTTCAATCGCTTCCTCTCCTCTGCCATCTCATCCTTTGCGTCTCGTTTTGCATCCATTGCGGCATTTTCTCTATTTTGAAGCACATTCCTAAAGCATGCTGAATCGATCAAGACATTGTCGGTGAGGTAATGTAAAAGAGAGACATGTTGATCATTTGTAAGATCTTCTACTGGGTTGTATGCAAGCATGCTCGCTGCCAGCGATGCATGCGTATCAGGCCTCTCGTACAGACTCTTCTCCTCAGAGTCTCGGAGTAGAATGAAACGACGCAAAATTTCAGGCCACGAGCCGTCTGATAGAGCTTTGCTCCATCGTGTGTGTCCTTTCAAGTCATCACCGGTTTCCATTGCATCGCCTATAATCAGCTCTAACAGATTACTGTACAACTGATGCAGCGCATCTGGAGCAAGAGAATTCGAAATTCCCTCCGGTGCATTCATAGTAGACGACTCTAGCATGTCCTGCAATTCCTGAAATGGAGGCGCCTTGACACCCAGGTTTCGTGTTCCTATGAGGATCAAATTGTCTGAAATTGCCAGCAATTTCGCAAATCGAGACGCTGCTTCCGCATCGAGCCACGCCGGTTCAAACAAAGGCGGCTTATCAGGAATATCCTCATCCTCAAGGGGGCCTCTGGGCAAGCTTGCCGCCTTCTTTGTTGACTTCTTTGGGGGACATAAAGTCATCTTTTCTTCTGCACTTGAGATATTTTGATCGAGATCCGCAATCTTCTCCCGCACGCTTTCGATCTCAGAATCCAAATTATCTTTTGATTGTTGCTGATGTTTCAATTTTGCTGCAAGTTCCTTCCGCTGCCGGACAATACCATCCTTAAACTCTGAGATGAATGTATCTCTAGCTTGGTCCAATTCCTTTGCTCTACATTGTACCCGTTGTCGATGCTCCAGCATCGCTTTTCTATCATTTTCATCACCCGTAAAAATCTTCTCTTCTTCCGTCATCTCAAACTCCTTTAATGCACTAGGATCGACCTGCATGGCTTGTGCTAGAGGAATGGAATTTTGAGTCACCATGGCTTCCTTGTCCTCTTCCAAGTGCTTTGACACGCTTGCAAGTTCCTCCTCTTTCCTCCCCAGCTCCTGTCTTAATTTATCCCTTTTAGCTTTCCATGCTGCAATCTGCCTCGCAAGCTTTGAACGATCCAAGGCCACCACCTCACTGCCACCTGGCTGCTGTGACTGGCGGTTAGCATTCATTTGATAGCAGGCCAAGGAGTACACACCCAACTTGATTCTCTCGAAATTCGGCTCGACGCACAAAATTTTTGCAACCTGGCGCTTGCATGAAACGTCCCCGCCTTTCATGTTTGAGAATCCCATGGATTCACCCTTTGTAATAATCTCATCAGCAGACATGCCCTCATGAAGCCCATGCTTTTGCAGGACTTTGAAAACGGCATACTTCAACGTCTTCTTGGGAAAGCTCTTTTCCATCTCCTTCACAGACATGAAACCTCCATTTGAAGCACCATGCTTTGCACGTTTCGCTGATGGTGCCGTCTTTTTCCCCGAAGGAGACGCCCTTTTCTCTTCTCCTCCACTTCCAGCCTTGTTGCTTTGACCATTGGCCGCAGATCCTCCCATCCTCCTCCTCTATAAATCTCCCCAGCTATCCTAATTTGAAAATTAAAAGTAAAAAGACTCCAAAATGTGCTACTATAGCTCAAAGAATGTATTCAGTGTCTAGCTGGAAACAAACAGCCATTCGATTCAAATCAGCCACACCGATTGGTCTGTATGGAGCCATGTACCACCGGATCTAGGCTTTTATATTGTTTTGTACTATATCTATTAGATCAACCACGGAGGATCGGATCTCCCAAATCCGCATGGCCGTGGGTCCATTTTAAATTCCTATTTATGGCAGAATCCGAACTTCGGAATGTTTGAACTGTCACAAGCGACGCCCAATGCCATCAAAAAACAAGGAAAAAATTATTTACATATTGGTATGAAATGAATATGCCTGATGATGAGCAATAGGTATTGCTGGAGGACGAGTGTATCCTCCTAAAGATTTTGTTTTCGACACTCGTCTGTTCTCTTGAGCGAATTTTCTGGTTTATGAATTAAAATAAATATGAATACAATCCAAACAGTACTTTGGAATGGGGTTTTGCCAAGTTCGTTGGTGTTGGGTTTGGAAAAGGTGCATTTTCGACATGGAAGAGCCAAAGTAGAGCATGTTCCTGCTGCTTCCATGCTTACGCGCCCATTCTGTAACGTACAATATAGTCTTAAATGTATATCTGCAAGCCATGTGTGCCAAAGCCAAGCCAGTGGGCAGGAGGAATGGCAAGACTCCTCCTCGTCTCTGTTTGAGAGAATACAAGCCAGCAGGACATCGTCCCAATTGCTTCGCCACTTGCGCGCTGATTCGGATTGGATTTTGAAAGATACACGATATATAGCTCTAGCGTGGGATGTGGTTTTGAGCAAGAGACTGACAGAGCAGGGCTCTGTGGATGATGCTCAGGAATTGAGAGGTTTTCTGATGGAGCACACCATGCCTCTGGTATCAAAATTCACTCCATCCGAGGTATCGATGATATCACGAGTCATGGTTGCCACAAATTCAGGCACTGCTGCTGATATTATCCGCATTTCTCAGGATATCCAGACAAGGATGGTTCAGTTTGAACCAAAAGAGTTGTGCATGGTATTATGGGCATTGTCATCCCATCCGGGAATGGACAAGGACGAAAGTCGCGGTCTATTCAAATCACTGTCGCAGCTCGTCAAGAGCGGGATGGGTTTGGATCATTTTACGGCAAGAGATTTGTCAATCTTGGTGTGGAGCCTTGGGCATGTTGGTTTTAGTGATGCAGCTCTGCTGCAAGCAGCTGAGCGAGAGAGCGAAGCGAAAATTACATCGTTCACCTCAGAAGACGTGTCTAGAATCATGCATGGGTTTTCATGTCTCAAGTACAATCCCCATAAACTCCTTGTGCTAATCACAACGCATTTTGAAAAGAGGCTTGATGAATTCTCTGCTCAGGATTTGGCATTGTTTTTCGTATCGCTGGGTAAATTGGTGGCAGAGCCCTCTATTGTATTCTGTAGAGCAATGGCAAAACGTGCCAAAGAGTTGGTACCGGAGAATGATGGGAGAAACCAAGATGCCTTTGATGTGCACCTGAATGCATTGGTGCTATGGTCTTTTGCCAGGCTTGGTCTTAAGAGGACTGCATTCGCAGCGAAAAGCCTGCAATATGTGAATAAACGAGTATCGGATCATAAAGAAGAGGATTTGGTGGCAATCATGTGGGCGTGCTGTCGATTGGATCTCAAACTACCACAGGGCCTTTTGGGCAGGTTTGCCTCTGCACAGGTTTCCTTTGCAGAGACACAAAATATATCGCATAGATCAACACAAGGATTTCGATATATATCGATTCTATTCAACCGGAGCAAATCGGTGGGGACGATTGGAATCGATGAACTGGATGCGGTGTCCAGAGATTTGACCAAGGCTCTAGAGCACATGTCTCGGGGTATCGAGTCTGTCTCTGTCTGGGAAACCACATCACTGATCGTCGCACTGGGAACGATGGATTTGGATATTACCCCGAAAACAGCACAGAGGCTTCAGGCAAGAATGGTAGCGACAATGGACTCTGTTGCAACAGCCCTGTTGCCCAAGCTTGCATATTCCATTGCCAAGCTCAAACTTGGGAGTCCCTCCGTCATCAAAAGTCTATCCGCAGTCACTATATACAAAGCAGGCGTGTTATCACCAGAAGCTCTTGTACAGACATCGTATGCCTTTGCATCCTTCAAAACGCCCTGTGCAGATGTATCACAGGCTCTCTCATCTCGCCTGGTACCCCGCCTTGACTCACTTTCCAGCAGAGATAAGGCTCGCGCAGCATTTGCATTCTCAAGAATGAAAAACACTGGCCTCCATGTGACCATACCAATCATCAAATGTATTCAAAAGAAGGAAATTACCACCTTGGAGCCCCCATCACTGTTTGGTCTGATTCAGGCATTCGAGACTGTGGAATCATGCCCCAGGTAGGTATCATTATTGTCATCATCATCTGTAGCAAAGACAAAAACACATCATTGTATAATTTCATGATGCAGTTCACTCGTCGATGCATCTGCAGCAGCAGCAGTATCCCACATCAATAGCTTCTCAGGACATCAACTGCACAGAATCCACCGTGTCTTGACCAAGCACAAGTGCTCAGATACTCATTCTTTGGCCATGATCTCTGCCAAACGATGAGCAATCCAGCGTTTACACTATCTATTCTTACATGATGCGTATTGTAACATCATCATCTAGATGCTACGTAGCATCTCGTTCAAAAGAAAGAAAGAAAGAAATCTGGCTTGTGTTTCCTTCCAGTTCATCACCATCCATCCTGTGCACTACTTTCTAACAATTTACTGCAAATATATTTGTTGTTTTTAAAAAAATACCAAGAAGAAGAAGAAGAAGGAGCGACTCTTTCCGATTGAAGAAGAGAAACAAAAACAAAAAAGAAGAAGCATTTTGTTGCGACATTTGACAGGAAAGACAAAGAAACCAAAACCCTACAGAATCGCCATGTCTATAGTCTCAATACTGCAACAAAGATCAAGTACGATGCGTGCTTTACATGCAGTTCCAGGTTTTGGCCAATATCGCCAGAACCTGTATGTGGCTCCAAGAAGGCACGACCACCTGCAGGTGGATGGGACACGTGCACAGAGACCCTTATTGGGTATTCTCAGAGCTAGCATCAGTCCTGATGATAGTTGGTGCGTGACACCACTCGTTTCAGTGGATAATGAGAGCAATGGTCAATACACGGTTGTGAATATCGAGATTTTAGATTATCCTGGATTGATGCGGGTGATTGCATGGGTTCTAAATGCTCTGGATGTCGTTGCTGATCATGCCACCATGCACACGGATGACGAGAATGTGGCGTATAATTCATTCTGGGTTCGAACGATATCAGGCAAAAAGTTGAGTACGTCTGCGGCGAAGACAGTCGTGGAGAGGTTGAGTGATTACCTTGCCTACTGTTCACCAAAACCAGAGGATGAGATGCAGACTGAATTCATCCTTGGGCCTATTACGATTTCGAATTCAGAACACCCGCAGTATACTGTGCTTAGCGTAGAAGAAAGCTCTCGAACACCAGGTCAAATGCTGACCATTGCGTCCATACTGAGTGGGTTGAATATTCGCATCATGGAAGGATTGATTCAGGGGAGCGGCTCTTTTGGCAGTGAGACAATGACAAACAATAGCCTCATGTTTAGCTACAAGGGAACCGGAAGGCTCTTCACATTCTGTATTTGCACGCCTGACGGCAACAAGTTTGATGCAGAGAGTTGCAAATCCATGCTCTATACGCTAGGCATCGGCCTGGGATTGAGCTCTCAGAAATTCCCATTGAGTCCTCCAAACAGGGACATTAGGACTGCTCAGAATCTTTCAATGTGTGCTGAGTAGTTGATACGTGCAATGAATGCGTCACATGTAGATATCTATATACCATGCAAATATGAAAAAACTATGCCACCTTGTTCAAAGAATACGAATCACCATGCACAAGAGCCACCACCAATCTGCTCCAAAAAGGCATCAATGCACTGCAGTATAAAATATACGTATATCATGCATCGTATATTCGTCATCATCCCACAAACACATCAAGCAGCAGCAGAAAAAAAAAAAAAAAAGAAAAAACACGTACATCATTATTCTCCATGCCCAAGTCATCAGGGGTCATGTCCTCTTGAACCCTCTGCCCTTCATATGCAAACCTCACCTGAGCACTGTCCCAGCTCTTTTTATTACAGAAAGCATCCAACACTCGCTTAAACCGAGTAGAACGCTTCACCTTGAACACAACTTCTCCATTCTGCTGGTCTCTGACCTTGATGGACAAGGTTCCATCATCTCCCTGCTCAATCTTTGGCTTCACTTCGGCACTGGACTCATCCATTCTTGCTTCCTTGACTGAGAAAAACTTTCTTCTCTGTGAATATCTCAGCTATGCGGCGCTCGTCTGCATAAAGACAACAAAGATACAAGAGTGTGAGTGTCCTCGACCAAGGCAACGTCTTGACCATTCGTATGGCGATATCCAGCCATATATACCATAGAAATGGTATTAATTATGCATAAATAATACATATAATGTCTAGGATATCCATACGAGAGTGTATAGTGGCCAGAATTTTAAACTGGTCAGTTACGATCCGATTGTGATGTTGCCGACGTCGCAGCTCTTAAACGTATCACTTCATGAATCCATACCTCGATAGTAGTATACTTTTGCTACTAGAAAATATTTATGAGCATAAACAACTGTATTCCTTCCCCGGAGACGTTGTATAAAGTGGGTAGATCTTCTCGTTGTTGTGGAGGCCCATGTGGACGGAGTAATTCGGAAATCACGTTTCTGGGGACCTCCTCGTCTCCTCGTTCTCATACCAACAGAATATTCTGATCCGCAAAAGACATAGTAATAAGGGGTGTGTGAACGCACGTGATCAGGATGCCGAGACCTCGAAAACTGGTGTGGAAAGAGATCAGATACGGGAGGAAATACCGCGATATCAGCTTTCCCAAACCGCAACCCACCAAGAAAAAGGCTCGTAGAAACCGTAGAAATAATGTTTCGGGCGGACAGGGTGGGCCAACGCCCCCAGTAGCGGGTGGGACGACGCCCCCAGCAGCGGGTGGGAGTGAGAAGGTGGATAAGCAAACAGCCCCAGACCTGAAAGGGTAGGGCGATGTTCATGTCGATCATGGAGAGGCAGGAGGATACGTACCTGAGACTTTGATAGTGGTATGATGCGTAGTGGTACAAGGATGAGCAGGAAGACGCTCTGCATGGGTTTGGTTGAGGCCTTGCACCTGATGGAAAAGTGCAACGACGACTGCTACGCGCAGATCAAGCAAGACCGACGGAATGCAGGATTGAAGATGAATGAGTTGCGCATACAAGATGCACTGTCTTCCCACTGCAGGTATGCCACACGTTCGCACGTGGGGTCCAGGAGCCTGCTTATCGCGGGAGTGAAACGTCGGCTGCGCTGCATGTATGGCATTCGCTAGGATGAGGCGCCACTGGAACCATCTATACTATGTGGTTGAGTTTGATACATACGCATTAGGATGTCGAGCGATGTATCGTCCATACATGCATGCACTGTGCACAGCCCCTAGGAGAGTGACTAGAGTCTCGCCTAGATTTTGCATAGATCCGAGTTGTTACATTCATAGTGCGTGTAACGTGCACATCCTTGATTGCATCCATATGGGTATATCTGGTGATGATAGAATCAAAGGATTGGTAGGATGGCGCACCTGTGTATTATATTGTACTCAATTGTAATGAGCCCACAAAGGACTCTAGAGCAGGTCAACATCAGCATCGCTCCTGAATATCCCAAGACAGATACACATGTATATTTATTGGTAATCATACATCTTTTTTTGTATAAAAAGATTGTCTCTTTTGTATTCGAAAGCGGTATAAGTCCAAACCGAACATGTCTCGTATCTTTTTGCTCTTGGGTGCCGTGTTGATGCTACTGGCGACAGCTGGTTGCCAGGCAGAACCAAAGAGTTGCGACGGAGGAGATGGTTCTGTGAAAAATTGCTGTAATGCAAGTAATGGGTTGTGTGGAGGATGTGCACCTGGTTACGGTCTCGCCAATAAGAAGGGAAAGTTTGGCTCTGTAGGCAAAACCTGCCAAAAGTGCTCCGACACAAAGTGTTACACCTGTTTCTTTGACGAGGAACGTGAAGACAGGGAAATGTGTATCAATTATGGAACGGACGAGCCTCCAGAGAACTGTGAAGATGGATCACCAAAATATTGTGACCAGTGTGAGGATGGTTTCTCTCTGTACAGAACCAAAGATGATGAGGATATCTGCGCCAAAGATATCAAATCTGGAAAGAAATGCCCGAAAAACTGCACCAAATGCAATTCCAAAGGTACAAAGTGCAAAAAGTGCGATTCTGGGTACAAGTTGAAGAAAAATGGCCAGTGCAAAAAGAAGAAGTGATCATCACCTATTCACGGCTGCTGAAGTTGCCTTTTGCAGAAAAACTATATGAATATATTTTTTGACCAAATCAGTTTATTCAATCTGCTGTAAAATACTGACTGAAAGAATGTATACATTGGATATGTATGATACAATACATATAATAGAAATTAAAAGAACGCCATCGATAGTAGTCGTCGTGTATTATTATGACTCGTGGGCATCAACCATTGTTCAGGTGAATGCCTCGATGAAACAAAAACAACAAGTCAGCAAACACGAACGAATCACTCTTGCATACAGGGCGTGCATTTCAGGCTCATCTTCTCACATCGTTGATACATCAACAGCACTCATAGATGCATGTGAAGCATCCAATGCTCTCTTGTTTCCTCTGTATATGTATAAATCAATACAACTGCATGTTCTTCTATATACACATTCCTACATCACTCAGTTTTCTCGCTCGTTGAGAAGTACATTAGTAGTTAAAAGCACCACTCTTTCTGAGAGCTTCCCCCATCCCTGGGAGAACCGTTGTATATGGAGCATCCTTACGATACCTATCCTCTCCAGGACGCAACCCTTTCGCACAATAATACTCATATTCTGCCCTCTCCGCATCACCCACACACCCAGATTCTTTCACCCTCTCAGCCCACTCCCGAGTAACCTTTTTGGACGCATCCCGTATGGTCTGGTCCTCGGCAGCAACAAGCATGGCCTTGTCGAAATCAGCAAACGCATCCATATACTTTTTCTGCGCAGCAAAAGCCTGTGCACGCCGATAATACATCTTTGCATGCTGCAGCCGCCTGATAAACATGGTATTATAGGACAAGACCTGTGTAGATATGCGAATGGTGTCCTCATGTCGTTCCAGTTTGGAATAGCATGCAGAAATGTTCAGTTCCACCGGAACCTTTGCAATCATGAGTTCCACATGATCTTGAGAATCCATGATACCATTCTCAGCGACAGCATTGTCCCTGAAGAACGCGTCCATATCATTGACAATGTCTTGGTACACTTCTAAAGCCATTTCATACTGCCCTTGCCTAAATAGAGCATTTCCCCGTTGTCTCCTCGTATTCGACGACAACAGTAAATCAGCGCACACGTTTTTCGTCATATCTACTGGAATCCACACTCGTCAAGAAGAATAATCAAGTTGACGACTCGTGAGTCACGAACGTGTCGGTCGTACTATTAAAAATAGGGGCGTATGCTGCGAGAGTCAACAACAAAATCTACTATTTTATATATATTGTGTGTCGTCTTGGATGCTGCACCACCGGTGAACAGGTGGTTGATTGGCATGCATGAAGTATCGGTACCGGTACCTCCACCGGCGGTGGATGAGCTGTTCTCATGAAAAAATGTCAAAATGAGTCAGTCAGGCTGCATAATCCCTTGGGTTGCGCTTCATTACAGAGACGGAGCCAAATATATACAAGCATACATAGTCATGAGATCATTCATTAGAAATTCCATGATGTTCAACTGCAAAATACATTGAAGCAGAGGGGTCATCATGCTCTGGTGACAGGATGACTCCTGCCACTTTGACCTTCCAAGCACCAGAGCTGGTCGAATTCAAAACTCTGAATTTCAGCAAACACGAATCACTCTTCGATACATCCAATGCAGCGGTGAAGAGTTGGGAATTATGCTCCTTCTTATGGCCGTCTACGACTAGATTCTCACAGCGACAGCCAGAGATGCAGCTGACTTCAAACATTCCCATATGCTCGTACGATGCTAAATACGCGATTGAAACTTTTGAGAAATCTCCTCGTGTATTATATTCTATATTTTCAGCTGTGTTCAACAGGAAATGAAAATATGCGTCCGGCTGCATTCCAATGAGGCCATACTTTTGCTTTTGTTGAGTGCCTTCATTTTTCCATTCAAACCCTTTCGACGTAACAACATGCTTCATGAATTCCTCCATCACAATACACGTGTTATTGATAGTCTCAAAGTTATGTGCATACAATGGAAGGTGTAAAGGCTCTGCAAGGCTCTTCTCGTCACCTGCCCTAAGAGTTGCTGGAGTCCTCTGTACAAGAGCAATGAGGAGGTTTGCGATATATCTGTGCCCGGTATCGTTTGGGTGATCTCGATCTGCCATCCAATCCGTATAGTTTCTTCTTTTGGCTTTTTCGGCGTGATACATGCTGGCCCACATGAGAGATCGCGTGGAAATCCAGGGAAGGTGATAGTATTGCGCCAGAGTACCAATCTGATCGTCTCCACCAGCATTCTTGTACCGAGGTTCTGGTATCGTCTCTTCTGGGATTCTCATGACCACATTCTCAATTACCGCTGGCTTGCTTTCTAGTGATAGCAACGATCTCAACAGCCTTTCATGGGCCCGCCGCATGGGGCTATCATTTGACTTGTCTCCACCATCATTGACATTGTATTCAACAATGATCAGATCCGGGTCACGTGGAATATAAAATCTCCAGCATAGAGCCATGTAGGAGCTGGGAGTTCCAGGGACTGCTGCGTTCAGGAGAATATGGTTTGCGTGAGGATATGTGGTGTTTATCCAGGTGAAGAAAAGTCCTCCCCATGAGGTCTTCTTCCTATCAGAGGCTCCTTGTCCCCAAGTTATGGAGCCGCCCACGAGAGTTACAGTGACGGGTTTATTGTCTGCAAGTTTTCTAACGAATTTTCGCATTCTGGTTGTGTCGCCATATGACACGATTCCCATATCAATGTTTACGTCCTCATGATGACTGGGAGTGTGCTGTGGATAACGCAAGTCTCTGTCCCGAAGATGACGTACTGCTCCTGGGCATTGTTCCGATTCAATTGATGCAAAGAATAATCTAATATTTCCATCGTGATAGTCCAATCTGATATGCCATGCCAACAAAACTCCGAGAAAGAAACATACACCGGGCAAAAGAAAGCGCCACAAGTTGTCGAGTCCTCCCGAGCCGTTACAATACGGCATATCCAGAATTCTAAAGAGTGCTACGCTCCATATAAAAAATGAAAAAAAAAAGATTGTCGAAGACGTAGACCTTAAAATGTCAGCAATACTGCACTGTGTTGCGATCCAGAATTGGACACCTCCAGATCCGGAGTTTCGTCCATGGCCATGCAATGTTGTTGGACGACCATCGTCATGCTCCAGAAGAAGAAGTATAGTAATCTGCACATATCTATCCATCATCGGCAATGTCTCTTTATTTCTCTATATATCATCAATGTGCCCTGTTTATTTAGTCGCGATGAGTGAGGTGGTTCGAGTAAACTGCAAGAAGAGAGCGGCATGTGTTGCAAGATCTGACGAGGTTGAGCCATCCAAGAAATATTACAAGCATCGTAGGGTTTACCCAAAAACGTTGTTCAAGCCATACCTATACTTAGTATACCAATACAATCCTGAAACCCTTTCAGCAAATTATTTCATCTACGTGTTGATTGATCGAACCAAAAGACAATGAAGACAACAACAGCGCTCTGTGCTCTCTACCTTGTGGGAGGAGTTTCCTTTTTGGGCCGCGCCTATGGCAATAATGGAGGCGGTGCCTGTTCTGGAGGAACTGGCCTTCCCCAGTCCTTTTCTAAATGCAACTACGAGTCCTTGTCGGCATACAGAGATGCCAACCCATCCGATGCTGATGCATGGGCAGAGGGCGCTCTCAAGGAGTTTATCAGGAGGAGACGATTGGACTGTGAAGGGACTGTCAATGATGTCTTGATCGTCTGTGAGAATGAGTATCAGTCGAGAGCGTATGCTCTCGTTGCTGATGTCAGCATTCCATGCTACAAAACCGACAGGGATGCCATTCTGCTCCAGGCTCGCATCTATGAGGAAGATGGAGGACCACGCTTTGAACAGCTGGATGACATTTGCAGAGATGACGACGATCGCCGTCGTCGCGATGAAGATGAAGATGATGACGACGATGATGATGATTAGAGGATTAGACCACTGGAAGAATGCCATCATCTCTGATCATCAGATCCATCATGCCATGGCACTGGCCAGTCAGTCTTCATGCAGTGTGACATCATTTTTGCACACTGTATGTATGAAAACCCCTGTTTCTGTATTTAAAAAAAAGATTCGCCTTTTTTTTGTATTAAATACCAGTAGTTAAACGACGACGCCCCCTGAATTAGGAATCTTTTGCAGTGACTACCGAGCTAAAGGTGTCACGTGTCTCCGATACAGATATTAATAGACCACAGGGATTCCATCTCCAGATGAACAACGTTGAATTTATGTAGAAATTTAGAAATGGTTTGGTTGACATTGTTGTTGATGACAGTGGCCCTCGCTGTGACAACAGGGTTGGGTGATTCGTCACAAGCGCCTTGGATAGAGACGTTGTCTTGGTCTCCAAGGGCTTTTTTATATCATAATTTTATATCTATGGAGGAAGCGGACCATATTATTGGAGTAGGAAAGCCAATGATGCACCGGTCCACGGTGGTTGGGAGGAACGGAGGGGACGTTGAGGATAGTATTCGGACCAGTTATGGGACGTTTCTGTCTCGATTACAGGATCCAGTGATTGGAGAGGTTCAGAAGAGGGTTGCGTTTTGGACGCAGTTGAATCTGTCGCATCAGGAGGATATGCAGGTGTTGCGGTATGCTCATGGCCAAAAGTATGGAGAGCACTATGATTCTTTGACTGAGGATACGCCTCGGATGGCTACTGTGATTTTATATCTAAGTGATGTAGAGGAAGGTGGCGAGACGGCGTTTCCAAAGGTATGCTGTGATAATCTCCATGCATCATTATTGTTGGTAATAATAATACAAGAAGAATGTGTGTGTGTGCAGACACGAAATGGAGGTGGGGGTGTGAGGACAGCACCAGGCCAGAGGCAGTCTCTCAGTGCGTGTGCAGAAGGTGCGGTTGCTGTGAAGCCGAAAAAGGGTGATGCGCTCTTGTTTTATAGTTTGAAGCCGGATGGGTCGAGCGATCCAGCTGGACTCCACACTGGGTGTCCAGTGATCACGGGGGTCAAGTGGACTGGGACTATTTGGATTCACACAGCACCATTTCGGCCGGAATCTTTAGGAAAGGATATAGATGTGCCTCGTTTCCCTGATCATTGCGAAGATTATGATGACACGTGTGAATTGTGGGCAAAGCAGGGTGAGTGCGAACGGAATCCCAAGTACATGTTGGGAGATGCGTTTCACCTGGGAACATGTCGGCATGCATGTGGGCATTGCGAGCCATGCGCTGCGAATGATAGAGAATGCGTGTCGAGAAATAGAGTCAAAGCTGGATATTTATCATTAGATGAAGTAGAAGCACCCCTGTAATATATTGTATGCGAACAAAGAATCATACGGTGATGCCATTGGTTGGCTGTTGATGTGGCAGGGCGTAGGCCATATGTTGCTGCTGCATCCTCTCTTCATACATGGCTATTGTATCTGCCATTGCTAGGCCTTGTCTACGTGCTTCCTCTTGTACAGTATCAAGTTTTTTCTGGAGCAGTGATGCTCGTCGGAGTGCCTCGTTCGCCATTTTCTTATTCACATGGACGCTTCTGGCCTGTCGTTGGCATTGCTCCAGCTGTTGCATTGTGTCTTCCTTTTGCTGCTCAACCTTGGCCAGTTGCTGCTGCATTGACTTTACCTTCTCGCTCAATTCATAAATAATTCGTCCTTCTGCGCTGTCGACATCATAGTCTTCATCTTGTGGGAGGATTGGTGCGTACGAGGAGAGCATGTTTGACACCTCAAGGGTCATGAGCTGCTCGCTCAGATGGGTGTTTTCACATCGGAGTCGTCTCGCTTCTTCCTGTGCCGACTCGAGGGTATCTTCGCAGAGCTTGAATGCGACAGAAAGGTCCGACTGGTTTTCAAGGGCATGAACTCGTGCTCTCAGCAACGAGATTTCCTTATCCTTTGATGCAATCTCAACTTCCAGGGCAAGTTTGTCATGCTTGGCAGATGAAACTTCTTGCTCCATCTTTTTGGAAGACTTTCTTTCCTCGCGAAGCGCTTTCAACATGGATGTAGCGTCGTGACATTCCATGTCCTGAAGGATGACATCCTCTGACGTCTGGTTGGAGTGTTCCAACTGGAACCTTTGAATCTCAGACCATTCTAGTTTCCGCTCCAGCTCTTGAATCGTCTCGAGTAATTTTTCATTCACATGTCGCTCTATTTCCAATCGTACTTCGTCTCGAACATCGCATGATGCTGGTTCTTCTTCCTTTTCCTCACATGAGCAAGGCGCATCAGCGTGGTCGTCAGAGGCCTTTGATGGTGTTGCACTATGCACAAGATACTCAGACTCGACGAATTCTGGCACTCCATCATCTCCACTGTCAGCTTGTGTAGATACATTGTTATTCAATGATAAGGATGTCTTTGATTCCTGGCGAGCATCCTCTGCACTTGGAATATTACTGAACACGTCCCTTGATATCCTATGCGGTGAGAATTCACGCGTGGGTTTCCATGGAGCTTTTCTGAAAGATCCCCCAAATAAAGACCGTCCCAAAGGGTTTCGACGCCCATGTACATCTCCATTGCTGTTCCATGACGATCGTAACGATGGAAACTCGAGCGTCCTTTTCTCATGCACATCATCGCCAGGCTGCTCATGGCCAAGTCGGGCAGCCAGTGTAGGAGATTCTTCCTTTGCCATTTGCTTCATGGCACTTTTCACCGCTTCGTTCAACGTTTGAGATGATCGAAGCTTCAAACTTTCTTTCATGGACTCGATAGATGGAGACTGCAAAAAAGGCGCCGTCTGCAAGCTCTTTGTTGTTGTTTCACGTTGCCCGTCAACATCAACAGTAATCCAATCACTTGCTGGGGTGTATGCACTCTGCTGGGGGCTCCCTGTTGCCGGAATCGATGGCACCGACGAATACGCATCACACCATATAATATCTGTTCGAAGAGTCTGTGAGCTCGAGCATACCGAAAGAATGCTGGAGACGAACGACATGTCATCCCCATCACCCTTACTATATGGTGCAATAAAAAGTTTTGTATTCCCCCCAACAATTGGTGCTGCAATCATATTCAACGGAGAATACTGTGCACTTTTAAGAACATAATCTCCTGCTTTTTTCCTCGAATGTAATGCTCCTATTTCTTCGATTAAACTAACCATGTTTGTGAAAGAAGTTCGTGTCCGAGCAACGACAAAGTGAAGCATGGCAAACACACAGTCCCCTTCATCATACATCACCAACGAGACGACAGAATCCTCTCGTATCCTCTTCCTCTTAGAATCGATCAGAAACTGCATCACATGGCCAATGCTCTCACTCGCCCTGCGCTCATCATCCTCATTTCCTCCACCTGACACTGCACTGCCCACCTGGACAACAGCCCTCGGCCACGCATCCTGCAATCCATGCGTACTCGTACCACTGCTACTCCCACTTGAATTTCTACTCCGCCCTATAATGGCGTCAGAATCCTGTCCATCAGCCCGCTTCCAAACAATACCAACCTTCAACTCCCCAGATGCACTCTGTCGACTCCCAGACCCCACCCTCGTTGCCCTTTTCACCTTTCGAACCATCATTCCACGAGCAACAGATTCAATCATGGATACCATCCACTCCATCTGATCCCCATCTCTGCCATCAAGAGGCACAATGCTTGCATGGCACCCGTGGTCCATCCAATCCAGAATGGATCTCTGAACAAACTCATCCATCACCTCGCCTTCCGGCACAATCATCTCCGCCTGCGAGGGCCATATGTTGGTATCATCCAGGTGAGAGAGATCGTATGCCAAGTCAATAATGCTCTTGTCTGGAACAGCGTGGGTAGCCACCACCCGTGTCGTTGCTAAACCACCCTGCCCAGAATGTTCTCGCATCATTCTGCGTGCGTTTCAATATGGGAATAGTAAATAAGTATTCGTATCAGTCAATTTAGGTAGATAGGATACTGCGTAAGCGACTCTTGTTCTGAAACAACAACGACCACCCAACGACTTTTCAATAACACGCCACAATATTCCCTGAACACCCTTGATATGGATATACTACGAAATTATACTGTGAATACTATTTCTGTAGTGACAGAATTCCGCATTACATGGCAATATGTTGCTTCCGATCATTCCGTATTTCGATATTGGATGTTTGATCGGAATTCTACGGTTGCTTCAGGCTCTCAGAGTCTGATGCATCAAAATCCGTTTCATAAAAACTAAATTTTCATATAAATTACAAGGAATTCTACTCAGAGCAGGATACACCATGGGTTTTAGTCTTGATGCCAACTGGTTGAAGAAAAAAGCAAGGTTCAATCCAGTAAACTAAAGCGACACAGCAAGGATCTACGATACATGTTGAAAATATGTCATCAGGGGGTTTTGGACGACGGGGGGCCAATGGAGCGGCGACAATTGTACTAATCCCGTTTCGCCTGATAAAGCTCCCCTTGACGTTTGCTCGGTTCATCGTTCTGAAGACGGTGCATCCTCTGACTGGTCGAGATGGGAGGGCTCGGTATAATTTACCAGTATCTGGTATAGATGAGAGTAAAGCTCAGAGCATTTATTTTGCCTTGCAGCGAGCTGCAACGACACCTAGGGAGGAGCAGGTTGCAGCAAGCTGGTTGCATGCATTGCAAGTTGCACAGGTGGCCTCTGGGCGACTGTTGGCCCAGTTATCCATTGTTGATCAGAATCTCGAATTTTGGAACCGTCGTCTTGAACGAGGAGGTCATTTTTGGTTTGCGTTGCTTCGACGAGGTCCTGTTGCGTTTGCTGAGAAGATGGTCTACATGATACAGCAGCTTGCATCAAGATTGAGGGGGCGTTCTGCGGAGGGTAACGAGTCGCATCCTCAGGCTGAATCGTATGATACTGAATTGGTAGAGGCGCGGGTATTGTTGTTTAGAGTGTTGAGGGCGGCATTGTGTGAGGCTGTTGCATCGGTGCATGAATCTGCATCAAGTCTGTATTTGAACAAGGCTGGACTTGATGAGTATGACGATCGCAACCAAGAGTTGGAAGATACGGCGGAGAGCGCGCCTCCGTCAGAAAAAAGTCCAAGTAATAATGATGATGTCATGTCCATGGGCACAGGAGGCGATGATGAGACACTATTTGGGCGTACAGAGCATGCTGTGAGATGCGCCATGCTGTCAGTCATTGATACATTTGACACATTGAAGAGCAAATCTGATGATGTTCTAAAGGCTCAATCTTTGGTTCACAGGCCTGCCGAAAATGCAGAGGATCGAGCAATATTCTCTCAGACATTGTTGAAGGCATTGGGAGTGACCAAATTGAAAAAGATTTGGACACAAACTGATGTCACGCATCCATTGTCTCCACAAATGAGTGTGCTAACTCGGGCAACGTCTGGATATATACACGATCAGTCGTCAGATGCTATTTTGAGGAAGGCCCAACGTACCGTCGGGTATCTGCCACCACAGCAGAGCACAACATTGACAGTGCATGATGCTCTGTGGTCTGCTCATGCAGTGTGTTTCCAATTGCAACGAACCCGCCCACTGGTCAACATACCCAAATGGATGAAGATGCCAACAATGGCGCAACAAAATTGGATGCGGTATAGTGCTGTTGCCTTAGGGTGCGCGTATGGATGTGTCTTTGTTATTAAACACAGCCCAGTGTGTGGAAGCAAAGATTTAGAAAACTGGGTCCGAACATCGGCAAAAGCCGTCCAATCAGCATGGTCATCTCACGTTATCGAACCACTTGAGAACTTACAGGGTGAGCTGTTTAATACCTTCCGTCGCCGCCCCTCGATTGTGTCCATTGAAGAATATGAAGGTGACAGAGACAGTCTAAAAAGAATGCTGCAAGAGTTCAAACAAGACATGCAGAGGAAGAAAAAGACTGCTCTACCCGTAGCGGTTTCGAATTCTGTTGATGGCGAAGACTCTGTTCTCGAAGGCATGGAGGTGATGATGCATTCATATGAAAATGAGCTGAAACGGCCCATCAAAAACCTTGTTGCAGGTGACTTGATGCGGTCCTTGCTCATCCAAGTGCAGAAAATGAAGGTTGATACCGAGTCGGCCATGCTAGAGATTGATCAGATTTTAAAAGCAAATGAGCTTTCCATCTCTCTGGTGGCTGCCATTCCCGCCTTCATCATGGGAGGCGCGTGCTTGTATGCCCTCGGTCGATTCTTGACGCCTGCCCCACCAGATCCTCGACGAGAAGCTGCCGGATCCAGGCTTGCCATGATTGACGTGGAACGGTCACTGGAATCCCTCGTTCCACAACAGAGTAACACACGAGTCGATGTCGGAGACATTGGTCCATCGCCATCAACAATGCCATCATTGGAGCAGATTGGAGAATTCTGGTATAGACTTGCAGTCGCATTTGATGAAACAGAACTCTTGTTCGAACGCCACAAGGGACTCTTACGACGCAGCGCCAATGAAGAATGGATGCGATTGAGAGCAGACATGCTCGCATTAGCATCCCAGATGAGCCCAGAAATAAAACTGAGATCTGCTGCACGTATGCTCCGAGTCTACTCCATCTATCAACGATAAAGCATCTTTACATCTACTACTACATATAGTACATTATTAGATACGCAATGGATCCACAATCTTTGTCGGATGATCCTCCGGCGTCGCATAATATTTGTAATGCAAATCACCAACCTCCTCCCCACGCATCTTTGTCCACCCATTCTCCGTCACATGATATACACTCACACACCCACCAGACGCAGCATCTCTAAACGTGGCATGATAAATCGCCCTCTGTCCCAACTCAATCGCATCCTCCACACTCAAATCCCACGAATATCCTTCATCCAACACACCATACGCATACAAGGAACCAGACCCTACAGAAAACACCTTGCCTCCAGTCCGCTGTCCATCTGAATCCACATAATACAACCCAGGCCCGGTCGCATCCCACCCCGCAACCATAGTACCCATAGATAAACCACTCCCTCTATACGAATACACCGTATTCGCCAGCAACTTTGACGCCGCACGCACAGTAATCCTCTTCCCATGATTCAATTCATACAACCGACACTGTCTCCCCAAGTTACGCTCCCAAAACTGACAGTCAGCAGCACCACCAGCCATCGTTCCCAGCAAAAATGGATTAATTTCAATAACCTTTTTCACAGATTGAGAAGAAATATAGGATCCCTGACTCGCACGGGAATCAACAGCTATGATGATCCCTCCGTTGAAAATAAACCCAAGCGTCGTCGTTCCGTGATTTGGCTTGACATATTCCACTACTTCACGTTCAAATGTATCAAAATCATCCACATCAGGCATCTGAAACCGATCTACTGACACAGACAGGTCGTGGGTTTCATCATCACGATGGTGTTGTCGAACGCTCCTCGGCGCCACATGACTCAAATCTAAACGCATTCCACTCATACTGTTACTACAAATGTTATTTTTAATATAAATACAGGCTGAATCGGTATGGACAAAGTATCTACCAAACATGCGTCCCCATTGGCCCGGGCCCAATTTGCAAACTACTAGTGGCCCTAGGCTAGTCTCCAGTAGACCATTCTTCATCGGTAAAGGACAACAGGTGTAGTTATGTATCACGCTTTTATTCGTGTCAGCTCCATATTATTACAAAATGAAGCGCCTGATATCCTGATGGAATTTTTTTGATCAAATCACTCATGAATGCCCATTCATGCCATTGCGTCCATGCCTGGATCCACCTAGGTGGATTGTTAGGACCTGCTGAGATGGGTACGTCTGTACATTTTGGCAAAGAAAGAGGAGACACCGCAGCCTATGGTTGATAAAAACATAAAGTATCAAACACTGCACGACTTGCAGAAGTCTGATTATTAATTCCTTTTGTGGTGCATGGCTCCCCGTGCTGGCAGAGTCTTCCAGACAGCAAATGCAGACACAAATTCAATGACTGCGAAAACATAATTGGAGCGATGACTCATGTGAGCAATTGAAAGATTCATAATTCCAACGACGGTTCTGGCGAAACAGAGATACCTGGCCAGGACCTCGTCACCAGTGGCACCACAGAGGAGATAACAAGAACCAACTGCTACGGACACGCTGTAGAAAAACCAGTTCTCAGCCTCTAGAGGCGGTGGCATCCCTCCAAAGAGCACCTTTGGAATATTAAAAAGCATTTGGTTCTTGATATCTCCGGATTGCATGCCACAATTTGGCAAAAGAATGTCAACCAGAGGCGACAGCAATACGATTGCGATCACCAGGTGCAGAACCCTAACGATAATATTCATCTTGGCGCTCTGTCTTTCCATATATGGGCAAAATTTTGTTTTATTCATGTAGTAAAGGAGGATATTTGGCGAAATGGCATCTCAATCAACTGGCATCCACGCGTGGACAACAGGATGTCGCATCCGAGGGGGTTCCAATATCCATTTTGACCGGGCAATTGCCATTGTTTGCAAACGAACGTCTGTGGGGAGGCTCAATATAACCTCTGATGGAGTCTTCGACACTCGACTCGGGTTTTATTTTAAATATTACTACTGACGAGTTCAAACGATGACGCTGTATGCCACGCCGCTGTCCATAATTATATGATGTAATGAACAGGGCCTCCACTCACAGTACAAAGAAGTACCTTACTGGGTGGAATACGCATTTGCTTTAGTTCCCTGGTGGTACGAAAATCACGCCGCTTTCTTATCATCCTTCTTCCCTCCTGCTCCTGCTGCTCCAGTAGTAGTAGCAGTAACAGAGCTAGACCGATCCACAGCAGGGTACAACATGTAGCAGTTGATTGCACTGGCCGCAACTCCAAACAAACCGACAGTGCGAGGCTTCCACGGCCTCAATCCCAACAACCCTACCGCCAACAACGCTTGGAACACACCATGGACCAACACAATCGCCCTCCGACGCAACTCTGGCTCAAGCTCTTTTTGCCTCTTGACATACGCCTCATCCGTCTCTCCATACTTTTTCGACAACAGATTCTGTATATCATATATTTCTGTCAATATACCACACAGAGACCCTCCAAACCATCCATACAAAGACGCCTTTTGAGCCAATTCTATAAACCTGCTCTGTTTCTTTGGGTCTGTTGCAATCAACCCAGACAGTTTCAGCCAAACAATATGGTCCCCTCCAAAGTACACGGCCATCAGAATACATTTCAGCTTCTTCAAGATCTCCACATACACAGGTCTTCTCCAATCTAATGATGGATTCATCACTACCGGTAGAACAGACTCGACGGGTTTCATAATACGAAACGCCTTTCGAGCTGTTGCCAGAGACACTTGCACTTTTTTCGCAGCCCCAGGGGAACCCGCAGAGAGGAACATGGCTGCATATTGCAATGTCGCTAATAATTTATCTTTCCCATCTGATTTCGCCAGAAACCCTTGGGCTGCTGTGATTTCCCTCTTGACCGTTGCCGAAGGTGCCATAGTTTCTTCTCCTACGATGATACGCCTTCTCTCCACGTCACTCGACTATTTTATATGCAGTTTTTGTGTTTGATAGTCATATGTGAGCAGAATATCCGACCTATGGGACCAGACCCGACCGATCGTTGTGCATTTGGTTACGGTGTTCGGTCCAACGGTGCCATTGACCGTACTCTATATCAATAGGGCGAATTCGTTAGCGAATCAAGACACATGTTCCAGCCCAGCTTCCTCTTTCTTCGTTATTTTATTATTTCTAAACATGGGGATTCCATTTCGAGGCTATTTGGATAGTCGTGATTCTGTTTTAGAAGAGCGAGTCAAAGAGGAAGGACCGCGTTTGAATCAACGGCATGGTTTTCGTGATGGAGAGCGTCAGAGCCAGCGACATCTCGACGAACAGCAAAGGAATTTGCGGAGTTTACAAGCAGGGATGGAAATGTACCGGCGGAGTATAGCGGAGGAGGAGGCGGACCGGTATACTGGAGCGGTAGGTGGGCATGGGGTATTGCAGGAGCCTGGTTTTCTTCCTGATACTATGGGACAAGAACCCTTGTCTGAGCATGATAGTTTGATTGAGACGATTATTCATGTGCATAGACGTCGGATGGGTGAGGGGGAGGTGCAAGGGGAGATGGATGAGGAACGCATTCGTAGGGAGTGCCATAGATTGGCAGAGCGTATTCGTCATACATATTTGAGGAATGTGGATCGAAGGGTGGGGTCATTGTCCCGGGCGAGGCGGTCGGATGAATGTACATTTGCATTTCGTGCAATACAGGTGATGGTGGGGCATCTGGATCACTTTGATATGAATCCGCGTTTGAATAATATTCAGTACTCACCGATGAGAAGTTATTCGGTGGAGTCTATGGCGAATAGATTAATGGATATTTGGAGACGGGAGATGCATACCAGTTCAGAGCAGATTTTGGAGAGGTTCCATAGAGCAATTGAGGAAGGAAATCTCACGGCTGTGTTTCAGACGGCTGCAATCATGCGGTCGTCCTTGGGTAGGGTTGGGCCTACTGGGGACACTGCGCTTCATTTGGCGTGCTTGCATGGGCATTATGAAATTGCGCAATTTCTCCTGGACATGGGACATGCAGCGAATGTGGTAGATGAGGATGGAGCAACACCGCTCCATGACGCTGCAGCCGGTGGTTATCTGTCTATTCTTGGGTTACTACTTGATAAGGCTCCAGATTGTGTGCATAGGTCGGATAATGATGGGGATTCGCCGCTGCATAATGCAGTTCGTGGGGATCACTTTGACTGTGTGTCAATGTTGCTTGATGCCGGAGCCGACCCATACTGTATAAATAGCATGTCTTTACGGCCAATTGACTTGACGACACATGGTTCTAGGACATATACGCGTTTGTTCGAAGCGGCTCGGGATGCGCCATTGAGACATGCAGTCATAGATCCAGACTCATAGGCAGTATGTTATTAACATGTATGGTTCTTCATTGTTTTTACTATTTCTTTTGTTTACAAGTTCTCAAACCAAGCGTCTAAATCGTCTTGTTCTTCTCGACTTACTGGGTGATCTGATGCTGTATTCAGTGACAAGTGGTCGCCCATGGCAGCTGCAAGAACATCATCCACAGAGACCTGCTTGTTGGTTTCACCAACATTCTCCCTTCCATGGGGAATAGAACTCTCCTGCGACACTCTCTCTGTTGCTATAATCTTTTCCTTCTCATCAAGAGCGTGTGTTATTTCTTGTGCATCAGAGGCATCATCTGGAGTGGACTGGGGCGGGTACCCTTCTGCAAAAGAATGCTGCCTAGTTTTTTTCTGACCAAACATGACCAGCATGGTCTCATCTGGCACATCAAGCACATCCTGTATACTTGGGATACAACTCAACACGGATGCTATATACTGTAGATTCAATCCACCCGTGTCGTCTACCGAAGACGATGTGACATGCTCCTCAAGTAATGTCTTGCGCAGAAAATCCACATCAGGCAACAGGGCACGCTGTCGAACCAACACTTCGGGAGGCTCCTTCGGGCACATTGCCAACCATTCTTCATAATCCTCTCCTCTTTCTACCGTCTCTTCTTCGACAATGTCATCATATCGATCACGCTGCTCTGCTACTCTATGAGCCCCAGGCCTCCCTCTTGCTCTTCCTCCTCTTGCTCTTCCTGTTCCTGCATCCCGAGTAGAATGTCGTCTTCTAGTCACATCATGTTTATATTTCTGTCGTTTACTCCATACAGCGCGCATGGATGCCTTCCTATCGGCTTCATCCATGTTCGTTCAAGACATGTTCCTTTGAAGAAGAAAAGACCGAATCGATACGCCTGTACGCCTCAGCCAGGCAGACGGACATATTGTTTTATTAATACACTTTTTAGATACTTTTACGTGTATGGTGTGCCGCATTATTGAACATGGAGTTGTAGAATACCCATAAAAAGAAGAACATTCTATTTCTTTTTACGGAACTAGGTGTTCAAAAAAGATTCCATGTTCAAACCCAAGGGTACATTTCTGCAGTAGTATGAAGCCTCCTTCTTGCAGATCCAATCGTATCATTACACAAATATTCCATGCGAATGTCTGTGGGGCAAGTTGAAGGCCTCCATAACCACGAGGAGTTTGATATTGAGCAAGACAAGCACGAGCCTCGGGAGGAGTTGCTGGTACGGGGATTGTCCAAACAAGTGGGTGATAAACTTTTGTTTACAAATATATCATTCTCTATCCGACGAGGAGAGACTCTGTTCATTCGTGGTCCGAGCGGAGCTGGAAAAAGTCAGTTGCTTCGAAGTTTAGCTGGGTTGGACAGGGTTGAGCCTCGTACCCTGTTTTTCAACGGGGTGCCGCAAGAGAATATCCGTCTGCCAGATTGGAGGGCTCAAGTGAGCTATATATCGCAGTCTAGGGCTGGATTTACGGATACTCCGGCCGAATTCTATTTCAAAGTGCAGCAATTTGCTGCGCAGCGAAGGAGGCCTCGAGGTGACTTGCCTCAACTGATTCACTACTTGGGGCTTGAACAATCAATACTTCATCAGTCGTGGGCGTCTCTATCTGGTGGTCAAGCCCAACGAGTTCATATAGCCATTGCTGTAGCGTTGAATCCTGTGTTTCTATTACTCGACGAGCCAACATCTGCATTGGATCCAGAGTCTGCGAGAAAGGTTGAACGACTGTTGAAATCATCTGGGTGTGGTTTGGTGTGGGTGAGCCACGATCGATACCAGCCGGGCCGTGTCGGCGGATCTATATTAGAAATTCCTAGCGGTTCTTTTGCAGTCGTGGGTACCCCGCCGTTATCACCTGAAACATATATTCAGTCAAGCTTGCCAGGTCTGCAGGGTGCCTATACGTTTGTAGAATCAGATAAGGATTTGGACAACTCGGAGGATGGTGGCAGCCCCAGTAGTCTCTTCAATCCAAAACAATATGAGCCACTTGTCGCAGGAAGACCCTGGGGGCCCGATAGCCATTAGCCCTCTTCACCTGGCTTTTGCTGTAGTGCCCCTTGTCGCTGTTGCATTGCTCTCTCTCCGTCTCAGGCTACATCTGCATAATAAACTTGCAATTGGAGCAATCCGCTGTGCATCTCAACTCTCTGTATTAGGGTGGATTCTCGTCCCTATATTTACCTCGAATCTATGGTGGATGACCCTAGGGTACTGCCTCATTATGATTCTTGTGGCATCAGCAGAAGCCGTGTCTCGACCACAGCATGCATACTCGTGGGAATTCATGGCGGTGTTTTTTAGCATTGGCGTTACATGCGCAGCAGTGATATCATTTGGTCTCATCGTTGTGATCGGCGTATCCCCATGGTATGAACCTCAGTATCTGATTCCCCTGCTAGGCATGCTGCTGGGGAATGCGTGTTCATCAGTCTCTGTTGGCCTGACATCCATTCTAAGCGAGTTTGCCAATGGCCGAGACGGTATTGAGCTTTTGTTATCGTTAGGAGCTACTCGAACGGAAGCAACACGGGACGTGGTGTATACATCTCTTAGGCTCGCCATGACGCCATTAATAAATACCATGAATGTGGTTGGGATTGTCTCCATCCCTGGCATGATGACTGGTCAAATCCTTGGAGGCTCAGACCCAGCCGTCGCAGCGCGCTACCAAATCATAATCTTCTTCTTAGTTGCAGTATCATCCAGCGTGAGTTCCATCATGACCGTATACATGACGGTATTTTGTCTCTGTGACAACAGACACAGACTCCAGCCAGCCCATCAGTTGATCTGTAAAAAGAGCAGAGGATCCCTGTCTTCCAGAATCCTCTCCACACTGTCTGGAATATTTCAGAAGAAGAAACGTCATAGACAGGATGGGCGTACTGCAACGAACCGAGAAGAAGAGCACGTCAATGATGGTCAAGACCTCACCTCACCACTGTTGCCCCCCTCTCCTGCAGGAGGGCAGCAGCGGGAATAACCAGAATACCAACCAAGAACTGGCTGATTGAAAACCTACAAAGCCATGTGCCCATCAATATTAAACTATGTGTATGTATCTATATAAAGAGAGAGAGACATGAAGAAGACATAATGCATCGATTGAAAAAAAAGGAGAGGATCAATCAAATCAATGATGATGATGAGTCGTTCGGATGTACGATGACCAACCAAACGTACTGGTGGTCCACCCTACCCATGATCAGATATCCCCATACATCGCAGAACCCCTCTATTACCCATTAATTTCACTTTTTGTTCATAAAATTATTTTGTCATTGGTACAGAGAGATCATAGTGGCGGTGGTGGTGCTAGGTGTCTCGAGAACTGCTCTCCGTCAGTCGGTACACCGAGGTTCCTCTGCTACAACCAGACATAGAACAAAATAAGGGTGTAATTTCATAGAAATATTAGTTTAGGATGAGACTAAGCCATGCGAATGGAGTCTCGACGATAGCTGTGCTTGTTCTTGCAGTTGTACTGGGTGCGTGCCTGGACATGGACTGTGTGTTGGAAGGAACCGCGTGGGTTCGATTGCTATCGGATATGCGGATTCCTTGGGGTCTGAGTACTTGTTTGACAGAAATATGGGTTCTTTGAGGGGTTGCTTTGTGAAAAATTGGGCATTGTTCGGGAAACCAACGTGTTCTAGGACGCGCCGAACCTGTTGTTGGACTAGTTCTTATTCTTCTCACATTGATGCTATGCAGGGTTGCATTCGCGTGATATAGCTGTACATGCACAGGCAGATTCTTGTCCTCCAGGCCTGCCGGGTCCAGGGTGTGGTGTGTGTACAAGTGATGACCAATGCATTCAGTCCCTAGGGAACAGTTTGGCAACCTGCTCAAATGACTTTGCATTTGCAAATACCAGCACGATCAAGGCGTATCAATGCAATCCAAGTGGCCCTCCTTTGATTGTTAATCTATTAGAGCCTGATAGTGTGAAAGTGCAGTGTTTTACGGGATTCAAGGACGATAATGCTGCACCTGCAGTGGATGGGTCACAGCAGGGTTTATTCGGACGGAGGAGACTGTTGCAGCAGGATGGGGATAAATACTGTTACATTGCATTCAATATTAATGATCCTAGAATTGGAGTTGAATGTGATGCGACAGCGTGCTCGATGACACCAGGTGGGAAGAATGTTGTGTGTGAAAAGATTGTGTGCCAGTGCTCTGATAATGGAGAGTGCAATAATGATGTGCTCATCGATAACATTGTCAAGTCAGCGAATGATCGAGTGACTTGGGAGTGTCAAGATAATGGGACGTGCATTCTTGGACTGGAAGGGTTTGTTGTTCCACGGATTGAGACGCAGTGTGTTACAGGAGAGTGCTTGGTTCCGTCGACATCATCAATTGAGCAGTCAGAAGTGGTGGTTCCGCCGAGTGAATTAGAGCAACCAGTCGACAACCTTCACTTGAATGGTTTTATTGCGTCAATACCTACCATAGTTCTGGCTGTTGTTATTGGGTTTGTTGGGTTTCATTCGTATAAAATGAAAGAGTACTGGAAGACTGGCTTTTCGTGCAATGGACATGTTGGGACGAATGTCAAGTCTGACAAGGCCATGGTGGATACGTTTGAGTTTCATGATTTAGCAGTGTATGTTCCAATGTCTGAGGAGGTTGCTGATGTAAAACGGCAATCGTTGAGAGGGAAGGCTTTGGTGCGTCATGGGACTATGCACACATTTTCATCACCCAATCATGGCGTGACACATTCGGTGGTGAAAAAGGCGAAGAAAAAGCTTGGATTGAAGACATCAGATGATGTAGAAGTACCAGAAGAGTTTACTCGTCCCAAAAAGACCAATCATATGGATGCTGCACAAAAAGTTGTTGAATTGCATGATGGAAGGCACAAGGGGGAGTGGTGTGTTTTGAAAGATTGCAATGGTGTCATCAATGCAGGTCAAGTTGTGGGAATTCTTGGACCGTCTGGTTGTGGTAAAACAACACTCTTGGGTAGTATCACAGGATCTGCGATTGACCTTGGAAGTAGTGCTGTGTTGGAGGGCAGTGTTTTGATCAATGGGGAGCCCTGCAAAGCACATCAGGTTGCCTATGTGCCTCAGACAGACTGTCTCATTCCCACCCTGACAGTTCGTGAATGTGTCAAGTATTCCGCACTTTTGAGGCTGCCAACAGAGACGAGTCCAGATGAAATCAATAAGCGTGTGGAAAATGTCCTGATTGAGCTAGGTATCCAGCATTTGGGTGATTCACAGGTTGGAGGGTCTGGTAAGATTCGCGGTGTCTCTGGAGGTGAACGCCGCAGGGTCACCATTGCGATGGAACTTGTGACTGATCCGTCAATCATCGTTCTAGATGAGCCAACCAGCGGGCTGGACTCGTACACGGCAATGACATTGGCTCGTTGTTTACGCCAAGTAGCTGCAGCTGGCAGGGTCGTTATTGCATCCCTGCATCAGCCTTCGAAGGACATGTACTTTGGCCTTGATACGGTTATTTTGATGGGTCATGGTCGAATTTTGTACATGGGAAAACCAGAAGAGGCAAGCCAATTTATGACAGATGCAGGGGTTCCACCAGCAAGAAACACTCCAACTGCAGAGCATATGTTACAAGTTGCTAGCAATCCAGAGAGCGTGATTGCCATGTTGCGAACAAAGCAGATGCGAGACAAGGCCGTGGTAAAGAATTCCTCCGTGGGTAGCCCAGGAAAGATCAAGTTTGAAGGCAGGGAAGCAATCCTTCATGAAGACTTGGCTGCATGCCAATCTGAAGAGCCATCGCCCACCGTCGATACCGTATCTGCTGATGATAGAATGTCAGAAGAAAACACGACTCAGAAAAATCGAGCAGAACATGATGTACGGAGAGAACTGTCAGTCATGTTTTGGAGAACATTGGTTGATATCATTCGCAATCCTACTCTTCTGACATTGCACGTTATCTTATCAACATGCACTGGTGTCGTCGCGGGTGCAATATTCTATGAACTTGATGATACAAGCGTCGGTGTTCAAAACAGAATGGGTGGGACATTCTTTGCCCTGGCATTTTTGGCCTTTACATCTCTGACAACAGTGGACTTGCTGATGAATGAAAGAACCGTGGTGATGAGGGAAGTTCGATCGAAATTCTATCGTCCATCGAGTTATTTGATATCAAAGATAGCACTCGACGGCATGCTTTTGCGAGTCATACCAGCGATTTTGTATTGGTTGCCATTTTACTATATGGCAGGTTTCCAATATGGCTCTGCATATGCAGCAAGCTATCTCTTCATCCTCATTTCGTTCAATTGCGCAGTGGGAGCGTTATCCATGGTAGTGACAATAGCATGCAACACCGCGGGGCAGACATCATTCATCATGAACTTTATCTTGCTGTTTTCACTCGCGTTCACGGGGTTCCTGGTTAACGTCAACTCCATCCCAGCAGTCCTCCGATGGATCCATTACTTGTCAGTCTTTTTCTATGCCTTCGAATCAATGATGTCGACAGAACTCAAAGGCCAGTCGTTTACATTTTTGTACCAATCTGGTCCAACATCAGAGACCTTGGAGATTCCAGATATCAGCGGTGAGACCTTTTTGACCACCTTGGGATTTAATTGCAATGACACCACCAGAGATATTGGTGTCTTAGTTGGCGTATACTATGGATTTGCCGTCCTTGCGCTGCTGTTTTTCCTTATGCGGCTTCCCCGCACAAACTCTGCTCTGAGGACAACCTTGACACATATATGGGCTCGTGCCAAATCTGTCAAGGTCTTCAACCATAGCTCCCACACATAGTTTTGCACTTCTAGGTAGAACCTGATACATGCATTCGTTTGTTAGCACAGATTGTACTGTAACGATCTTCGCCAGAGCAATATCATTCCTCTTCCCCCTTCTTCTTCCTAGTGACTGGATTGAGAGGCGATTGCCTCGAGGCACATGTAGCCTTGGAATGGTATTTACAGGCTGCACGGTAGCTCCCTTTCTGTAATGCTGCATATTTTATTTTCTGGCGCTTTTTTCTTATTCAAAGAGGGGTCGTATTGACGCACGATTGAGTTTCCTTGCAATTCTGACTATTTGCTGGCATGATGTATCTGTCTACACCGGTCGTCAAATCGACTGGATTCCAGCATCCAAAAATATTAAAAATTACAAGGTATGTTTTACGAGTTCATGCGGGGCGGTTCGTGACCGAGAAATTTGGTTCGAATTCGAATTTTTCATGTTCTACGGAACCCAATCATGATGTTGCACGCATATATCCATATATGTCGCCAAAAGTATTGATTAATACGTTTCTTATCTTTTTGTAGCGAGAGACGGGGTATTAGGCGGCGTGGAAATGACCGAGCAGTTTTGCCGCCAAGAGCCATCCTGGCCGATGCTGCCACTGCAGAGTTGGCAGCTGTTTTTGGCGGTGTTGCATTATCTGGAGCAGCGTTGTGTGGTTTAGCTATGGCTATCCGAGATGCGAATGGGTTCGATGAAAGGGATGAAAGGCTGATGGCGGAAAGGATGGGTTCGAAGGAGGAGGCAAAGCCTGCTGCTGCTGCTGTTGTCACTGATGTGGTGGACACTGTCAAGTCTGCCGAGCCAGAGCCACCCGCTCCAATTGCCGAAAAGAAAGATGAGACCACTGAGGAGCAAAAGGAAAAGGAGGTTGTGCTTCCAGATCCTGTTGAGGTGGAGGCCCGAGTCAATACGGTGCAAGCTTGGATTGGGGCATGGAAGGACAAGTCGGCTCAACTGGCAGCAGAGGCTGAAAGAAAGGCGAAAGAAGCAGAAGCAAAGGCAATAGAGGCACAGAGACGTGTGTTGGAAGCAGAGAAAGAGCTGGCAAGGGCAGAAGCAGAGGAGGACAGGAAGAAGAGGGTTGCTCATGTGAGGGCTTGGATTGATTCCTGGAGAGAAGCGAGTGCCAAAAGAGCTGCTGCTGCGGCGGCTCCATCGCTCGATCCGAATCCTGGTATGGCTGCTGCTGTGATCAAAGAGATGACTGAGGATACTCCAGTTGGGGTTCAGCGCAGCACACCAGTGGTGGAAGAAAAGGCTCCAGCCATGGTGTCTGCAACAACGGAAGACTCTTCATCTGGAACTACGAAAGAAACAGAAGCCGCCCCAAAACAGAGACGAGTGAGTATTACGGCCGAGTATGAAACAAAGATCAACTCCCTGCTCTCAAACTATAACGCATCGCAGGAGAGGAAGAAGAACATGTTGCCCAGAGAAACGGTGACTGTGAATCAGGAGGAAATGGCTGCCGCGGAGAAAGAACAGGCTATTAAAAAGGCCAATCCAATCGTTCTATTCTTTTTGAGAATAGTAGCAATGATCCAAGCATGCTTTGCGTTCATCAAATCCCTCATCACTGGAAGTGGTGGCGACTCTGAGGGACCAAGCACAGTAGCTGCATGATACAATGGACTGACGCATTCACATCTGATGATTTGAACATGTTTGACATATATATGACCCTGTTTTCATCGCCTTTTTTTCTCTCATGTAACAGGTCTTGATATACATGTATTATATTAGTCGTTAGAATGTCGTACAATATCCTCACACATGGTTTGGAACTGATGTACCTGAGCATCCATACTAGCCTGATCACGAGCCTCAGACTGCCGACTGGACGCCAACAATAGCTTCCTTTCTTTATTCATAGATTCCGCATAAAACCGTTTTCGCGTTCCTTCCTCTACTGTGGACAGGTATTGGCCCAAGATCTTCCTCGTGACAATGTCTAGCTGATGGAGCCATGACTCGTGCGTTGATCGCTTCATGGCAGACTCAATCTCAGCCTCTCGCAACGGCGGTGCAGGAGCATTCCAAGAATCCAATACATCTATCCACACATCATCAATACTCTTCTGCTGTCTGGGAACAACACACGTCCGTTCGTCCCATGGATACCTGGATGATGCCACCCTGGGAGGTTCAAATACCTGTTTCATTCTATCCATCACGTGCTCTGGAACCCGAGCTATTTCTTTTCTACGAGCATTTCTCTCACAACATATATCAAAGTCACAATCCATGTATATTTGCGTATAGCATGCGCCATATCGCCTGGCCATTTTCCAACACTGTATTCTCATACTGTGATAATGCATTGTATCATCCAAAATGACAATGTTGTTCGACTTCAAAGCCTCTTCAGCCTCTTCCATACAGCGTGTTCTGGTTTCCTTCCATGTCTTTGGATCAAACCCTTCGCAAGAATCACGCAGCGCGTCATCGAAATGAATCAATCTGACGGAAAATCCATTGGCCTGTGCTGTCTTTGCCAGGCCAGACGCAATCGTGGTTTTGCCAGATCCAGGCAATCCACATAGCACTACAAGCAATGGAAACTCTTTTCTATCCATCCATATCGCTTGACAGAGCTAGATCGATGAAAATCCGGTGCACATCTGCATTTTTGCTCGTGGGCAAAGTGGCCCGTGGAAATCGTTCAAAACCAAAAAATGCGAGTACAAGAGAGGCATACAATGCTTTTACAAATAAATACCATCTATAATACTATCTAGAATTTGTCAGGACTGCCCATTGGGCTGCCAAGCACTTTATCGATTGTTGTCGAGCAGAGAGGATTTCTTCCAGCGTACAGAGCCCCAAGCATTTCTCCAGCTGCTGCCCTGGCTTCTGGTGAAACTTTCTGGCTGGCCTGAGGCCTCTCTGGAAACAGTTCAATACCTGAAATATCACCCATGTTTGATTTCGTGTGGTTTCCAAGGGGTGGTGTGTTTTGTATCTTCTCAGCAGATGCCAAGGCTTGGCCACTGTACTGCAGATGGCAAGGATCCAGCTGTCGACGAGGAGGGCTGAAGACGACCCTAGAGTTCTTTTCGCTCTTTTTCAGAACCGTGATGCTATCCTGAGGTGAAATTTTCCCCGCGTTCTTCACGGCTTCGTTGTGGGCAACCGTGGCACTGAAGGTGTGTTGGAGGATGGTTGCTCCTCTGGGTGAGTTGGAATCAACCCTGCACCATGCAGCGGCATCTTGCAGAGGTGATCCAACAGTAACTTCTTTTGAAGAGTCTAATTTCACAGTTGCTGGCTCCAACCCGTCTGCTTCGTCCATAGGACGAGCGAGAACTGTGCAGACCCATCCTTTCCTGGTCAGTTGGGCCTGCTCAATCGTCTCAATCACGCAGTGGACCTGATGCCTTCCTCCGTGGAATGGAACAAAGCAGATGATTTCATCCTTTTCTAATGGCATCCTGCAGGTATCAAAAATATTTTTGTGAGGTGGGCATGTCGACGTATCATGCTGTATCATCACGGCGGATTCGTACTTTTTTGGCTTTGTTGATTTCCTCTTTGCTTTCTTTGCAGGTGCTGCTCCATCTGTCAGGTGAAGTTGCTGTTTTGGCTCACTCCGTGTCTGATTTTCATCAGCAATTGGAGTTTTATCATCTTTCTTCATCGTATCGCGCTTGTTCTTCGCTTTTTTCAGAGGCTCAGGGTCATTCATGCATCTGGCAACTGCCAGTAACGACCTCCTCCGCTTCCTACGGGGGAGGGTCACAGCACTGTTATTCTGATTTTCTACGGGTGATAAACTACCTGTTGCTGCAGCGTTCAAGATTGCTGCATCTTCTTCATCAGATGCATCCCCCGGAGTTGGTTGGATTAACGGTTTCATCGCAACAACGGCATCAGGACTGTCCCCTATGCAGGAGTCGGTGTCTGAGCTGTAGTCTGGAGGTCCAGAATAATCTTGCTGCCTGGCCCATGAACCTTTCGAACCAGATCCTGGTGATGCCTTACACGGAGATCCTCTATCCTCCACAGCAATGCCAATCTTTTTCTTGGGGCTGGGGGTGGTCCTCTTGGCATAGGCTGCACTTGGTGGCGTCTGTTTTGTTGCCATTGGTCCAGCAAGCATCTTAGCCAGCCGTCCACTCCTCTTCTTTGGGGCCTTCTTATTGCATTCATTACTTTTCTCCAGCGGGCTGATGCTCTTCACCAGTTCATCTGATACAGTGAGTGCGCCCTTCCGTGGTGTCTGGTCACCACGATTCTCTTTTCCAGCACATCCTGCGGCAGGGGATGTAATGCCTTCATCATCATCACCGTGCAAATGACTGGATGAGCAACCCTGTGAAGTGCATTGATTCCTAGCCGCCATAGAATCATCGTTGAAATTATGTTGGATATCGCTGTTAACTTTGAAGAGGCCTGAATCATCTTCAGCAGCATCATGGTCAGACATGTCCTCCCCTTGGCCACACTCTTCAGGCGGTGGATTCATCGCATCAGTACATGCCGGTGACAAGACAATCTCTATATCATTCTCACGGGCATCTACGTTTGCGTTCTGATTCTCTCTACCATGTTGTAGCTCGACTTTTCCTGCACTCTTTGCTGGATCCATTGCAGAGGGTTCTGTTGCAGGTGGCTCATCCACATGCTTGTTTTTTCTAATCTTCAAAGGAGATGTGATTTCTTTATTCATATCATCAGTCTCCTGCTTACGGAAACCAGTAGATGGCATCGTTGTCTGCATATCTGCCAACCTTGATGCACCACTATCCGTGCAAGTCCTTTTCCTTCGAATGATTGCCCCAGAGAGCCACGTGTTGCTCGGAACCTTGAGAGGCTCCTCCATCTGTTTCTTTTCTGGCTCAGAGTTTGGTAAAATTACACCAGGGGCGACGTCGTCAAACAAGGGCTGTCTGATGCTACCAATCCTCTTTGCAGGGCTCTGTTTGCTTCCTTGCTCTCGGGGGGATGTGTTTGGGATCACATCCGCACCATCCTTCGCATCCAACATATTTGGAGTCGTGCAGATCTTTTCCTGCTGCTCGCATGTAGTTTCATCTCCTTGCTTTTTCAGGAGAGGCGTGTCAGGAACTTGCTCCTTTGTGGCTTTTCTGGCCGCCTTCTTTTCTGATTCCTTTGTATCCTTCCTCTTCGGTGGATCCCTCTTCTTTAGTTTATTTGGATTAGCTTTGACTTGCATTTTGAACTGTTTGGAGTTATTAAACCTTCGAGACATCAGATTGCTCGATGTCACCCTACTTCTTGGTCCAGAGGCAGCAGCAATGCCTCGAGAACTTGTGCCATGAATACCAGATCCATCAGCAGAAGCTGCGGGCCCTTGGGATGTACTCACAGATTGTTCGTTATAACTTTTCACTTTCCTCAACGCCCTGTCTACACCAAATGACTTTGCATCATGAGGCAACTCATCATCCTGTTTCTCCCGCTCCAACTCTTCTGCTGAATCACCAGGAGTCTCACCACTCTCTTCCAAAGACACTGCTGCCAGCCGATGCTCTGATAATGACCCATCACCTTCCATTGCAATATCTTCCTCGTCCCAAATAGACCTCTCGAGTGCCATGATATCTTCCTTGGCAACAGGACTAAAAGCAGGCTTGAGTATCTCCAGGAAGAATCGCTGCCCTTGAGAAGGAATAGGAGACATGGTCGCAATCAAAATGTGCATCATATCTTCTATAGATTCAAATTGCTGTGCCGACAGGCCCTCTGGTCTCTCATCCTCCTTCCTCACAAATGTTCCCAAAGAGAAACGAAGCAATATCTGTATCGCTGCAGTCCACACAACTTCGTACTTTCTTTCAAATTTTGTACTCTTATGCAACTCCTGTATACTCGTAACAGGAATAGGGATGCTATCCATGCACTGTCGTCTGCAGTCATCCATATCCATGGCAGAGCCACACTGCTTCATGTGCTTGTCCACACCATAAAAAGTCCTGGCCACCAACATATTTATCGCTTGCAGCGCATCAGAAGCCGTCTTCATATCATCCTGACCAGATTGAACTTTACTCACACTCGAGTCCTTCAACATGGACACGTGCTCACGTGCACTCCCAATTGCATCCTCTACAGACACTGGGGAAATATTCTCAAGAGTAGCAACATCCACAATTGCAGGGTTCCCTTGATTCACGGTACTACACGTATTTTGATGACCTTTCTGCTCGGATTCAGAAGCCTTTTGACCTACAACCCGTGCGTGTTTCAAAGCTTTCTGCCCCCTTCCAACCAGTGGCTCCTTCTTTCTATCCACGTGTGCCTTTCTACCACTCCGTCTCCTACGACCACCCGCCAACGCTGAAATTTTTGAACCTCCTTTGAATGGAGACCTCTCTGGCAATACACCCACCAAAATGGCTTGTAATTGCTCGAGACTTGTCTGTGGAGCAGTCTTCTCCCACAAGTCATCCAACTGACCTTCAGCCGGCTGTGATGATGTCACTTCTTCTTCAACTCGCAAACCAATGCGACGTACAAAATCTTCTCTAGAGATATCTTCTGCCGATACAGTATCGATAGAAACCAATGAGAATCGTGAAAAGAGTAAACTAACCTCCTTTTGAATCTGTGAGAACATGTCTGAAACTTCATCTACCGTGTTCCCACATATCCACGTGCAGGCCATGTTATACGACGCCATTGACTTCCACATCGCCTTTGGCAGATGGTGCATAAATGCAGCCGCAACAGTCCCAAACCTCTCCAAACATTCTTTTCCAACATACCCATGCAACCCTTCTTGTGATCCAAGAGATGGAGTAAACATCAAAAGAAGGCCACTAGATTCATCCGTACTACTAGACGAATCTTTACACGCAATCTTCTGCATATATGACGTCTTCATCACAGTGCGCAGCACTTTACACGTCTCCACAGCTGGAATATCACTGGAGCGGGAATTCCTACTTGTCCTAAGCTTGAGTTCATCCATCACCTGTTTGTCCGTGACCAACTTGATCAGCGTTAAAAAGTTGACCAAGTCATTCCCATTCAAGTCGGACCCAGATGTCGCCGCAACATTTTTTGGTATGCCTACACATCACCAACCAACATCATCATCCATCCAGCACACACAGAAAAAAAAAAATGAAACGTACCGAGACCTTGAGCTACCATATTCATCTGATAGCTAAGCATATACCCACCCACATCAGAGTCATACAAGGTGAATCCAAAGCTAACATCGTCGTTCTGACCGGCACAGTGCAACCAAGTCCTAGAGACAACCCGAATAACGCGTCCCAGGTGCTCCTCTCGATCTCCTCCTCGGAGCAACGAGAGGTCCAAAACAATATATATCCTTTTCACGTTCATATATGCTTCCAGTAATCGCCCAACGTTGAGAAAGAAAGAAAGAGTAGTTGCCAACCAGCACCTCAATCACGAAACCGTTCTCGAGCCGATGCACCCAATCCGTATCTACCCAATCTATTTGGATTTAACAGTATTTAATTATAACTTCTAAGGGAATTCATTTATGAATGGTAGCCTGCATAGAAAAATCACTTGGAATTTGAAATGTCGCTCATTGGAAGAACGGAGGGATTCTCATCAGTTTCATGCCCAACGATGCTTAATTTTTACAATAAATCGCACCTTTATATTAAAAGTGATTTAGAGATTGTAAAATATGACACTAAGAGTTTCAGATGGAGAATAGGGACATCTTCTGACGTTTGTGAATTCAAAATGTATTCCGACTTTCTTTTTTATCCATGTCTCTTCTTGGGGGGGGGGGACAACACCCAGTACCTTTTCCATGCATGCTCGTGTGGATAACCTCCGCTGTCTCATTTCCTTTGTTTTAGGTTTCTTCCTTCACTGAGAAGGACCATCCTCCGGAGACCAACCAATCGTTGCTATACAAAGAAATGCCAGTTGGGTCAGAACCTCTATAGAGGTTCATGAACCGTAGCTACGGTCGGATGTTGCATCCGTCCGGAGGGATCTGACCATCGCGAAGATGAAGTGTCCGTACAATATTGAAAATTGGTTTCTAGAAGTACGTCAATCTACCACGCAACGAGGGAGACCATGAAACAAAAAAAATACATGATACGTGTAACCCATGTGATGGAGGGATAGCAATCACCAACGGTGTTTGGCGGTGTCGTTGGAGAAGGAAAGGAATTTAGACAGTGACAATACACGCAGGGGATTCATATGCTGACGCGTCAGTCAAAGAGAAAACTTGATTCTCAGGTTATTGGGAATGAACTAGATGGCCTTCATTCCGGTGAGAATGGAGGTGCTTTTGGGAAAAAGGGGAGGAAAAAGTCATTGCATGGCAGAGCGACAGTAGAAGACAATCAAGAGCATGGCGATACAGCTCGATTGCAGTTGATAGAAAAACTGCGACGGAAGTGGCCAGATGCGTTGGCACCTCGGTGTAGACTGATAGGGAGTTTGCATTCGCCAGAGAAGGGCAGCACCTCTCATGAAGAAGCAGAAGAAGAAGAAGAAGAAGAAGAAGAAGAAGAAGGAGAATCAAACGAGCATGGATTGATCCTGTCAAAAGGTGTTGATGAAAAGGGGTATCTTATTGTTTGTCCTCATTATATGCTTACATCGCGGTATCGCATTACGCGAGTGATCGGGAAAGGGACATTTGCCAAGGTTGTTGAATGCTTTGATGTGGAAACAAAGAGAGATGTTGCTGTCAAAATTGTGAGGAATACAAGCAAATACACAATGGCGGCTATGAATGAAATTATAGTTATTATGACGATGATGCAGTATGATCCGATGGGTTTGTTTGATTTTGTGCGGCTGGAACATTGGTTTCATTATTCACGGGGTGGTCATGTCACAATGGTCTTCCCAAAGCTCGGAAAGAGCCTGTATGAGACGATGGAGCGAAACGACAATCCTTTTCCTGTATATATGATTCGAAAATATCTCAAGAGCTTGCTCCAGACGTTGGCGTATATGCATAGCCTTGGCATTGTGCACACGGATGTCAAGCCTGAGAATGTGCTCCATGATGATGTGGAGTATGAGGTGATCAAGCCTGAGCACCCTGGTCTTGCATCAGAGTTTCCCACGTCGGATCGACTTACTCTCATTGATTTTGGGAGTGCGCAGTTAAAGGAGAGATCGCATCCTAAACTGGTGAGCACGCGACACTACAGAGCACCAGAGGTGCTGTTGGGTTTATCCTGGTCATCAAGTATTGATGTGTGGAGTGTTGGATGCTTGTTGCTCGAGCTCGTTATGGGAGATACTTTTTTTTACAATCAAGATTATAATGCATCTCCAGAGACTAAAGATTTAGAGCATTTGGGAATGATTGAGAGGGCTGTGGGGACAATTCCATGTGTCTTGGTGGAGCAATCTGTGCAAACGGAAAAGGGCAAGTACTTTTTTAGAGAGAATGGGACCCTTCGATACCCGAATAGTAGCACCAGTGAAAAGTCAAGACGGGCGTATTGGGAGACAATGAAGCTAGAAGGCTATTTTTGTAGTGATGTGAATCCAAGTTTGAGAGCAGACGGCAAAGAGACTCGAGACCTTTTGGATTTGGCTAGACGGATGCTCCACTGGCTTCCGGAGAAACGATGCACATTTGTTGAAGCATTGAAGCATCCATTCTTTCTCGATGATTGAATGATAATATTCTTTGTAATCGTGGCACTGCGACGATCATTCTTTGATGCATACAGTAGCTTTTTTGCCTCCTTCTGTCTTCTCTCAAATGCAGGAACGTGTTTGTTCCAAGGATGGTCCTGTTCTTCACATGTACATGGCCCATCAAATACACCGTTTGATAGGAGTCCAATTTTCTATCGCAACACACAGAGATCACCCATGTGGTATAACGCGTTTGTTGGCTTCATGCTGGGGTAAAGTTTTACTCTTTTCTGAAGAAGTGGTATTTAGAGAAGCATATCAACTGAAATTACCAAGAGGATCTTTAACACCAGGTACGTGTCGAAATGGGTGTCGTAATCGTTAGAAACCCAAAGATATCAAGAGTTATCCGCAGACAACTGATAATTTCTGTATAAATATGTGCCATACAGAACTATGTATCAGCTCAGGAAATCTTTTGGTATTCTCCTCCTCACCGTCGTATTGATGGCGGTAACAATTGCTGCCCAAAATGCGGTCGATGATGTGAAGAACGCGGCCGACACTGTCGGATCTGGAGCCAAGGAAGTGGGTGAGTCTATTGCTTCGGGGGCAACCAGTGCTGGAGAGGCGATTGCGTCTGGAGCAACCAGTGCTGGGGAAGCTGTTGCATCTGGAGTAACCAGTGCTGCGGAGGCTGTCGGAAACGCTGCTCAGGATGCCTTTACCTCATTCACATCGGCACCATCGCATCTGATTTCCACTTTGATAATGCTATGTGCTGCATTTATGCTCTGAATAACTATGTATACAACCTCACAAGACAGTAATGTAAGAGTTTTTTTCTATGAGATCAATCTACAATTCAAGCCGACAGCTCTCTTCCTGAGATCTATATCAACGAGTAGGTCCGTTGGGGGAAGCTGCGGACTGCAGCAATGTGAGGAATTGATTAATGTCGGAGGCATCCATGGATTCCAGAAAGCGTTGAACATCGTCTTCAATCTGTTGTGCACTCTGGGCAGCAGCACTTGGATCTGGCTGTGGGAAAGGATCAGATGCACCAAACATTCTCAACAAGTCCGTAGAAACAGCATCCCCTGATCTGCACAAATTCTCATTCCCTTTTGAGTGAGGAATTCCTAAAGGAGAGAGTAAGCTAGCAGCCAATGGGGATAACGATTGTGGGTCTATAGCACTCAACCCACCAGTGTGGGGAGGTGCCTGCCAATTCCCCATTGTATTCCCAGCGAAATCTACACTCATAGTTGTATGTCCAGGCTGTGATCCACCATGCATGGAGGCACCTGTCGCTCCCATCATCATATTCTGCCGTGGTGGCTGCATGGTGACCTGCTGCTGAGGCACCTGGACAAGAGATACTGGTTTTGGATGCATCATCATCATACCCTCAAGATACTCATTGAATGGTGTCTGATGATTTCCAAGCCCCTGATTATTGTTCGCATGATGCTGAGTCGGCATGTCCTTATTCTTGTCTGTGACCAATGGAACTTCATGTGAATCTGGGTTCACTAGAATGTCATTGTAATGATCCAGTGGAAAGTTTGTCATGGCCTTTCTTCCTTTGAATTTCACCGCTGCTTTGTCGTACGCTATAGCAGCTTCCTTTGCAGATTCAAATGTACCTAAATAAATGTATTTGTTCCCCCAAATTCTACCTATCCGAGCCTCCCATCGATCTTGTTTGTGGTGTCTAGTCACACCACGATACTGGCTTTGGCCCCTGGCAAACCCAACTGAATCTCTCCGAAGCTCAGCGACGACTTCATCTGGCGTCTTTTTCCCCATCTCCTCCACAAAGTCATGGTATTCAGCGAATGGAAACTGCACCACAACAAGGTGAATATCATGGTCAGTACATTCAACCTTGTGTTTGTATCTGGGCAATACAGTAATGAATGGCAACGACAATGCATACATATATATAACCGTACGTTCAAGTTTGCCCGCAAGCCTAGGAACGAAATGGCAGCTTTATCATACGCTCGCGCTGCCTCAACTTCAGTTGTATATCCACCCAAATACACTTGTCGTCCCTTTGTCCTCTTTCCCTGCACACAAGTCAACAGTCACTCATGTTTCATCAAAAAAAAAAAAAAAAAGCCATGCATGGTGTCTGACGTACTGGTTTTGGACGAAGGTAACTGGCATCCCAAAAATGCGCCTCAAATCTCTTGGTCAAACGGTGCTGTGTCACCCCTCTATACACCGATGAGAATTTCCCAGTGGACGAAGCAGGATTTGCCTTTCTACTTTTCTTCGGATACTGCTCCGCCCGGACATCGCACGATCGCTTCCTTGTCTGAGTCGTCCCAGGGCTGGTTGCCGTCCCCTGAGGATGCTTGTCCTCCACAGCACCAGGGGGACGTTGACCAAGCACCTGAACAATAGCAATACCGTCACTCCCATGCCGATGCATGTCTTTCAATTCATTCGTTACTCTAGAAGTATCATGGGGCTCTTTGGATGCTTCTGTGCCAGCATGCGTCTCGCAGACCTGACCGTGCTGCAGCTCACCCATTCTGATACACAACGATCTGACACACCCCACCCCTCACAGACCTATAGAAAAACTAAATCTATAGATATATAGCGTAGTATATGGGAAACAAGCCCAGAAATCGATGCAATTGACTGCCTCGAGCACCTCCCGGACTCTTGGGTCTTCCACGCGGGAACCTTTGGAATTCCTACATACCGTTGCGTATACCCAGAGGATGTGCGTTAATTATACTTTATCTTTAGGATAAAAACATATGAAACACACAACGATGCCTCTGTATGCCGTACCGTTCTGCTATATCGCTTTATGTAAATACCTCCCTAGAGCACGTTCTCGTGGACGACCAGTGATACTTCCTCCAAACACATCCCTACCCTAGTTCATGACCAAAAACATAATGTATATGTAATATTCTAGGGCTGAATTATATGGAATCGGGAGATATGGATGGAGTCAAACACCTTGGGGAGCTTGCCCCACGGGCGCATCATGGAAGGCGTCCTTGGTCAACCCAGATTGGGCGCCACCGCGCTGCTCTTGGGACATGCCGTATTACTATTGCTCAGGGAGGTGAGGTGCATTCCTCAACAACACGTATAGATGATGATCATATTACAGATGCACAAGGAAATCAATTGGATTGATGTCCTTCACTGCAAGAAGAGTTTCTTCTTCTCTCTTGATGCAGAGATGGTGGTTGTACACACACCTCGCATTGTGTGGAATGGAAAAGACCGCGGCATACACGCGCCTCGGGCCATCCAATTATTGATATCATTGTTCGTGTACTGTTCGAACACATAAATCTTTTTATTCGTGATGCATGACTTAAAGCTTTGGCTTGGCAAGCTCGTCAGCCCTGGCTGCAGCTCCAGTCACAGCATTGATAAAAGCAGATCTGATGCCAGCCTTTTCAAGTTCATGAACACCGGCAATGGTAGTGCCTGCAGGTGACGTCACCATATCCTTCAACACACCTGGGTGTTTTCCAGTCTCCAAAACCATTTTGGCGGATCCCAGCACTGTCTGAGCAGCAAGCTGCTGGGCAATATCTCGGGGCAGTCCTGCTTTGACACCTCCATCAGACAATGCCTCAATCATGACAAATATATACGCTGGACCACTTCCACTGAGACCAGTGACAGCACTCAACAGCTTCTCATCCACTTTGTAGATGGTTCCGACAGCATCAAACAACTGCTTCACAACGTCAGCGTCCCCATCATCAGCCTTTCCTCCCAAACACATGGCTGCTGCAGTCTCCCCCACCAAGCATGGTGTGTTGGGCATGACTCTGATCACTCGAGCATCCTGACCAGCAGCCTCCCGCAAGGTATCCAAGGTCACTCCTGCTGCGATAGAGACAATCACAGTGCTTGGCTTGAGCACTGGCTGCACCTCTTTCAGAACAAGGGACACGTATTGGGGCTTCACGGCGATGAACACCACATCACTGTTGGCCACAACCTGCGACACAGAGGAGTATATATTTTAATATCTGTCATGAAATAATCCATCACAAGAGCATCATACCTCGGAATTGCTGTCCACTGCGTTTGCATTAAATGATGCAAAGACATCCTTGCGCACTTGCATGATATCCGTGGCATAGATATTCTCTGCTTTTGTAATACCCTTGTTGATAAATCCTCGTGCAAGAGCTTCGGCCATCTGTCCGGCTCCGATAAAACCAATTCTTTTAGACTCCATGCTTGCTTTTTCTCTCTGTGATTCGAATAAAACAGGAATGTTGTTTGTTCCTATTAGGTACGCGTATGATTACTGCTGTTATTAGGTGGTAGTTTTGTTCTATAATGAATGTAATTCTCGGTTGGTTGCCTAGATGACGCCAGTATCCATTTGAAGGAGGAAATGTTTTCTATTGTCTCTTTTTAAGAAATTTCTGCACGTTTTGAAAAAAATATACATGGCTGTAGACTTGTGATACAAAAGAATGTCCATATATCGATAGAAATTATGGAATAATATTAATAAAGCATATACCTAGAACAACCTCGTCACGTATTTGGTTGGAGAGAAAAAAAAGACTGTTTGTTATTACTCCCTTGCCATATGGGTGGCACTCGCGGTGGACAGAAGAAACGACAAAGGAATACTCCAGTGGATGCTTCAAAGGCTGAGGTAAATACATGGAACGGTGAGGACTCTCGAGAGCAAGGAGGAGGGTGTTCTGCATGTGGGGGACAAGACACCGTCTGGATGGACTATGTCCATGGAATGTTGGTTTGTGAGGCCTGTGGCGCAGTGAGCGGGGCATCTGGTCGCGCCAGGCATGGAGATGATGATAATCTCGTTCCATCCGTATCGTTCGATCAGTATGGGAATCCAGAGGGTGTGTTTGTGGAGATGAAGGATTCTGGAGCGGGTGTAGGAGCATGGACCATGCAGAGTGCTAGGGCCAGGCATGCTGTCCAAAGAGCACAGCCATACGACCCTTCCATCCCTCTGAAGAAATTGTTAAAGTCTCTTGGTAATAGCCTGTCTGTGTCTCCGACCATTATACACCAGGCTGAGGTGCATGCGACGCAGTTATCAGAGGCGTTGAAGGGGTCTTGGAGGAGGGATTTGATAGTGGCATCCTCACTGTACATTGCCATTCGTTTGAATCGATTACCCCTCACTCTGCTGGATGTGACGGCTGCGACTGGACTGAGCGTCTTTTTGATTGGTAGGTATTATAGAGCGGCAGCGGCTATGTTGAAATTAGAAATACCCAGGATGGACGCCAAGGTTTTGCTGCCAAAGCTATTGGAGACCCTGCAGCTCACCAGGGATGATCCGACCTGGCATTGGCCTGGAGATGCACTCCTGCATGATGCAGAGCTGGTGCATGACTGGATGATGAAACGAGACGAACGAGCACCCCATCCACTGACTCTTGCAGGGGCATCAATCATTGCTGCCATGGAAATGAATGGGATTCATGTTGGTTTAGAACTGGCAGCACATGCCATTGGAACCAGCCACAGTGCTCTACGGAAGAAGGTGCACGATGTTAAGCAGCGATTACTTTCCTATTCTGACTATTTGTCATTCAGTGACAATATTACGCTATCAAATGTCTTCTCGTACGCTGCTATTATCATCCGGGTGACAAATTTGCCATCAACAGGGTCACCACCAGGACTGTTACTGAAACAACAAGGCCAAGATGGACACCTAGACTCTCGTCCCCACGATATTGTGCCTTGTCGAGAACATCATACAGCAGTAATAGATATGACAGATGATGCAGAGATTGTCGATCAGCATACGAAATCATCCTGTGAAGCTAATGATTTTGCAGACTCTGAATTGGACGAATACATTCGAACAGATGATGAAGTCGCCTTGTACTCCCAAATGTATGATTCTCTCATAGATAATTAATTTATGTTTTTGAAAGACTCGTAAGAGAGCATTTTTGTGACGGAAAGCAAGAGTCATGGGCGATGCTGTTCCAGAGGCAGAAGGTGCCATCGAGCTCCAGCCAATGGCATTTCCTGTGCTAAAAATCATTCAACAATCACAATCGATTCATGGATTGAAGCATTCCGAGTATACACGATACAGGTACTGTCCACCGCCATTCGACGCAGGCCATGGGCTGATCTTACAGTATAAATCATATTATGTGTATACTGTAGGCAATACTGTGCTAGAAGATTACATAGAATCTATAAAGGGATGAAATTCTTGCATGGAAGGGGTAGATATCAGAAAAAGACGCTTACAGCGGACATGATTCACGATGAACGGTACGGTATCAAGTAGCCTGCGATATCGGATGTTCTGGAGCTTTTTACAGTCTTATGAATATGCAGATTGCTTCATATACCGCTTGTGTCGGCGGAGAGGGCCTGGGCGTATGCCATGGATTTGAAGAACGAGGTGGAGCAAAGTAATGCTCCTCAAAAGCGGCATCATATGATTCGAAGGATCACCAAGGCTGCTGTTCACGCCAAGGAGATGGCTTCGATTGTGTCGCAGAGGTGTGATACGCGATCGAATTTGGAGGCAGAGGCGTACTGTGCTTGGATGGTTGGGACCATGTATTTGGAAAAGGGACGGGACTGGGATACTGCTCTGTCTCATTTTCAGAAATCGAGCTCATTGTTGAGCGAGCTTTTCAAAGTGAGTGATTATGATCAGCGAGTGAGTATTCGTCATTTATTGGATCAGGTGGAGCCGTCTGCTCGGTTTTGTGAGTATAAATTGGGAGGCAAGTCTGTGCCCATGCATGTGGAGGGGTCTGGGACGCTTGCCTCCAAGCTGCAGGAGCTTGCGGCTGAGAATGCCGCAGCGAAGGATTCTGGAGCAGTATCTGAGATTGAGTGGAATGGGGAGACGTACCCAGTTCGCGAGGAGCGGTGCAAGGTGAAAGTGGTGACAGCCATGCAACTTGCTTCTGCGTTGGAGGAGTCCACAGCAGCATTTCTGGACAAGTCGGACAAGGAACAGGACGACAGTGTCGATTCAATGATACAAATGTATGATCAAGTGGTGAATGGGTATATGGATGTTAGAAGTGCGGCCAAGTCTGCCTCCCAGCTCGGCACAATGTCGGAGGAACAGCAAATGGAGCTCAAGTCGTTGGAGATGGCTGCCCATGGGTTGGAACAAGAGTGGACAATCAGGAGAAATAGTCTGCTGGCAACGGTGATTCAGAGTAGATTAGACAGAGCTCTTAAAAGGAGATTAGTACCTTCAAAGTTGAAAGAGAAGAGCGAAAAACCAGCTCGACCGGAGGAGTTGGTCAGAATCTACGAGACTCTAATTGCCAATGTGACCACGTTAAATGACTTGGCAGCAGAGAGTGGAGGTGCACAGGGCGAAGTACTGATGGATGAATGCGCTGCACAGATTGCACAGTTCCAGGCTTTTAGATGCTATTATATTGCGCACAAATATTTGGGCGATTCAATGTTTGCAGAAGCATATGCTCTGTTTGAAAGAACACAAAAACGCTGTGCTACTGCTATCGACCAGATTGATGAATGTGTGAATGTTGATGACGCTGCGAAGAAACGTATGGGCGATGTATCGGTTAAATCAAAAGCATTTCAATTGGTGTGCGTCGCAGAGTATCGAGGAATAGATCTGCAACAGGCGCAGACGGCATCCCATGCAGTCGGATCCATGTCTCTCCGGGAGGGTGGACCCTCATCATCAAGGAAGGATGCAGATACCATGGTTGATCAACTCGAATCGTGGACATCATTTGCTGGAGATGGCCACGGTCCAGGGAAAATATCTCGAATTCCGCCCGCCATTCCATACCTTCCAGTACGCCCAATCATTCTTGATACTGCGCTGATGGGCATTGAGCCACCCTCATTGGACCATAGGGTTGTCAAGCAGCCAACCAGTACAGGCAGTGTTGTTTCTCGTATATTCGGATGGTCTTAAATAATATACTTTTTAATACATATTGACATGGCAAATCCACACGCGTTGGCTATGACGTAGCCAAAAGATGCCGCTAGTAAAGCTGGTTGGAACAAGTCTTTCCATTTCTTACTCACAGCCATGCCAACAGCTGTTGCTGCACCGCCGACGTTGGCATTACACGCAATCAACATTGTTCTTAGCGGTACACCACATACCTTACCAAGTCCTAATGATACAAGCAGTTGAACAGCTAATTGCAATGTGATGAAACCAAAAAGAAACAGTGATTCCTTGCCCATGCTGATTTGTCCAGCCTGAGCTCCAATAGTACAAAAGAATAGAGTCATCAAGACGCCCGCAAGGCTCGTTGAGCCACCAAATACTCCACTAGTATCCTTGGTTGTTTGAATGTTCAATGTAGAGCGAATAAAAGAAGATAATGGGGCGGCAAGGCAGGCCACAAGGGACACGAGAGCAAGCCCAAGGGATGGCATGCCCAACCATGTTGCACATGTGAATGCAATGCGTGTGGATACAAGTCCTGTCGCGATCGCTGTTGCCAGGCTGTACGAAGATGCCGTATTTCCTGCAGTATCACAGGGTTCATTCGTGGTCTGCTGTTGCTTCTCCTCCTCATCAGACACAAAATACGAGAGAAACATCAAACAAGCAATATACAGGCACATGACCAGATTGTCAACAGACATTGCAGTCGGAATCGTTTCTGCCCGCACTGTACCAAGACCACCTATGACTGCAGCAAAGTTTACGGAACCCCCAATATAACTCGCACATAGCGCCGAAGCAACGTGAGGACCATCAATCCCTAGATGCTCTAAAAAAACTAGACAAGACACCAGCGTCCCAACAATCGTTCCAAACGCCCCAAGCACAAATGCCAACAGCATGGTCGACATTTCCTTGGTAAAAACTTTTGAAACATCAACCTCCAACACATACATGGCCACGCCCAGAGGCAGCAGCCATGTAAATACAGCAGAGTACACAGAACTAGCACCCACAGGGAGCACATGCAACAGACCAGAAGCAACAAATGACAGTAAAATGGCTAGTAGAGGACTCGACAAGAACGCTCCTATCCGTGATTGCCGCTCCAAATGCAATGTGAGAGCCGTACATACACTTAACGCCATCCAGGTCGTCAGTGGGTCCTCTGTCTCAACCACCACCAACCCGTCCGTCCCTCGTGCAACAGTGCTTGGCATATTCGCCGTCTCAATCGACGATCGATCACACATGTATTTTCTTCGTCTAGGTTGCAGAACTCTTCGGCATTCCATCGCCCCAGAAGAAACTCTGGGTTTCACCCCACAGTACATCCCCTTCTTACACAATCTATTCATTTTGGCAATTGAGACTCATCGCCACTAACAATATAATCACGATATGGTTCTAATTCGGACATGAGCTGCTCCTCTGACTTGTACACCAAATCCGACACTTTCCACGTCTGTAGCGTACCACCACCCTTTCCTGTCGACGAATCCACTGATGCCGACATGATGGTCCATGGCTCATCTGGATTCCAGCAGAAATCAACCACCGACGTCTGATGCCCTGCATGCTGCAGCAGCAATTCATCCGGCACTGGAATATTCTTCTGCTGACCAGAGCCCCCTCGAGACACATCCCACAGACAGACCAACCCATCATCAGACCCAGTGGCAAACACATCCTTGGTATGAGGACTCCATGCTACATTCATAACAGCTTGCGTATGATGTTGCAATACAAGCACAGGCGACTCCAATTTTCTTGTATCCCACACATGGACACTACCATCCTGAGCTCCAGTCACCAATCTGGTTGGTGTGAGTGCACTCCAATCACAGCAGTGGACATCTTTATTCTTCCCATGTGCATGACGAACAATAGACGTGGATTTCATTTGCCTGGTATCCCATAAAATCAATGCCGAGTCATCCGCCACGGATGCCACCTCATCGCATGACCCTGGCTTGAATGTCACATCCTCTACAGTATCCTCATGCCCCTCAAGCACCGTATCCGGCGACAGCGTCGTCCCATGTCCCCCCATGGGTACATTATCTATATTCCACACCAACACATTCCTATCCTTTCCTCCACTCGCCACTAAAGGTTTGACATCGCTCCTCCCAAGCGCAAATTCCGCATTCTCTGCATGCCCCACCAACACAACATCCGCCACAGACGCCTTCATATCCTTTGGTGACGCCACTCTATCAGGCTGCGTATTCATATTCCACACATACACCTCTGGCGCATCCGAGTGCGTCACCACCACCCCAGGATACTGAGGAATATCCACCACCTTGTTCACCTCTCCAGGATGCAAAATAGTCTTTGCCACATGCAACTGCTGCGCAGGACCCCCATTCGCCACAGCCCCCCCATACTGACTCCTTTTCTTAGGAACATCCAAGTACGCCATCACCAGAGTGTTCATAACGCTACCATCCGTCTGCTCTGAGAGATACAACACAGCACCAGAATCATGCAACATACCAGCATGAGACCAGGACCCTGCCCGATGCGTCGGCATCACCCGCCCACCCGAATGGTTTTTATTCTTGTTTTCTTGCACCGTATCCATCATATTGTCAGGGCGTGGACCCCAGCAACACGACAAGGAAGGCCATACAAGGGAATGATTTGCAAACCAATCATACAGATACGGCACCAATCGCTTCCATGATTCATATTGATGTTGATGATAGTCTACTGTTGACGGAGACATTGTAATTGTTGAATAGATACGAGTACAGCGTCGCTGTGGATTGAAACAAGTCCACGTCGTGCGTGTGGACCTGTCTTGTCACTAAATAGATGTATTAAAAAATTCGACAGATCCAGTCAGCCTTATCTTTTGCCAATGTCCACAGGAATCCCAACAAAGGCCTTGGACACCCGCCCACCTAAACTAAAAAAGTTACGTATTCATTTTATACTAGGTAAGTTGGGTTGATGCGATGTATAGATACTTGGGGAATGCCTGGTGCACAGAAGAGCCGCGGCGACGTCGATTCTCCGACCAGAATCTCAGACCCCTACTACAGTCATTGTTGGGTGGATTTGGGGGTACAATTCTAACTATTTGAATTATTATACATGTTATAGGACTATCTGGAGTGTCGGAATTGTATCCGTTGAGTCACGTGTCGACCGGTGGATGTGGACGACGGAAATTCTCTTGTGGTAGTATTCTTTTCATTTCTCCAGGGGATCGAATCGGTATATAATCCATTGATAGAAGGATATTTTACATTAGAAGCAACAGAATGGTGTTTGCAGTGGGAGTACCGCATCACCATTGTCTTGGGAATGGTGCAGGGATTGTCAATCCCAGTAGCAGAGTATGCGTTGGGATTCCGATGCCTCAGCAGCAGCATGGTCTATCGACGCCAGTGCGGGGTCGTCACGGGAGATTGGCGGCGTCGAGGAGAGAAGGAGGGGATGAGAGTGAGGTGGATGGAGGCATGTTGCACAAGACTCAGCAAGAGTTGGTGCAGATTGAGCAGCAAATGATGATGATGATGAATAACATGAATAACAAAAATACAAACAGTGTGGATGATGAAGATGCGGCGTCGACGACGGATGAAGAGATGAAGGAGAATGCTGCATTCCATCAGGACTTGTCCAATGCATCCCATGCTGCACAGCAGCGTGAGTCATCTCAGAAGCAGTGTTTTGTCATCTTGTTCGGCATGGGGAGTGAAGAAACGGAAGGAATTTATACCCTTAGGACTGTAGAATATGAAGAGGGGGATGTGGTGAATGTCGACACGGTGGTGGCGTTTTCCACAGAGGTGGATGCACAGCGGTTTGCTACATTGTTGGAGGCAAGCCTGCGTCACCACCCAGCTGTGTACTCGACTTCATGGGTTGACATTACTGAATGGTGTGATGAGAATAACGCACGGTGTAGATTAGAGCCGTCAGGCTCGTTGCTCATCCCTCCAGAGTCGAATGTGTCTGTGACAGACTGGGAGCGGGCCTTGGCCCTGCAGAGGGGTGAGTTTAGCGTGTTGGAGGAGGAACCAATGATTAGCCAGAGTGCCATGCATTCTATGGATGGAGTTGAAGAGGCGATTGTGGATTCTGCATTTGACAACCACGTGGATAATGTGAGCAACATTGTGGACAGTAGATTGGCAAATAGTTCATTGAATTCAGTCAAGGAAGAGTTGGAACGAATATTAGGCAACAGCAGTAGCTCTTCATTCTAAAACAGCATGCGATGAGTCGTATAGCAGGAAAATATATATCAGTGACGCATTGGTATTCGGCTCGAGTTTTATTGTAATGGACATGGTTGTAGTAGTACATTGATTTTTGATAGCTCATGGTTGTTGTTTTTTATGTGATGCTTTTTTTCTTTTTTCTCGCCTTTCTTTCTACTTCCAGACATTCATGTGTAATCAATATCTAGCAGATGAAGAATTCTGTTCAAACAGAGGAGGTTTCTAGAAAAAGAATTAGGACATCTCGTCTTTGTGCGTTCAAACACCTGCAGGTGTGTGCTCCCGTCGACATATCAGAATAGAATATTATATAGAGAGTAAAAATATACAACTATCAATATGTCAGGTGATCCACAGTACGTATTTGTTTGAAATGAAAGAGAATGTGGTCATCAGTCACGAGGGTGATTGATCAGAAGAGTGCTCTGTTTTGGATGCGCTCTTGGGGTATTTTTTACGATATATTTTTCATAATAAACTGTTATATCGATCCAATGGGTGGTATTTCGGGGTTTTGCTTTCGACCATCACAAACCAATCAATCCTTGAATCATCTCTGCTCGCAGGAAAGGTCACGGAGAGGGGAAGAAGGATTTCTCGACTGCTATTCTTGAGAAAAAGAAGAGTCCGAATAGGTTATTAGTGGATGAGGCGGTGAATGATGACAATTCTGTTGTTGCCCTGCACCCAAATACCATGGAGACGTTGGAGCTGTTCCGCGGAGATACGGTGCTTTTGAAGGGAAAGAAGCGCAGGGATACTGTGTGTATTGTTCTTGCGGATGACACCATTGAGGAAGGGAAGATTCGTTTGAACAAGGTGGTGAGGAAGAATTTGAGGGTGAGGTTGGGAGATATTGTGTCTATTCACCAGTGCCCTGATGTCAAGTATGGCAAGCGGGTGCATATTCTTCCATTTGAGGATACGTGCGAAGGTATTACCGGAAGTTTGTTCGATGCCTTTTTGAAGCCGTACTTTGTGGAGGCGTACAGGCCTGTGAGGAAGGGAGATACATTTTTGGTTCGTGGTGGAATGAGGACAGTGGAGTTCAAGGTGGTGGAGACGGACCCAGGGGACTATTGTATCGTCGCACCAGATACGGAGATTTTCTGTGAGGGAGAACCAATTCTCAGGGAAGATGAGGAGAAGCTGGATGATGTTGGGTATGATGATGTTGGTGGTGTGAGGAAGCAAATGGCACAGATTCGAGAGTTGGTGGAGTTGCCACTTCGTCATCCACAGCTCTTTAAAACGATTGGTGTGAAGCCTCCAAAGGGTATTCTTTTGTATGGGCCACCTGGTTCTGGTAAGACGCTTATTGCTCGAGCAGTGGCCAATGAAACTGGAGCATTCTTCTTCCTTATCAATGGTCCAGAGATTATGAGCAAGCTTGCGGGAGAGTCGGAATCAAACTTGAGAAAAGCATTCGAAGAAGCAGAGAAGAATTCTCCAGCCATTATTTTCATCGATGAGATTGATTCCATCGCCCCCAAAAGAGAAAAGACACAGGGAGAAGTGGAGCGCAGAATTGTGTCACAGCTTCTCACATTGATGGATGGTCTCAAGTCACGATCTCATGTGATTGTGATGGGAGCCACAAATCGTCCCAATTCGATCGATCCTGCCCTTCGTCGATTCGGACGATTCGATAGGGAAATTGATATTGGTGTCCCAGATGAGGTTGGACGCTTGGAGGTGATGAGAATTCACACCAGGAATATGAAGCTTGATGATGCTGTTGACCTCGAAGCGATCTGCAAAGAAACCCATGGATATGTCGGGGCTGATTTGGCAGCCCTGTGCACAGAAGCTGCCCTCCAGTGTATTCGTGAGAAGATGGATGTCATTGATCTTGATGATGAGACCATTGATGCCGAAGTCCTAAACTCCATGGCTGTGTCTATGGATAACTTTAGGACAGCATTGGGAACTGCCAATCCAAGTGCTCTTCGTGAGACAGTGGTTGAAGTTCCTAACATCTGCTGGGATGATGTTGGTGGTCTTGAGAAGGTCAAGGTTGAGCTTCAAGAAACTGTCCAATACCCTGTGGAACATCCAGAGAAGTTTGAAAAGTTTGGAATGTCTCCATCAAAGGGAGTCTTGTTCTATGGACCTCCAGGTTGTGGTAAGACACTTCTCGCAAAGGCTATTGCCAATGAATGTCAGGCAAATTTCATCTCCATCAAAGGTCCAGAATTGTTGACCATGTGGTTTGGTGAGAGTGAGGCCAATGTCAGGGATATTTTCGACAAAGCTCGTCAGTCTGCACCTTGCGTTCTATTCTTTGATGAATTGGATTCCATCGCGATGCAAAGAGGGGCAAGTGCTGGTGATGCAGGAGGAGCCGCAGATAGAGTTCTTAACCAGCTTTTGACTGAGATGGATGGCATGAACTCTAAGAAGACTGTCTTCATCATTGGAGCAACCAATAGGCCTGATATTATTGATCCAGCGCTGATGAGACCTGGGCGTTTGGATCAACTCGTGTACATTCCTCTTCCTGATGAGGGCTCTAGAAAGCAAATTTTCAAGGCAGCATTGAGAAAGTCCCCAGTTGCTCTGGATGTGGATTTGGACCATCTTTCCAGAGTAACACAGGGATTCTCCGGAGCAGATATTACTGAAATTTGCCAGCGAGCCTGCAAGTATGCGATCAGAGAATCGATTGAAAGAGATATTGAGAGAGAACGCCGGGCAGCTGACAATCCAGATCTCATGGAGGAGGATGTGTCAGATCCAGTTCCAGCACTCACCAAGGCACACTTTGAGGAAGCCATGAAGTTCGCTAGACGTTCTGTGAGTGACGCAGATATTAGAAAGTATCAGGCATTCGCACAGAATCTGCAGCAAAGCAGAGGATTTGGTGGAGACTTCAGATTCCCAGACTCAAATCCATCACCAGCCCCAGGAGGTGCGCCAGCATCCAATGCCCCAGCTGCACCGGCGGTAGATGATGACGATGATCTGTACAGCTAATGCCGTCGTCTTTCACTCATGTTCGCGCAAAAGAACAAGTGCACCAGCTCTCATGGCTATTGTTTTTGATAGTGTAAGCACTTGTCATGTTCTTGGTTACAACCTCACGTGATGATACGAGAGGGGGTGAAAAAAAAAAATAACTCTACAACAACGATGCAATCACACACAATCAATCTGGTTCATTGACCAGATACATATACACACTTTTGATCAAGTTATCTTGATCTGGAAACAACAACACATTTCTCAGCAATGTGTTGCTTACTTGAGCAATGCTGACTCAACAAGCAATCCAGTCACAACATATGGATCCAAGTTGGATGCTGGGCGTCTGTCCTCGTAGTACCCACACTTGTCAACTGGAACCATTCTGCCCACTCTGATGGAGCAGCCACGATTAGCAACTCCCCAGGAGAAGTCATTCATGGATGATGTCTCATGCTTTCCAGTCAAACGACGCTCATTTCCTTCTCCATATGCAGCAATATGAACAGCATGGCGTTTTCCAAGCTTTTCAATCTGCTTCTGGATGTTATCCCATCCAACCTCTGGGGCCCTTGTGTCATTATTGGAAAAGTTGACATGGCCACCAGCACCATTCCAGTCTCCAGGAATTGGTTTTGGATCAAGCGTCACCTCCACATTGTACAATTCTGCCAACCGAAGAAGAATAAATCTGGACATCATCATTTGATCTCCTGCAGCAATACCTGTGCATGGACCGACCTGGTATTCCCATTGAGAAGGCATGACTTCGGCGTTGATACCTGAAATGTTGATTCCGGCATACACGCATGCTTTCAGGTGAGATTCAACCAAATCACGACCAATAGCAGCTCCTGATCCTGCAGCACAGTAGTATGGACCTTGTGGCCCTGGGAATCCACAGTTTGGCCATCCAAGAGGCCATTTGGTCTTGGAGTTCAACACAGTGTACTCCTGCTCAATACCAAACCAAGGCTCCTGATCCTTGGCTTGCTCCATGAATTCATTGCACTGGTAGCGAGTATTGGTTGGAATTGGCACCGGTGGAGAGACGGAACCATCCTCATTCACCCTTGGGGGCTCATAACAGTCACACAGCACCAAAATGTTTGGTCCTGGTCTGAAAGGATCCATGTACATGGCAGCAGGTTTCAGATATACTTCTGAATCATCCCCTGGAGCCTGTCCAGTCGATGATCCATCGTAATTCCAGGTAGGAAGCTCATCCACGGATGAGGGCATTTTGGCCAAGACCCTACATACGACAATCACGCGCACTCGTCAGAAGGACAAACCCTAGCCCTAGCAGTGAGCCCTAGTACTGAGGTCAAAAAGTCTCGACTTTTGACCTAGACGCGAAGCAAACCGCATCATGGATATTTGAACCCAATGTCAAGAATAACATACCTTGTTTTGCAGCGGAAATCGGCTCCTGCACGTACACCACAAGGTCAGAACTTGTGGATCCACAAGGACAGGGTCTTGCAGGGGCACCGTGGGCGCAGCACCCACAGCATACGAATGCATGTAGTAAAACTAAAACATACCTGTTCCACCAATCCATACGTATTCGGCGAGGCATTTTCCTCCCTGGTCGAGGTCCTTGAACCTATCACTGAACAAACTAGGGTCAAGAAGGGACCGTTCAGTCTCCGACGTTCCGAAAATTGGGGGCAATTCGTATTTCTCAGACATATTTATTAATTTAGTTGGCTGCTGTGAATTGTGTAATTTCAATAATGAATTGAAGTATGGCTCAGAGGCGTGTAGGAGGGTCATGTTGTGACGATTTGCTCAGGGCAGATTGGGTACCCACAATCCCTGAATCGCGTGTACGTTTGCGTACCATCAACAGGGTGACTGGATGGGATGCATTTGATATCGTACACTCCGGAAGATTGTGTCGAAACATGGCAATGCTCTAGAATACTCACACTCTTAATGGCATATGGGGCGAACAAATCGATATATGAGCCATATATATCCATAAAAGTGACATCAATCCGCCCATGGGCGATTCTTTGTAATTGCATGACATTTGTGCGAATGCCCAGATTCATCACCAGTTTATGATATAGATAGTCGATATGAGCATATTACTTCGACATACGTTACGACAGAGGCTGATTTTGCAGCGTATTATAGAGACAGCGGCTGTGTGTTCGACGTCGAGCAGTGGACACACAGCCAACAAGTGGTATCACCAGGGAGTTTTTCTCAGAAATCCGCATGGTGACGGGCATGATAGTGATGGCGATTCGACGCACTCACGACCTACGACACCATGGGTTCGTAGTGTGATTTCAGGGGTGGATTTGATGCGCAATGCGAAATACAACAAGGGATTGGCATTTACAAATGGAGAGAGGGATCGGCTCTATCTCAGAGGGCTGTTGCCACCTGCAGTTATTAGCCAAGATGTGCAGGCAGAGCGCGTGTTGATTAATATTAGGCATATGAAGACGTCTGTGAGAAAGGTGACGTATTTAATGAGTCTACAGGAGAGGAATGAGCGGCTGTTTTATCATGTGTTGCAAAATAATATTGAAGAATTGCTGCCTTTGCTTCAATTCCCTGCCATGGGGGAGTATTGTCAAAAGTATTCTCTCATGTTTCGATCTCTCCCTCGTGGATTATTCCTGTCGTTGGAGGATAAAGGTCACGTGTTTTCTATTTTGAAGAATTGGCCAGAGCGCAGGGTCAAAGCCATCTGCTTGACAGATGGCGAATCTGTGGGAACCTTTGGAGATTTGGGTGTTCAGGCGATTGGATCTCCGATATCAAGGCTGGCACAATATGTTGCCCTTGGCGGGGTGGACCCATCGACGTGTCTTCCAGTGACAATTGATAATGGAACTGATACGGAGCGATTGTTGTCTGATCCTATTTATGTGGGCATGAAGCATCATCGCGTGCGAGGGGACGATTACTATGAGCTCATTGATGAATTTTTGTCTGCTGTTCAGCGTCGTTTTGGAGCTGCTGTGATGGTGGATTTCCAGGATATGGCTTTTGAGACACAGAGCAAACTTGTGTCTGAATACCGAGGAAGCTTTCCAGTGTTCAGTGATGCTCAATTCGGTCTTCCTATTTTAGCACTAGCAGCCGTATTGGCAACACAGCGGATTACAGGAACAAACCTCGCGGATCAGCGGTTTATTCTCGTGGGAGAAAGCCCTGTGCTGACTGCGATTGCTGAATTGTTGGAAGAAGCAATTCAGCGATCCACAAGGGTGGGGACTGTATTAGAAGTGCGTAAAGCTATCCATTTAGTCGATTCAAAAGGATTGTTAGTACGTACAAGAGCGGATGCAGATGTCTTGGAGGATCATAAACTCCCATATATTGAAGATGGGCCTGAATGCCCATCCCTTCTCAGTGCAGTGAAGCACATCAAGCCAACTGTCATCATTGGCCTGTCAAAAGATAAACCACCATTTGCTTTTACAAAAGAGGTATTAGAGGCTGCATGTGAAGGCGCAGAGCGACCTGTCATTCTACCAATGTCACTGCACAGCCCTGGAGGCAATCCAGGAAGTGCAGAAGTGAGTGCCAAGGATGCCTATGAATGGACCAAGGGCAAATGCTTCTTTGCTGATCGACATACACATGGAATTATACAGGTAGGCTCTGTACAAAAAGAAGCAACCAAGCTATGCACATCGCATATCTTCCCAGGTATTGCACTGGGAACAACAATGTCACGATCAAAACGCTTGAGGGATGAAATGTTTGTCACTGTGGCAAAAACAGTTGCCAATCTAGTGCCTGATGATGCCATCGAAGCTGGATGCCTCATGCCTCCAATAGGAGCTTCTCGCGATGTTGCGGCTCATGTTGGCGCGGGATTAGCTGGTAAAGCGTACCAGATTGGCGAAGCTACAGAGCTTCCAAAACCACACAACCTGCTGGACCATGCATACGAGTCCATGTATCAGCCCCAGTACAAAAGATATCGATAATTCCATCTTGTTCCGCTGAAATTTTGCAATATACACGTCTACAAGGTCAAAATAACCAAAACATTTTCGATTCCTGCATCACTGTGAATTCAGCAATCATTCGAGCATGGCCGTGTCATCCCCTCCTCTGCTCTGAATGATGCTTCCCTGGCGAGGGTGGAAACTTTCTACAGATATCTGCCAGCACTGGCAGCGTCATATACGATATAATCGAAGGATTCTTCTTTACAAGAGCCATCCACTCCTCAGGAACAATCTTCCCATCACCAGTCACATCCACCTGTTCAAAGGTATCCGCCACAATCTTCTCCAATGCCTCATCATCCAGATGCACATCAGGGTTATCCGCCATAATGGCGACCAAAAACCTTTTCAATTCCGGCGGCTCGATCGCACCGGATTGATTTATATCATATATACGAAACGCAACTGCATAGACATATGGTATTGTCAATCAAGCATGGAGCAACCATTGAGACCTGATGGACACACACAACATACACTTTGCCTTTTCCTCCAATGGGGCATTCGGATGAAACACACTCAACGACATGACAAATTCACTAAAATCAATAACGTTATTATTCTTGATATCAAACAACTCGAACACCCGATCCACAAACAAATTATCCCTGTGACACTTGAACAGTGCCCAAGCAAGTTCATCCTTGTGTATCAGTCCATCATGATGGAGCTCATTACTCAACTTCTGATACAATTCCCTCAAAGAATCCACTTCAGATACACTAAAATTGGTCTGAGATGCAATTGTACTACTTCGCATACTACCCACGGATCGTGTACTCTTGATACTACGCTGGTCTCGATGCTCCTGGGCAGACGAGGAAGAAGGACCTCTTCCACCTTCTCTTTCGTTCAACTCTGCTGCATCCTCAGGCTCGGTAGTGCTGCTTCTACTAAAAACGCAACCCATTGTATGCTGATTAATGCTTCTCCTTGCTTCTACCCGTGTAATAAATGGCGTTTTCTAGGCAGGAAAAGGGTGCCCCAAATATATATGTAACCAGCACTCTGCTCTTTCGATGATTGATCAGTTCGCCAATTGCTACCGATTTTGAAAGGAATTTTGCAATGGAAATGACATTGCAATGTCGTATCAGTATAGAGCAGCGTGACCACTGTCCCCGCTCTTTCTCTCTCGCCAGGAAGGCGCCCTCTCCTTGATTAGGACTTTCAGAAATATTTATTAATTCATACTTCCTTGCTCTAAATCTCCACTTCGATCCAATGTTGATGCATTAATTGTACTGTGTACTTGTTGTAATAGAGTATGTCAACTGTAGATGGTGCGGGGTGTCTTCGCTTTGGGACGACTGTGCCGGGACCTTGGGGTGACTCCTACCACACCCATACACAGGTTGACGGGTGCTGCACAGCAGTGTAGAGCTTGTGCGGGACGAGATGGACAGAGGATGAATCAGACAAACCGAGAAGGATCAAAGGGGTTTTCGACTGATCACACATTGAGTGAATTGGGTATGTGGTGGCAGTCTGTTGATATACAATGTCTCCCCCCCCCCCCCCCCCCCCAAGAAAAAGTTTTATGGTAGTAAATGCTCATGGTACTCTGTCTGTGCAGCGTGCAACGTGTATATCAGCGAGGGGAAGGATCGTACAATCATTGATGCGATTGTTAATAGTCTCTCGAATACTGGTATTGATTCGTCGTCAAAGGGAGTGTCCATCGTGGGTCATGTTTTCATAGATTCAACATACAACAGAACTGGTATCACACTCGTTGGAAGCACATCGTGTGCAATAGCACAAGGAGCGGCTACAGTGTCAGAAAAAGCTTTGGAGTTGATCGATTTGCGGAAGCATCATGCGACGCATCCTCGTTTGGGCGTCGTGGATCACATCTCATGTCATCCATTGGTTCAGGATGGCAACGCGATGAGTCATGCACGGGACGCTGCGAGAGAGATTGCACGCCTTCTGGGTGAAGAATATGGATTACCCACGTATGTATATGGAACGGCATCATATAATGATGGAGAGACGAGTCTAGCAGAGATACGGAGGAGGTTTGGATATTTCAAGCCACAGACCATGCACGGGACAACACAAGTATGGAAGGGTGCCAGTTTGGATGCAGAGCATCAAACTGCTCTCCGTGCACACCCACCTGCGTTTGGTCCAAGCGTGGTTCGACCAGAATGGGGGATTGCGTGCGTGGGGTCTGTTCCCTGGGTGGTGAATCATAACGTTGTATTGAACACCCCTGATGTGGCTGTCGCAAAGGATATTGCAAGAAGAGTCAGCGAACGTGGTGGTGGGTTGCAAGCTGTTCAGGCAATGGGTCTGGAAGTTGACGATGGCGTAGAGGTTGCATGTAATTTATTGGATTCGGGTGTGTCAGATGCCACACAGGTTGATGATTTCATTAGTAGAGTAGGACAACAGGACTTTGGGGTGCAGGTGGTGAGATCGTACCAAACTGGAAAGACTATTCAGGAATTACGACGGCAACTTGAAAATGCCATTCTGCAACGCGAAAGATAATACCAATATATATTTAAATCTTTACATGTATATTGTACCTATCCCGAATTTTCTGTAAAAGAGAGTGTAGAATATCCTGCATGGCCTCTTGGCATGGCATAGCTGCATTGATGATGCGGTGGATTCCTCTGCAAAGAACCCATGCATGTTCCAGGAATACGTCAGAAGCATTTGATTCAAACTCAAGGCACACGAGGCGCTTGAATGTCTCTAAGTGCTCTGCATCTTGATGGCGCGATAGCCATGTCTGGAGATTTGCAATGGCGCTGGCAACATTGCCAGCATGAAGGCATTCTGCAGCGGCCACCAACAGTGGTGGTAACGTTACCACCAACGATGTGTACGCCTCTTCTAATTCACGTTTGCTTACTTTGTATTGTTCACTGGTATCAGTCGATTTGTGGTCTGTCGTACGTGTACCTTTTGCTGCATTCCTCTTTTTTCTATTTTTCTTTGTTGGGTCAATGCTCTTCAAAATCTCCTGCTGGACACTTTCTGGGAGTTCATGGAGCACCGACGTATCAATCTGTGACATTCGTAATGGCTCGTAGTAGTGATGATCGTTCGTTATCGGTGCGATTTTACGTTTGGCCTTAGGCACGGAAACAGGTAATTTGTTCTTTTTGAATCTATTGGCGTGCAGCCCATAGTGCAATTCAATCTCCTTTTGGATATCTTTTGGCAGCTCTTGAAACACAGTTGGATCAATGGACGAATGCGGAATGCTAGGAGGATGTCTGCTTTTATTGGATTTATCCTCAAAAGTTTTCTTTGGTGATGGAGCGTCTTGCTTCGGTACTGTGAATCGATCAATCTTATTTAGAGGCTTTGTTGGACTTGCATGGTGATGACGTTCAGCTTCTCCCTGCTTCTCCACTCTCGGCTCCAATTTTGTCATCGACAACCCCATTCCACGAATATCCGAGTAAAGGACGTGAAGCGATTGCAATAACGCCAGCGCTTCTGTGTAAATATCTTGCATGGAGAAGACGCCCCTGTTGAGTGCTATTGATTTTGAAAGGCTGTCGCATCGGCCCATACCAAGATACTTTACTGGCTCTACCCAACCCATTTGTTTCTTTTTAATCTTTAACGTGATGTTTTTTCCTTTCATCTTGATCTGATCCAGGCGATCGTGAATCTGAGAGGCAATTGAATGCAAGAACCTCTCGGCATCATCTTGAGACTCAAACCTGATACCCCAATTAATTTCAGCCCCAACTGATTTCCTGCTAGGTGGCGGTCCTACCTCTCTCACATCCTGACCAAACGCATATTTATATGCAATGGCTCCAGCCTTCTGTCCAATGATCTCCTGTATCTTAGACTGCGTGCTATTTTGAATGTCAGCAACCACTTGAAAACCAGCCTCTCGTAATTTGGTACCAGTCACCCAGCCAATACCGGGTAGTTCTTCCACATCAAGACACCCTAATTCATGTAGAGCATTATCAGCAGGAAGAAAGAATTGACCATTAGGCTTTGCCTTTGCTGTGGCAATTCGTGCAAGAATCATGTTTGGTCCAATTCCTGCACTGGCTCTGCATCCTGTTTCCTTTTCAATATCATTTCTTAGTTTTCTAGCAATATCACTAGGATCACCAAGACCTGTAACATCTAAATATGCTTCATCACATGATACTGGTTGAATACGGGACGAATATCGAAACAGAATGCGGTACATCGACTCTGAAACAACTTCATACTTGTCAAATTCATACGGAACCACAATCAACTGAGGACACAGTTCCTTCGCTCTACTCATAAACATGGATGCGTGTATACCATACTTCCTAGCCTCATAATTTGCAGAAGAAATTTCACCGGAACCTTTCGCGTTAGAATGACAAACAGCGAGAGGAAGGCCCTTGAAAATTGGGTGACTGGTCTCTGCAACTGATGCAAAAAAGCAGTCCTGCAAGACAGAAATATATACCGTGATCACCCAAACGATAATGAAAAATCACTTTAATAGGAAGATATATGACGCACCATGTCAACGTGTATGATGGCTCTCTCATTCCCTGGGCCAGGCTTGGATGGTGTGGGTGCCTCATCAGCAATACCTGATTCCATGAGATTCTCCACCCTCGTTTTCCAAGTCCCAATAAAATGAAGCCTACTCGCCCTATAAAATGATTCAACAAAATTAGGATCATCTCTAGAAGACTTGGGAGGACCCTTGAGCACCTCACAGTTTTGCCTCAGTTTCTGAGCCACCACCAGAGCCTGTGCAAGTCTGTTCTCATCATATGGGGAACGTTTCTTCCCTTTACTCAGCGAATCCACGAGTGTTTGCTGCCCAGGACCCCCTGGACGTAGTCTATATAAAATAAAACTATCGATGGAGAGCAATCGTCGAGCTCGTATGCTCTCTGTCACCCACTCGGGCCTGACAATTGGAGTTGGGTCTCTCTCCTTTTCAAACTGTTTCACCTTTGCATCCGGTAAATTACTACAGACAATATGCGTCACTGTCGATCTTGAGTAATAGTTTTGAAATGAACCACCGTATTGCGCCATCATCTGCTTCAAAACCGAATGAGATGGCTCAGTATACCCATTCACATGAATAGAGACCCCCCTGAACAACTTGCTCAGAACAGGATCTGTTTCAACCGGAGCCACCATTGACGACTGTTGCTGAAATTGCACATCCAATTTTTGGATTTTGCCCTCCATATACTTTTGAAACGATCCATCATGGTGTTTTTTCTCTTCCTCTCCCTGCTGCCCAACTGCCCCCTTCAACTCCATCTTTCTAATTCTGCACCGCAGACCCACTCCTTATTACAGTCACATTATGTGTGCTTGAATATAATTTAATAAAAGGTCTCCAGAGAGAGCACGTTTCCACATGTCATTTGTGGTTTGATTTGTGATTTAATGTTTTATTTACAGATCTGAACGAGGATTTTTCAAGATTTTTCTTCATTTTCCTGAGAAACTATTCTACATAACCTATATAAAACAATGTAATGAGTCAATATCTTTCTGTAGGTCACCGCTGTATACGGTTGGCCAAGATAACTGATGTATTCTTGAATTTCTCTGACCAAGAGATTTTTCGACGACATGCAGCGAAGAATTGGAGGGCAACGCAGTCATGGATCCATGGAGTAGGTAGAGAATTCAACTTTAATAATAAATTAGGCAGAAGCTGCGCCAGTTTGACGGCTCAGGAGCCTGTGCAGCGAACAGAATGTTCTCCTGACCAGAAGGAGTCTGATTCAGGTTTAGAAAATGCAGTGGTTCGTGCTCTTCAGAAGTTTCGGTCCAGTACTAGGAATCAGAAGGCATCACTACGTCACTATATCAGTCTAGAATTGTTTGAGAAAGCGTCACGTGATTTTGTTCAGAAGGTATTGAAGGGCAATGGTCCACTTTTGTTACAGTCAGAGGAGGAAGAGGAGGGTAGTATGGCAGAGGATCGTGTGCTGCATGCGTTCTTGGAATACACAAAGCTTCATCATACCTATGAGATACAAGAATATGAGAGAATCGTCAATTGCCGGGATTTGTCAAAGCCACATTTGTGGTTTCCTGTGGCCAGAGCAGTGAAAAGAAGAGTCATCTACCATGCTGGGCCAACAAACAGTGGGAAGACGTATAATGCTCTGCTGGCAATGAAACATGCATCTTCCGGTGTGTATTGTGGTCCTCTCAGATTGCTGGCAATGGAAGTGTATGAATCTTGTAATAGAGAGGGAACATACTGCTCTTTGATTACTGGCCAGGAGAGGAGAGAGGTTCCTGGTGCACGACACACTGCCTGCACTGTTGAAATGATGAATCTAGAGAAGCTTGTAGACGTTGCGGTCATCGACGAAATTCAACTGATTGGGGATGAATCTAGGGGATGGGCGTGGACGAGAGCGTTACTCGGGGTTCCTGCGCGCGAAATACATGTGTGTGGAGATGGCTCTGCGCTCTCCCTGGTCAAGTGGATGACTGAGCAAATTGGCGAAGAGTTTGAAGTTCGAAAGTATGACCGTTTTACTCCTCTAGAAATTGAACATGGGGGATTAGAAATGGGGTACTCGGCTGTTGAGGCGGGTGATTGCATCGTAGCATTTTCGCGGGCTGATATTTTTCAAATCAAGCAATTGATTGAGATGGAAACCCAGTACAAATCATGTGTTGTGTATGGTGCGCTGCCGCCGGAAACTCGCCGGCAGCAAGCAAAACTCTTCAATGATCCTACTAGTGGCTATGATATCATGGTAGCAAGCGATGCTGTGGGGATGGGTCTGAACCTCAATATCAGGCGAGTCATTTTTCACAAAATGGACAAACGAGAAGGGCATGCAAAACCAACAGTTCCTGTCAGCGTCTCCATGATCAAACAGATTGCTGGTAGAGCGGGAAGAAGAAGCAGTCAATATTCTGTTGGGAAAGCAACATGTCGCGAAAAAGGGGATGTGAGACGACTACGAGAAGGCCTTGGTGTCCCCCTCGACCGATTGGCTACTTCCCGTGCTGGAATCTATCCAGAGTACGAACACTTTGAGGCATTTGCAGCTAGCAAGCAGTCACAAGTATACTCGGATTTAATTAAAGAGTTTTCCCAGGAAGCAGTTCTGGGGGGTAAATACTTCTTCTGCAAGCAAGAAAGCACTATAGAGTTGGCCAAACTCCTTGAAAGGGTCTGTGGCCTTTCGATGAAGGATTTATATTCCTTCTGCATGGCCCCTGCGTCCACGGGCGACCTACGCATCCGGGCTGCTATCCTCTATTTCGCAAAAAAATACGCTGCAGGGGAAGCGTGTGAGTTGGAAATTGATCCAGGGGATGTTCCCCCAACTACCTCGGATGCAATGAGAGACTTTGAGGCTGCCCATCAGGTGGCCACATTGTGGCTTTGGCTGTCAAACAGATTTGATACGGTTTACTTTCCAAACCGCGAGAAAGCCGATACAATCGCACAGAAAATATGCAGACTCTTGTCCCAGGGCTTAGAGATCATGTCTGAGCGCAAAGAAGATGCAAGAGATGTGGAGCAGTCTCAGTCCAAGGATGATTCCATGCCCAAGGGGAAGAAAAGCAAGAAAGCCAAGCAAATCTGCAAAACTGCCAAGCAATTGTTTTCCCCGTATCGTCACGAATTCTTCGCACTGCTTCATGAGATCAGAGAGGAATCCGATGAACAATCTGCGAAAATCGCAGGGTGAATCTTGCCGGCGACGCATTTTTGATAGCCCTAGGCCAAATCCCTTGGGGGAACAAACATGGCTGCCAGCTTCCCGGACAATTTCAGTGCATCAACATTGCATGATGTATGACCTCGACTTATCAGTTGACATTAATTTATTTATGATTGCCAGAATTTTTAAGCGAATTATTATGCCTTTGAGGTAGAGCAGCATTGCATACCATTTTTTTTTCAAATCCGGGCCATTGCCCCAGTGTGCTGGCAAAAAGAGGCCCAATCACAGCATTTGTACGTGCATGCCCCCAAAGGATGCGTGCACTACCATTTTTGATTGCTCTCGTGATCCATGGATTTTGTACACCAGCTCAAGGTCGATTGCTCAAGCAGGAGAGTGCAAGAATCATTCAAGGCCTTGAAGTGAAATATGATGTGCCTTGGATTGCCAGCCTTCGTGATGATACAGCATTTCATATTTGTGGAGGGACGCTCATTCGAGAGGACGTCATATTAACAGCAGCTCATTGCATAGCACCAAGAAAAAAACTGGAGTGGTATGATACAACGTTGCCATACGTTGCGCTAGGAAATCATAACATTGCAGGGTCACAGTATACTCTGGAGACAATGTATCGACCCAAGCTCTCTGTTGTACATAGGAATTACAATAGCAAAAGCATTGAATCAGATATTGCACTTTTATTCTTTGACGAGCCTCTTCGCGATTTGACCGGAATCACACAGACAATACAATTGGCAGATGAGGCGTTCCTGGAGCAATTAGAGTCTGGCTCATCCTCTGAGACACTGTCCGTATATGGCTGGGGACTCGAAACCACAGATGGTCTCTGGCCAAGCGATAATCTTTTGAGCGCGCAGGTGACTTTCTATGACAGGGAGGAATGCCAGAAAACCTCGTCATATGATCCCACAATTCTGCAGTCGGGGATGATATGCGCTGGCTCATATCCCATCCAAAAAGGAGGCCCTGATAGTTGTGGTGGAGACTCAGGTGGTCCATTGGTGTACCTTTATCCCGAAAATGAATCTAAAGAGTCGCCAGTTCAGGTAGGCGTTGTGAGCTGGGGAGACGGATGTGGCAAGCCCGGATACCCAGGAGTGTACACGTCTGTAGCAGCGTATCGAGGTTGGATTACCGAGCAGATTGAGTACGTGGACATGCTTAAGCCATATCTCTCTTGCTTCGATCAAGCAAATACATCATCATTGCTCAGAGACGAGGGCCTTATATCACCCCGCTCAGCAGTGCTGGATCCCACTGGATCATGCATGGAACCAAACCCAGACGACAGGTATTATGTGCAGCAGGATTGTATGGTTATCGGACGTCCTTGCAGTGAGACTCGTAAAGAAATTGTGGACGTCCCTATTAGAGTACTATAAGAAAAATAGAATAAATACTTACATACTATCATGATCCAGTGTGTAACACGAGCAGCCGATGAGGGCGTGCCACGGAAACTGCTGGTTTCACGCGGCGGTCGAATTTGAACCGGAATCCCGGACAGTCGACATCGGAGTTCCGACAAGAAAACCGCCTAGAATCCTCGACAGACGTTTTGTTAACAAATTGCGCCGTGCAATCATGTTCTGATATTTAATGCATATATTGGATGAGTATAATAACCTAGAATAAACAATTTCGAGGAATTCATTTTCAGAACGCGGATACCCGGGTCACGCATACAAGAATAACAGCATCCTCAGAATCACCCTAGATAATCGATGGCGATGGCGAATAAAGCATTCAGAAACTTTTTAACCAACATAATATATATATGCTTCGGAGTATCCCTGCTCGTTCACACATCTGCGGGCCAGAGAGACGATATTGTCTCCGCGTTGGGCAGCCCCCAACCGGAGCAAGGACGCGAGCCATCAAAGTCTAGACTGACAACGTATTTTGGTGACATTGTTTTGGATAATAATGACGACTCGCTTGACGTGAATTTTGAATCCAGAATCATCAACGGGGAGGTTGCAAATGCCGAAGACTATCCATTCCTGGTGTCCCTGAGAATTGGCTCACAACATTATTGTGCTGGCTCCATTGTGCACCCCAAAGTGATTGTGACTGCTGCTCATTGCATTGAGCCGGTTCGAAGCAGAGGCTCAGATATCCCCTTGGTCATGACGAGCACAGACGTGGAATCGGGATCTTCAAAGACAGTAGGAACCAAGGCCTCTGTTGTACGTGGAGGATATAACGCTGCAACACATGACAGCGATATTGCCATCTTGCTCCTTAATGAACCACTGCAAGGCATTCAAGTTATACCTATGGCTTCTGCTGGAACAAGTGTCCCATCAGATGCTGTATTGAAAATTGCTGGATGGGGGTTGCGGTCTGAGAATGCTGCAACTATCAGCCCATTCCTGATGCAGGCCGAGGTTGGATTCGTGGACAATGAAAAGTGCAACGAAATTCTAGGATACGGTAAAATCACAGAAAATATGATTTGCGCGGGTGATCTCATCAATGGCCGCGATGCATGCCAGGGAGACTCGGGAGGTCCCCTGATTTTCATGGATGAGAATGACACCCCGACCCTTCTAGGTGTTGTCAGTTGGGGCATTGGCTGTGGCCGCATTGGCCTTCCAGGCGTGTATTCTTCTATTCCATACTTTAATGAGTGGATTCAAAGTTATCTCGACAGATGGGAAGAAGAAGGAAGATTGTAATACTAAGCATTTCATTGGTAATCACTTGTCAATACCTGTCTCTGAATTCGTGACACATATGTTTCTAAAGCAACATCATTCATTCATGTAAAGGAATTCGTTGGAACGCATTTTAAGCCACATTTGTTGTTCAAACACCAGAGAGAGAGATAGATTGGTATGACGACGTGTGGGCACATGTATATTGGTGCCATGTCCATGGAGACGAGCAAGCTCGTCGCTGGCCTCGAGGCCAGTCATGGAAGGTTGGACTTGTATTATGACCAATCTGTCCTAGAGCTACACAGTTGCAATTCAAAATGATTTCGCTCCGAACCTCACACACATGTATATGTTTCATTTTGATGTATTATTGTCATTCCTGTGGAGCGATACGAGCATTGGAGACGCCTGAACGAGACGGAAGACGACTCCAGGTGGTAAACGGTCAACAAGTAGACGCAGCAGAATATCCATTTCTTGTATCTCTTAGAAACTCAAATGGAGCCCATACATGTGGAGGAACATTAATTAAGCCCCATATTGTCTTGACAGCGGCGCACTGTGTGACACGGCCAGGCAGAGGAGTGGATGACGTGGCCATCCTGACACCCTCTGTAGTTTCCTCGGCCAATGTGCAGGAAAAACGTTTTGACTCGCTCATTCGAACAAAGGAGTCCATTATACATCCAGAATTTAATCAGTCTGCATGGTATGATTATGATATCGCCATTCTGATACTAGAGAAGAATCTGACAGATGCAGCTCCAATAGGGTATTATGGTCCCTTGGAAAAGTCTCAAGAGCGGGAACTGCACATCGCCGGATGGGGTGATTTGTACTTTCAGCAGAATAAACTATCAGATGAATTGATGGAAGCGCGGGTATCTCGTATTCCTCAGTCAATATGCCAGCAATGGGGTGAATCCTTCTTGTCCTATGGAGAGATCACTGATGCCATGCTGTGTGCAGGGGATCTGATCAACGGCAGGGATTATTGTCGAGGGGATTCAGGAGGTCCACTCATTGCGAGAAAGGGCCCAGACGCATTCCTTGTAGGTGTCAACAGCTGGTCGGTTGCATGTGGAAAATCGAAATTTCCAGGTGTCTACACATCTATTGCTGCCACAAAAGAATGGATTGATGCTGTGGTATCTAGATGATGATGATGATAGGAGATCTCTCATCACGAGACTCACCAAAGAGAAGATATCTCTGTTCGAGCACATTTAATACCGTCACTCACATGGAGGTCATATTTCCTTTGCTGGCCCTAGCAGCCGCTGCTGAGCAGCAGCAGCAGTCGTATTGCCTTCTTTTTCCCATGGACATGCCATGGTCGATATCACCCTAGAATATGTCCTGAAAAATTAATAAAAAAGATGATATAAAAATCAGATGCTTCCGACGACGAAACCCGAGCATCTGAGGCGAAGTTTAAGGCTTGTTCTGGGTGTGACCTTGCCTTGCCTCGTCGGTTTTGGTGTGGTGGGCCCAGAGCATCTGGTCTATAGCGATGAAATAAAAGGTGCATGCAAATGGGCAGCCATCACGGCTGCCATTGTGGCGCATCCGTTACTTGGCGAAGCTAGTCAAGTAGGTACAGAAAGGCTGGTTGGTACAGTGCTTGGAGGCAGCGTAGGCTATGTTGTACATCAGCTTGGTCTGCATGTGTTTGGGGAAGTGACAGATGGCATTTTCATGAGTTTGTCTGCAGGACTATTAGCAGGTTTGAGTGTCATTTATGGGAAGAAATGGAAACTTAATACATCAGCCAAGCTGTTTGTCATCACACTGTTGCTCATTACATTTGCTGCGGAGACGGGAAAAGACGTAGAATTGTTTGCCATAGCACGAGTTTCTGGCATACTGTTGGGCGTGCTGATTATGTTGCTCTTGTCAGTGGTGATTTTTCCAAAGAGTGCTACTGTGGAGTGCTTACATAATATGGATGATGCGTTGGAAAACATTTTGTACCTGATCAAAGGTGTGTGGAAAGAGTATCTCTCTGTGGAGGATGATGACTTGGTTGGACACGATATAGAAACGCCTTTGATGGGACGTGAGGAGTTTAGTGCTAGGAATATGGAGAATGCACTAACTGAGATGTATGAGAGTTTATCAAAGATGGAGGATAATTTGCAGGCGTCAGCAGCAGAGGTTTTGATCTCTTGTACATCTAAAAATCAGTTGGTTCTAGCTCCTCGGTTGACTTTTAGGGCGGATTCTTTGTCAGATGTGAAGCATTTGCCTTCAGAGGATTTGTGTGACATGGCAAATGCAGTGCGGCGGGTGGCCAGAGGATTATTCACTGTTGAAAAGGCCCTAGAAGATTGGCACGATGTTTGTGATAGTGATGTAGAACTTCAGGAAAAAGAAACTGCGGTATTGAGGAATATAGGAGAAAGGATGAGAGGGGTTGTGGTTGAGATTCAAAATCAATTCCCAATGCACCGTAGTCTGGATTCAAAAGTTCTGCTGGACATGGTCCATTCCGTTCGTAATTGGGAAGATATGGGGGTAAACGGTCGTCTACAATCTTTAGAAAAGTATCAGCGGTTTTCCTCCACGCTTAGGGACTTGGAAAGGGGTTTTTCTTTCTCTATGGAGGATTCTGCTGAATCTTCTGCAGACCAGTCTGGTATCTCTGATGGGAGCAGTTCGAGAACAGAAAATACAGCAGAGTGGAGTACTTTGACATTTGCACTCACATCTCTTGCTGCCGAGTTGGGTTGTTTATGGAATTCGTGTGATGTTGTCTTGAGACGATTGCCTTTTAAACATTGAAACCTCAAATGAATTACATGAGCACCAGGAAGTGAAGAATGAAAAAGTAAACGATAACCAATGCCCTATACTGCGGTCGAGCATCTAGGGCCACGACAGCTTTGTCAACTTGTAATGCAGCAGATGTCAGTATGCTGTTGTTGCCAAAAGGACTTGGCAAGCTTCGAATTAGGCCAACAATTGGCTTGAATGCACTTCCGCCTGCCAGAGCAGCCGCTTCCATATCAGCTACATCATCCTCTTTTTTATTGCCAGATCCAGCAGATGTTGCTTCGGAATCTTTCTTCTGCCGTGCAAGAAAATCTTCAAGCTGGGATGTCCTTCTCTTCTCTGTGCTGAGTTGTTCTCGGGTGCTCTCCAACTCCTCCCTGATTGCAGCCATTTGCTGCTCCAGCCGAGCTGGTGCATTTGAAGCATTTTGTTTAGCTACTTCTGCCAACTCTGATATCTGTGATTTAGCATTTGTAAGCTCGTTCCGGACAGTCTGCAATTCAGTCTGGAGCACTGAGTTTGCCTGTGTCAATCTCTTGGCTTCCTCTTCATATGCCGAATCCTCCCCGTTTTGTCGCAATTGAGTAGTCAGATCAGCAATTTGTCCTTCCATTCCAGCGCATTGTTGTCGTAGCTCTGCCTCCATTGTTTTCAGGCTGTCCACCATATTTTGCAGTTCGCGGGATTTGCTTTCAGCACTCTCACATTTTGTTTCATACTCCTCAAGTTGTGTGTTAAATGTTACTTCCAGTCCTTTCAATCTTTCGATTTCGACTTCAAGCTGCTGTCGGTGGGTTTTCTCTTGCTCTAGAGCATCTGCCAGTTCTCCAATCTTTTCTGTTGGGGCAGAAGATTCCAGGCTCTCAACTTGGGATCTCAGATTCTCATTTTCGTCTGCAAGGCCATCTTTCTGGAGACGTAACGCCTCATAGTTTTCATTCAAGGCTTGTAACTTTAGAGAGATCTCCTCTCTTTGGGTGATAGCTTCCTCTGCTACATTCCCAGCATCAACCAGATCTGCCTCGAGCTGTTCAGCCTTTGACTGCGCTATCTCTGTCAACTCCAAAATTTCCTTATTCTGGTTATCAAGAACTTCTTTTTCTTCCAACACATGCTCGAGTTGACTCATGACTTGGTCCAGGTCAGTTTGCAGGCGGTTAATCATGCCATCTTTTTCTGCTGCTGCTTCTTGGAGAGATGCATCTCCCTGTAGCTTGTCCTGCAACTCGGACACTTTTTGCATCAGCAAAGCCTTTTCCTCTGAAACTTGATCAAGTTCATTTGCCAGACTTTCTTTCTCCGTCGCCAGGCTTTCAGATGCTGATTGAGCATTCTGAACCATTCTTTCAATCTCATCCTCCTTTGACACAAGCATTGCTGTTTTCTCTTCAGATTCTGCTGCCAATGCGTCGTATCGCTCTTGAAGCTCTTTCAATGACTCTCCATGATCCTCTGTCTCTGCAATCTCCTTCAATTCTGCACGAAGTTCATCAATCTCATGTTGACGAGCAGAAACAACTTCCAACGCACTGCTCAATTCCGATCGAGCCTGCTCATACGACTGCTGAACATTTGAAAGCTCTTCTACTTGTGCTTGCAGTGTCTCGTTCTCAACCTGGAGATCTGACAGCCGGCCTGAAGATTCAGCAAGCATTGCCTCCAACTTTTGCAGATTCCCTGCATCAACTTCATTACTAGCCATGGCACTTTTCAGCGACTCGTTTTCCTCTCGCAACCTTTCAATTTCTTCCTGAAATTCAATATCCGAGTCTCTCAATTTCAACGCCAATTGATCGTGAACCGCCTCCAGCTCTTCATTTTTGGCAACCAGAGTGCCCATCACTTCCTTATCAGATTCATGGGCTCTTCTCACCGCATCAATCTCAGTCTCCATTTCAAGCATTCTTTGTTTCATATCTTCGACCTCTGAAACTTGTTCCTTGGTATTTTCCAGCTCTGAAAGAAGAGCGTCTCGCTCAGCCTCAAGGCTTGCCTTGGCCTGTTCCAGGTCAGCCAGCAGCCCTTCCTGATTCTCGGCAGATTTGGCCTCTGAAACCTCTTTGCGGAGCTCTGCTATTGTCTCCTCTAGAATTGAAGAATTATATCGTTCATCCTGCAGAGAACGATGCAGATCATCCACGCTTCCGAGCAATTCTGCAATTTGAGATTTCAAACTTTCTTCCCGTTCATATGCTTCAATAGAAGCTTTCTCATCTACACTTTTAGATTGTGATGAAATACTAGACTTTCTTCCAGCCAATGCGGCCTCCTTTTTGCGACGGAATTCCTCCAACTGTAAAAAAAATTAAAGGCAGTTAGGATGACAACTGGCTGTTCAGTCTATCCTCGAGTTTTGAGGCTGCTAGGCCATTAAATGTGGATATCAGCAGCTCATCAATCAGCAGCATGACTCACCTTTCTTCTTCCAGACTCTAGGGTCGCCCGTTTTGTCGAGTCTGAGCTGCTCATTGTGACTTTGCTCTAGACAAGGATCAATCTCGCACTACACTTGAATTACATTCATAAAAATGATCTCTTTTTAATACTTTTGACCATTAATAATGCTCATCACGCCCGCTTTGAGAGCAGTTTGATCGCATCAGAGACGGCAATGTGCTGCAAGTGCAGAAACGTTTGTATGTCATCTCCTGCGGAATCCATTTGAAGCGCCCTTTCAATCATCTGTCTGTCCAAGGACAAGAGCCTGATACACTCTGCTGATTGCTTAAAGTACGATTCTGGTCTTCGAGTGAACGAAGAGAACGCAGATGTGAGAATCTCCAAGTGTTCAGAGAGCTTGGTCACGTGATGTGCTGATATGCCCTGCAGCGCCTGAATATCTTCCACGAATGAATCGTTTGTCGTCATAGCTATCCCTTTCCATGCTTCTCTGAAAATCACTTGATCTAAATGCTTGGAAAGTTCATTCAAAAGAGCTGAAATCTGATTTCTGAGCTCAATAATTCTCACACTGGAGTCTCCATCATCCTCATCTGCAAGAGACAATTGGAACTGCACGAAACGGGTAAAAATGAACTTCATGGCCAACGTGACCAGCTTGTTTGTCCATTTCCGCCTTAATATCGCGAGAGTGTTTGTTTCCTTCTCCAAGAAACGATCAATATCTGGTGATAATGCCAATGTCTCTAAGAGGACGCCACTGGGCTCTCGAAGTAAATGCTCCAAATAATGCAATCCATTCAGGCATCCGCCTATGATTGGGAGTCCAATCTCATCAATGAGGTGCTCAAATTGCTCGCACCGTGTGATTTCGGATTTGAAATGGTGTGACAGCGTATCAAGTGCTGCCTTCACTACATACCTACACCACACCAACTTGTGCTCTGGAGAATGAATATACTTTGTCCGACTCATGAGATCAACTAATATCTCAACAGAATTCGTGACAATAACTGGTGGATAAAATTCGTGCAAGGACGCCACATGCTCAGTGCTGACATCATCTGTTCCAAGCCCATCAGAATACACTTTTGGCTTCCACCCAAGAGGATCATTTGTCAAGCCTCTAATTCTTTGCTCCGCCTCTTCTTGCTCTGCATTAATCCATGCACTTGCCCATTCTTCGTTGTCAAACAAGACTTCAATCATGGAGTCTGCATGGCTGGCGTTATCACTGTCCTCTTCGCCAAGCAGCATATCAACCCGCAGTGCTAGGAAATTCGACTCAAACTTCACAGCTTCGTCCACATAATGAAGTATATACGAACCATCATTCTGATCAAAGAGTAATGGTAGGAAGATACCGCGGACAACCTTTCGCAATCCACAGATTGTGCTCTTTGCAAATTCACGAGCCATGTGGAAATACATGTGAATTCCATGAGCTTCTATGCACGGATCAAACAGATCCATGTACCCTATACACACCTTTGTTGCATGCAGTGCAGCAGAAAACAACCACTCGGGCTTCTCAGGCCTGCATGTTGCCATCTTTGGTGCAAAGTGTGCCATCAACCAAGCATTCACTGGATCTGCAAACTCCTCTGCAATCCACAGGGTTGTCCCCCGTACATCTGAGGTTTTTTGATCCAAGTTACTAAAAGCATAATATTTTATAGCAATCTGTAGCGATGTCATGAGAACCAGGAGCTGCTGCAGCTCGCCAAACACAGCATCTCCTGCCACTTCAAAACCTTTCCATTCATCACCTCTGTCTGCGTTTTCCTGTGATGGAAGGAGCGGAGGTGGCCAGCTCGATTCTCTCAAGCATCTTTGAATCGACAAGGACAGAATATGCCTCGTCTGGGTTGCTACTGCCTTTGCCCCTTGTCTAACAGTATGGCCAGTATCTTTCAAATCAATACCATTCTCAGCAACCTTGCTGGCGAGCTCATCCATACCAAAGACATACGACATGCATTTCTTTGACGCATCTACTGCATTTGTGATGTTCTCGATATGCAGAGAACGCGCATCTTCCTTTTTAGAGGACCGCTGAGCCAACCTAACCAGTTTCTCTGTAGACTTGACAAGACCTTGCAGTTCTGCCAGGTACTGCAAGTAGTATTGACACGCATTATTGATCTTAATATCTTCAACCATATCAAATACGCGGCCTGCTTGATCCATTGGCCATTCTTTCTCAGGAAAACAGGCCAAAAGTTTTGCACTCTCGTGAGACAGTTGATAACGCAGTTCCAGAAAGCTTTTGCTCAGGCGAGACACATGCTGGCGTAAATCTTCGATTTTTGCACCATGTTCCATACTGACATGCCCGTTTTCCATTCTTAATGCCTTGGGGGGATTTTGTGAATTTGAACGATTCTGCACTCAAACGACGTGCCTGTCCATTCTATGGCAAACACTGTCGATTGAGTAGTCAATAGACACAGTAAGTTTTACATTTAAATATGACCGATTCATTAGTCTTTCGGTGAGATCCGTCTAATCACCTCTCTGAGTAACAGGGACATGGCTCCAAAGCCCAATGATATGCTCCATTCAGCTGGACTTAGTGGTACTGTCGAGAATACTTGCCCTCCATACTGGATGATGATGAATTGGAAGATTAGTTCACAGCCCAAGACATACTGAAATAAGGTTTCGTTCTGAATGTTCTCCAAAATGCTTCTTGAGTCCTCAATTTGTCGAGAATTCAGTTGGTTGAACAGTTGCATCATCACGAATGAATTGAAGACCAGTGTGTGATGTACAGAGGCTCCACTGCCAACAATATGTCGATCAATACCTAACACATCTGGTCCGGGTCCGAGCAGCCAAGCCATGACCATGAGCTGAAATGCAGCTTGGCCAAGAATATGCTTTGGGAGTGGTCCATTGATGTCTACAAAGTTGTGATCTGCACCATATGCATGACCAAAGTGATTCCTGCAGACTCTTGTCAGATGCATAATAATCATATATAAGCAAAACAAGCTGCGTACCTTTCTTGTATGGCTTTTGCTCTAGTAGCGAAGTATCTGGGTAGCCTGTAGCCAGTGCGAGTGATGCCAGGGAGTCCATGATTAAATTGACCCAGAGCATCTGCACTGTTGTCAACGGAGACTCTGCAGAGGCAATAGCACCCCCTGCGGCCGTAATGAGGGCCACAAGGTTCACGGTGAGCTGGAACTGCAGAAATTTGGAGATGTTGGAGTAGACATTTCTGCCCCAGAGTGCAGCACTGACTGTCGATGCAAAATTGTTGTCCACCAGGATGATGTCAGCAGCTTCCTTGGCGATTTGAGTCCCATCATTCATCGCGAATCCCACATTGGCTATTCGTAGCGCTGGGGCATCGTTTGTCCCGTCCCCTGTGACGGCAACAATTTCATCCGTGAAACGCTTCAAAGACTCGACAATTGTATACTTGTCAGAAGGGCTACATCGTGCGAGGACCCTAATATCTCTCCAATTCTCTAAGAAACTTTCCCTATCTACTTCATCTTGAGAGTTTTTAATTCTTTTTATGAATTCCTCGCTGGGCAAGACAGCATTTGGCCCAAGATCATCATCAGTTAAGATTCCACAATCAGTTGCAATGCTTGCGGCAGTCACTTGATTGTCACCAGTAAACATTCGTACAGAAATCCCACCTTTTTTGCAGCTTTCGATTGCGCTTCTAACCTCTGGGCGTAGAGGATCAGAGATCCCAGCGATGAATATGGCTGTAAGGCTGTGTTCAAAATCATCCACTTCTTCTGGCTGAAACAGAGTCCGTGGTGATTCAGTGAATTTGCACATTGCCACCTCGTCGTCCGGGACATCGACATCTAAATCTTTGTAGGCAACACACAGCAGCCTGCATAATTTGTGAGAGGTAAATATGCTTGTTCATTTGCAAACCCAGTGACATAAATGCAACATATGGAGAGAAGACATACCTTCGTCCATCACCATGCATTGATTCTAAGATTCCTTCTTTTGCTTCCTCATCAAGAGGCATCATGGTACCATTATAATGCAAAGCCTGTGTACATTTGGCAAGAATCACTTCTGCAGCACCTTTCACATATAGACGAAACTTAGATGATCCGTCCTTGTACTTCATCAGAACCACTGATGCCATGCGCTTTCGATCAGAAGTAAACGGTTGCTGCCCAACCACGAACGCTTCATACTCATCCTTCTGTGCCTTTTTGTAGTCCATTGAGAACACCATTGGACTTCCTAGAAAAGGTAGGATTCCCAACAATGCCAGTTCTGTCCTATTTCCACTCTTTGTGATGTTTCCATCTGAATCCTTTAATATTTTCGCTGTCGAGTTGAGAGCGATAGCTTCAGTTAGCAAATGCCGAATGTCTGTATTAAACTCGGACAGATGATTTTCAGAGGCATGAGTAGCCAACCCAGCTTCCCCTTGTTCAATGTCTGTGAGCATAAACTCTTTTCCAGAAAGCCACACCTTGGTAATGGCCATGATATTTTGAGTCAAGGTGCCGGTTTTATCTGTGCAAATCACTGTAGCTGTACCCATGGTTTCTGCTGCTGACAAATGCCTCACAAGATTGTTATCGTCAAGCATTCTCATCACAGAATAGGCAAGGGATATGGTGACTGCAAGAGGAAGTCCTTCTGGTATCGCAACAACCTAAATACAAGAAACCAAAAACAAATGACAGGTTGGAAGTATTCAAGGCAAAAAAGAGATGCATCAGAAAAAAACAGTGATAGAAAGCACAGTACCAATATTGTGACTCCTGTGATGAAAAACTCAAGGTATTGCTCCAAATAATCAATATGCCATGTGCTTTCTCCTAGAATGAACGTATCAAGCGTAAACTTTCCACTCATAATCAGTGTAGTCGTAACTGCTGCAGCGACTCCGAATATACCAATCGTTGAAGCATATGCAGCCAACCTCTTTTGTAGAACAGTTTCTTCATCCAACAGATTCAAAGCCATTTGACTGCCATTATTTTCACCAGAAATCATATCAGCAATCATTCCTGATTGTGAATTGCTTCCAACACTAGTCACAAGCATAAAACCGACTCCAGACAAAAGTTTACTGCCACTGTACAGAGCTTGGGACGAGCACTGCTCCTTGGAAACTTCATCAGACTCCCCTGTCAAATGAGATTCGTCCACTCTGCAAGACATGAAGACACCGCATTGGCGTCACACAATGACATAACAAGCTATCAAATACATTCTTCTCGTACCTTATGTTGAATCCGCGCACCAACACTCCATCAGCACATAAAATGTCACCAGTCTCCAACATGAGCAAATCCCCAACAACAACCCGCTCAACTGGCAAACTAATCTCCACCCCATCACGAATCGCTCGAACGACCGATTTAGACTGCACTTCTTCTAAAGCTCGAAACTGCCTCTCTTTCTGCCAATTGTTTCCGGCGGAGACCAGGACGACGACAACCACTGCAGCCAGTATGCTGACACTCTCTATGACATTGGCATCTCTGCCCTCTTTTGCCGCCAACCACAACTCCAGAACCAACGAAACACCTCCCGCACCAATCAACGTCAATACTGTGAATTCGTTCAATGCATCCAAGATCAACTTGAAAAAAGATGGTGGCTCTGGCTTTGCCACAGAATTTGCCCCATACTTATTGCGCCGTTCATCCTCTGAACTGGACACAATCCCATCCTCCAAATTTGTCTTCAGCCCAACAGCCAGATCATTGGCTGTTTTGATCATCGGAAGCGCAGGGTTTTCATAAATATTCCCAGCATGCAATGGGGTTAGTTTCCTGCAGTCCTCCTCTGACAATAAGGGTCTCTGACTCGTCTCCTTCCGCGATGTCTCCATACCAACTGCCCTACACACAGGCATTTTAGAGGTGATTCGTGCCACTTGATTGGACAGCAGCCTCGGACCCATGCGCCCAGAGCAGCATCGGCACAAGGACTGCTGTCGTCTCGGCCTTTGGACACTTCCAGCCACCAATGTGAGCCCATGCTTGCGAGCACCCAGCCCCATATCACTTTGTATCAAAAGATTATTTTGCATGACGTCAACTGCGACAGTTCTGTGCAACACCAAACCGTCGGTGGAAATCCCTCTCGTGTTCAAACTCGAGTTTGAACGAAACCTTTATCTGTATCCCGCAGAAAACGTGCTATAACAACATCATGTACTTGCATTCTGTAAAATTATTATTGAAGGGGCCTGTTCAATTTGATCCAAGAATGCTGTTTGGGTGAGTTCCATCGCTCCAAAACATTGATGACATATATGCCCATCAAACTACTTGGTCAATGGTACATTCTGAAAGTTGATAGTATAAATCGGTCAGGGGATTGCATTGATAGGAGTATATTGTTGATTTGAAATTCGTGGCTAGAAAACCGATACACGTGGTCTGGCTTCTGAACCAACTTCAAACAGCATCAAGGTGCAATATCCTCTTACAGAGACCCATGCATTGACGAAAGATCATTTTTTTCTGAGTTTTACTGCAATATAATCATTAATCTTATACCTTGCGTGAGAAATGAGAGCCATCGGAATTATTCTATGCATCCTGGGAGCATTGGCATGTACGTGTCTCTACCGCGTTCGCCGTCATCTGTCGATTTGATGGCGATGCGAGCGATCAAATACATACATTACTATACTGATGTGATCCGTGACGATGCCTTGTGCATTGCAGGCTTGCTCGACCAGACTCTTGCTGCCAAGTGCAAGAAATATCTGTCTGAGAATTCAGCTGATGAGACCTTTGGAAAGTACAAAGGAAAGACAGGAGGAGCGTATGATGGCTATAAGACGAAAGGAGGATCCTATTATACCGCGAAAAAGGTGAAATCTGTCCAGGATTGCTTCAAAAAGTGTGCAAAGTCTTCCAAGTGTGGAAGTTTCACATACACTCCATCAAAGAAGTACTGCACTTTGAGCAAGAGGGACGTAGCTCACTCGAGTGGTGAAGTGAGTAAGAACTCTGTCAAGGTCTGTAAAAAGTCTGGGAGATATGCTGGATACATCAGTTCCGGCGACGGAAGTTCCTCTTCAGGCGGTGGCATCACCATGGACCAGGTCAAGTCAAAACGTTGGACTGTTGTTGATGGTAAAGTATACGACTTGACGTCGTTCGCCAGAATTCACCCTGGAGGAAGTGGATCCGTCACCAGATACTTTGGAAAAGACGCAACACGAGAGTTTAATAAAGAGTCAAAGCATGGTGCCCCTGAACGGGCAGTGTTGAAGACTTTCCTTGTAGGAAACCTTGCATAATTCCATTGTTGGTTCGAGTGATCTCGTATCACCAAAATGGACATAATCTCGATATGGTGTATGGAGATAATTTTCTGTTTCGATTTTCTGTTTCAATTCTGAAGCCATTGATTGCTTCAGACACAGAATCAGTGCTTGTTCATCTTTTGAAAGGTTGCAAGCAAGCAGATTGCTGCATTTATATATACAACAGCGGCAATGATGCCCAAGAATAGCGTACTACTAATTCTTTCAAGACTTATAGAGAACACAATACGATATTTATAGTACACCAGGTGTCATATTTATTGTAAAGCAGTAGCAATAGCATGCAAGTCCTTGGTTGCAGACTGTTGGCAACGAACGGGCGATCTTCAATGCTGGTACCAATAGCGCTACAATGCAGGGCAAATCGATCATTAGACAAGGTAATCGCACGAATGATGGTCGACCATTGCATCGGAACACGCTCATGGTGGAAAGCGAGGGTCTCGAACCAAACTAAAGAGATTGTTCTTTGTGCCCACATCAATCCACGAATACTGATCCGGTCAGTTCCGTGTAGTTGGTGGAACACTCGCAAAGTCATCTGCGTCTGTCAAGGGTTTCCATTGATAGGGATATATCGTTGATTTGAAATTCGTGGCCAGAAAGTGCTCACACGCATGTGGTCTGGCTCTCCTTCAAACAGCATCAGAGAGCAGTATAATATTCCAGAGAACCTGCCAAACCCAGAAAGAACATTTCTTTTTTATGATTTGACCACATCTTTTGGTTCTTTGCATGAGAAATGAGAACCATTGGAATTGTTCTGTGCCTTTTGGGCGCTTTAGCTTGTGAGTGACTCTTCCTCGCTCTACATCATCATTCGAATTCGAATTGATGACTCTGCACGTGATTATTTTCATGTGGTGCGGTTCTGATATAATGTTCATAACGGTGCCTTGTGCAGGCTTGCTCGACCAGACTCTTGCTGCCAAGTGCAAGAAATATCTGTCTGAGAATTCAGCTGATGAGACCTTTGGAAAGTACAAAGGAAAGACAGGAGGAGCGTATGATGGCTATAAGACGAAAGGAGGATCCTATTATACCGCGAAGAAGGTGAAATCTGTCCAGGATTGCTTCAAAAAGTGTGCAAAGTCGTCCAAGTGTGGAAGTTTCACATACACTCCATCAAAGAAGTATTGCACTCTGAGCAAGAGAGACGTAGCTCACTCGAGTGGCGAAGTGACTAAGAAGTCTGTCAAGCTCTGTAAAAAGTCTGGGAGATATGCTGGATATACCAATTCTGGCGACGGAAGTTCCTCTTCAGGCGGTGGCATCACCATGGACCAGGTCAAGTCCAAACGTTGGACTATTATCGATAACAAAGTATACGACTTGACGTCGTTCGCTCGAATCCACCCTGGAGGACGTGATAAAATTACTCCATATTTTGGGAGAGATGCTTCAAGCGCATTCAACGGAGGGCCACAGCATGGTGCCCCCCAGCGGGCAGTGTTGAAGACTTTCCTTGTGGGAAATCTTGCATAAGCCCATTCTGGTATTGCTATTCATCAACAATGAATCATATCCATAACCATCTTCGTTACTACCGTATGGAGATGGCAGTGGAATCATCAAGAAGCCATTGATTGGTCCGAAGAAGAATCAGTTGTTGTCCATTTTTTGAAAAGTTGAAAGCAAGTTCATGACTGCATTGATGGTATCAATCTGATCCTCATGATGTGGTGATAATGCCCAATGCATCATCCATTCTTTTTTGAAATTTAAAAGTAATTCTTGATATTCATAGTGCACCAGGTGTCATCTTTATTGTAATGAAGTGCACAAGTCTCAAGTTGCAGACTGTCGGCAACAAACAGGCAATCTTCAATGCTGGTACCAATAGCGCTACAATGCGGGGCAAATCAATCATTAGACAAAGTAATCGCACGGATGATGGTCGACCATTGCATCGGAACACGCTCATGGTGGAAAGTGAGGGTCTCGAAATAGACCCTTTCGATGCAAGTATGCCGCCAATCTATCAGACTGCGACATTTGGACAGCCCAATGCAACTGAGAATGGTCCATATGATTATTCTCGTAGTGGGAATCCGACGAGGACGGTTCTGGAGAAGACTCTTGCGAGGCTTGAAAAAGCAGAGAGGGCCTTGGCGTATTCAAGTGGCATGTCGGCATTGGCTGCAGTGACTCGATTGCTGAATGCTGGGGACCATATCGTTGCTGGGGATGACTTGTATGGTGGGACATCGCGGTTGCTTGCTCAGGTTGTCCCGACGGCAGGGATCGATGTGACAAATGTAGATACGACGGATCCTGCTGCTGTGGCCAAGGCCATCATTCCAGGCAAGACCAAGCTGGTCATGTTGGAATCACCGACAAATCCACGCATGCAAGTGTGTGATATAAAGCGTATTTGTGACATGGCGAAAGATGTGGGAGCATTGACGTGTGTGGATAACTCAATTCTGACGCCATTGTATCAAATGCCTTTGGATCTTGGAGCTGATATAAGCATGACGTCAGCTACGAAATTCATTGGGGGGCACTCCGACGTGACAGGGGGTGTGCTCGCAGTGAGAGATCCTGATCTCGCCAAACGCTTGTATTTTGTGCAGAATGCAGAAGGGACTGGCCTGTCTCCCATGGATTGTTGGCTGTTGATTCGAGGTCTCAAGACCATGTCGTTGAGGATGGAACGCCAAGTGCAAAACTGCGAAAAACTGGTTGACTGGGTCAGACAGCAGCCGTTGGTGCAGTCAATCAATTATTCTGGCTTGAAAGATTTTCCAGGTCATGATATCAATTCATCCCAGGCGAGCAGTGCTGGGAGTCTGTTTTCTTTCACAACTGGTGATGAGACGGTCTCCAAAATCATCTGTGATAATGCAAAACTGTTCAAGATAACAGTGTCTTTTGGAAACGTTCATTCTTTGATCAGTATGCCGTGCTTTATGAGCCATGCGTCTATACCTGCAGAGGTTCGTGCTGCCAGAGGGCTGCCGAATGATTTGATACGAATCTCTGCTGGGATTGAACATATAGATGACTTAATTTATGATTTGGAAAAGGCGTTTGAAAAGGCTCAGGAATATGTCGATTCCAAATAATCGTTCATTCATTTATTCGTTAATATACTTTTTAAGATTGAACACAGGCTATGAAGAAGAAGATGGCATGCACATGGGAATGGCAAGAGACACGGGCAGATTATTATTTACTGAAGATAGGATGGGTCTTTTGGAGAACTGAGGCATCCACGCTCGCCTTTGAAATCTTGTTTTATTCTCTCCACTTGTATGCATCAAGAGATGAGACATGACGACAGCAGACCCTTTGGGTATTTCCAATGCTCTATGAGCACCTCCTTGTGCAGTGTCCTCTACTACCAAGCAGCCATTGTCCAGTGTCACATCGTCTAGAGCAATCCATATTGAAATATATGGAATGTTTGTGTCATTCAGACTGTCTGAATCTCGATGCCATCCAAAACAACCCTCCATGCCAGAGTTGTGTGGCTTTACAATGAATTGTTCGTTGAACAACCGTGCATCTGATCCAAGAAAAGCCTCTACAACACGCCGCATTTTCTCTGAGAACAGAATCTCAAGAGTCTGTCTCCCCAGAGGATACCGTGTCCGAAGCTGCTTGTATTCGTCCATCGCCCATCGTGCCTCCTGTGGGCTCTGTTCCAGCAGTGCTGCTCCTACCGGCTCATAAATGCACGAGCGTCGTTGGCCCAATTCTAACAGAAATCCACATTCCTGTGCATCTTCATATCATTTCGTGTAAGTATATCGATAGATTATATCAACAGTAACACGCACCAGTTGCAATTGGTCGATTTCCAAAGGACTGCAAAAATTGCTAATGACCAGAAAACCCTGCCGCTCAAAAGTTTCGGTATCGATTGGTTCCATTCATCATACGATGATACAGGAAAAATTTTAAATTTCGTTTTATTGATTAAAATATTGAATTTCGTCGTGCGAAGCGCGAGGAAATTTTGCCCCTTCATATTAATCAAATTTCGTTGGTCAGCTTCAAATGCCTTGTTTCTTTTATTCAATTTTCGTCAGCCTCTGTTCTGGTTGACCTAACAAGGGCATTTCATACAGGATCTAAGAGATTTGAGCTCTGTGAATCCTCTGGATCATTGAGTGGCAGGGTATGGATGTGTAGCATGCTCAGGGGCAACCCCAGTCAGCAGTTTATGACTCGCAAGTCGCAGTCGATTTGCCTGTCAAGAGGGACATTTGATGGGAAAAGAAGAAGATCAATGAGTCGATCAATATCATCGGTCAAAAGGGTTGCTGGATAGGCAAAGACTGTCAAGCAGGGGAATTGCCAAAAAAATTGGAACTTTTATTCAATTTTCGTTGGCTACTCCCCAGAATATGTGCTCATTTTAATCTAAATTCGTTTTAATGCGATTTACCTAACGAAATTTAAAATTTTTCCTGTATTTATTAAGAATATTTTAATCAATAATAATTAATGAGTAATTTGGAGAAATGTACATAGACCAGGGAACCATGTTCTGTTTCTGAAAGTTTGTTTGAATTCATCATCCTGATCAATTGAAGCAACTTGCACCCATCACACGCATGTGTGTAATATGCACACGCGTGCAGTATCATTTGGAAGATGTATACTGCTCGATGGCTATTCGAGCAGCATTATTGATACATGCAAACCTTGATGGCCCTAATTTTATTCCTCCAAACCACCTTGAAACCACAACGATGAGATTATGTTGGTCCATGACCTGCAATAGATGTAATAATCTCTTACCAGCTGCTGACTCACCGTCATCATCAAAGTCCTGATGCAAATTCCCTCGATCGCTCTCCACTCTGTATGCCATGATATTGTGAGTCGCATTGAATACTTTTGTATTCTGCAAGAGCACATCCATAATGTCTTCAACCTCATTGACACTCGAAATTGAAGCTACGTGGGCCTGAAATTTAGACCTTTTTTCCACAAGAATGTCTCCGTGGTATATATCATCCCATGACAAGCCATTCACTGTTCTAGAAAATGCCTCCTTGTCATTTCTATTGTCACCTGATGACTGCATGAAGGGGTGTCTGTCATCATCCTGCACTAGTTCATGACATTCTGAGGCACCATGTATCTTGGAATATACGGTATCCCATTCCTCTTGGACCCACGCAAGCCATTCAAAACCAACAACCTGTCCAGGAACAAACATATCATGCAACTTGGCACCCATGGAAGCAATCACACTCTCATCAAGGATCGGAGATGAAATCTCGGCGATGGGAGGCTCATGACTCGGATACTCTGCTGGGAAGTAGAGGACTATTCGAATGAAAGGACTGCTGTCAATGTGAGGGAATGTCAGGCAGATTGACTCTTCCACTCTCTCGACGACCTCGTCCCCAAAAATCGATTGCAGAGCAAGGATTTCGTCCTGTTGCAGTTCAACATTGCTCTCCATAGAGTTTTTGAAGCAAAATAAAAGCAGTATAGATGGGGTACACAGCCTGCAGCCATGGAGATCCATGGTTCGAAAGTCCATATTTGAACACTTTTAAAATACACGACCACAGCCATACGGCAGCGTCATGACCTGCAAAGCCACATATAATAATCACAGTCCTTTGCTATCATGAAGATTACAGAAACGACCACCGCCATGAAGTTCCAGAAAACCGTGTATGCTCTTCCAGTCCGCCCATCTCGCATGGCCGACTTTTACCGCACCGCTCAGAACGATGGGGAATGCCACGAGTGGGTTCAACGAGGCAAATTCCGAGATAAAGGATGTGTGTGAGTCTGGGTGCGCAAGTACGCATAGATGCTGTGCGGAGAGGCGACTACTCGACTCCTGGGTACAGCAGGCTCGAAAGCAAGGAGTTCCATCCCACAAGATTGTCGCTTGGATACGGCGAAAGTATGGAACGCACATCTTTGTACTTCGATATCGCTCAGATGGAAGCTTGGGATGCGCCGTGCCTTGTGTATTCTGCCAGAAGGAGCTGGAAAGATATGACATGAGAGTCCACTGTGTGGATGCTTCTGGACAATGGATGGATGCTAGGTGTTCAGAAGGAACCCTTCCAAAGCCTGTTCTAACTGCAGGACAGCGTAGAATGTTGAACAAGTAATAATGTAGTTTGATATGAATTTTGAGATTGTTGCGTGTAAAATACTAAAACTTGCTTGTATTATTACGCCACGCGCACAGTATATATATATTTAGGCTGTGCTCTGCAAAAAAAAAAAAAAAAAAATACTACCAAACTCTTACAACGTATATTAAATTATTTAATGTACTGGCTCATCCACCTAAATCCCTCTCCATACCCCATTCGACGCACTACACTGCACATGAAGATCTCAATGGGCCTAATAGAGGAGTCCTTCATGTCAACTTTGCCCTTTCCTGTGGTCAGATTCGTCAATCCCAGACCATAGCGAATTTCATCCTCCGAAGCAGCCTCTGGAAGATCAATTTTATTCCCCAAAATCAAAAACGGCACATCAGCCAACGAATCATCTGATAAGAGGGAGTCCAACTCAATTCTACTCTCAGGGAAACGATCTCTATCAGCCGAGTCTACCAGATACACAATAGCATCCACCTTGGCATAGTAATCCTTCCACACCTTTCTTGCAATCTCGTGCCCCCCGAGATCAAAGGCCTTGAAGTTGATCCCAGCCATTTGCAACTCTTCCGACGTTGGGTATTGGGTCGGCTGGTGCTGTGCCAACCTCTCATCCTTGAGCATATGCATCAATGTTGTCTTACCAGCATTATCTAATCCAAGGAAGAGAATCTTGGCATTCTTGTTGTACAGACCGAGGCTGTTCAACACGCTGTAGAACCTGCACAGAATTCATCACTCGGGTCGATACTGTATCCCACAGATACCACACATATAGCATTAAATTGATACATAGTGGCATAAAATGGCAGAGTTTGCCACTGTTGCCCCTATTACATTCTGTCACCGACGATCATCAGCGCTCTTTTGACTCGCGTCCATGTCTGATCACCACACGAAGACGTACCAATTCCAGATAAACATTCTATTTTGTATATTATTATAGTACAATATGTTTATTTTAAATGATGAGTGGCGATGGCTGTTGCTGCTGATCTTGTAGGGATCAGACGACCTCCCCTTGTGTAGCCATCTGGCTACTACATGAGAACAATTGTTGTCATTTCATGTATATATCATCACCAAGATGTGGATCTTTGCATCATCATTATTACAGCAACACGTGTTTGATACAACATAACATGTCATTACAATTTACAGTGAGGGGGGACTTGTGATTCTCTAGTAATACACGCTTCAATATTTCCATGTGGCTCACTCGTAGCAACATATACATCATCATGAAACGGTGGACTGTTCACCGGTGAGATTGGGATAAAGTGAAGGTTGGGGAGATTGAAGAATATGCTTGATACCTGTGGTACTGTTGCGATGGCATGTTTGCCCATCTGATACAATGTATACTGTACACTTGGAGAGAACACACCCGCCCCTGGAGGGCCAAAGAATTTAGACAGGCAGGCTTGCAAGACGCTGTCATATGCCTTGTCGTAGTCTGTCGGCAAATTCTTTGAGCAGTACTTCCAAGTTGAAGTCATAGATGTGGCCAATATGCGCTCATTTGTATCCTTGAGCAGCGTGTAGTTGTCATGGAGAAACCCTTCGTATCCAGACTGGGTGGTCTTGAGAACCTTCAGACCCTGCACGCCGGCGGTCACGGATATGTCACCTGTGTCATCGAACGTGACATATGCTGTTCGTATGTGGCTGCCGTTAGGCGTGAAGCCGTGGTTGTGACTCCCTCCTGTTGCAACATCTGTGTACCTGGACCAGGGCATGAGCTTGACAGTCACCTTGGCTTTTGATACGAGCGGGTATTCCGTCACAAAGTGTTTTGCCACAGCGATTCCAAACTCCTCTGGACTGCAGTATGATGACATCCGCTTGGCGATGCTGTATATCGTGTTCTTTTGAGTGTCTGTTGCGGTCATACCCTTGTTGCTGGGTGTCACGTAGGCGTGAGCCATATCGCTTTCCAGCATCACATCGACCTCCCATTCGCAAAATGTGTGGCCTATATATAGTGATATATGTAAATTGAGTGATCAAATCGAACATTGTGTACGGTTTGTGTGAAATAAAGAAGACACAGGCAACGTACGTGAACCCTGTCGCCACACTCGACCCACTCTGACCTTGCTTTTACCATGTTGATGGACAGCGAGGGTGGCCATGTTTCAATTGTATTGAAGGAATAGTAATATAATTGTATTGTATGGGACGAAAACAGAAATCTACTCTCATCATATTCTCCATGCCCTAGGATGATGGGGTTCAATCCCATGCATCATATGATGGGATTCATCATCTTGAGCAGGGATTTCTATTTCCTTTACATGGAGAGAGAGAGACGCATACATGCGTCTACATAGATGGTTAGTACGCGATGTTTGCATTTGGGGTGTAAATTGCTTACAGAAACGGGGTTGTAAAGTTAAAAAAGAAAAGTATGCAACTGAAGGGTAGGGTGTCCTCAAAACGTAAAAATAACAGCACACTAAAACACATCAATAAGCCCTGTGAAAAACACTGATCTGAACAAATTCAAGGTTATGTGTACATATATATGCGATAGATCTCTTCTACAGACAAGTATTGGGGTAACATGCGTGGGTACATTTCAGTGACCCCCCGAGGATGCATGACCAATGTCATGCAGCAAACGTACGTTCTCAACTAGTACTGCTGAAGCATTGTTCCAGCTCATCAGCATCATCCTGACAAGACATCATGCAAGCTTGAATTGATTTGGTACTGATGCATGGGACTCCAGAGGCAACATGTCTGGATGAGTATGTTGACTGCAGCATTGATCTGAGGTACCCTGCAAGGGAAGCCAGCTTGTACAGTCTCGGATCCACGTCTTCTCCAAAAACAGACTTGGGCACGCATGAGAATTGTTGGGACTGATCCAATGACACGAAGTTTTCTACATTGCAGTGTCCAGAGGAGGAGTCTTCTGAGGCATCCCGCACTTCCATCTCTGCTGGTAATGCACCTTTGCAGTCAATCTGTACCCCAACATCCTGATTCTCGAATGGACTTGCCATATTGTTCTCTACATTTTTCACAAGTATACAGTCCTTTTTCTGACCATCAGAATAATCCATCGTAGCATTGATGCTTCGCACTCTCTTCAAGGCATTGCGGTTGTCATGACCTTGTCCACTAGTACCAATGCCTGCCTGCTGCATCATCATCTGCAACACAGCGTCCTCCTCATCCCCGAGGTTTCCATCTAAGCAATCATTGAACGACTCGTAAACATCATAGGTGGTATCTGCAAAGAGACCGTCGCCCATTCCTCCAAGGCCTCCGGAGGGAGAAGTAAGCAGCTGCTTTACCAACTCATCCCCCCCGTCGTCAAAAGCCATCAGATCTTTCTGAGACAGCACTCTATGCAGCGCATTCCATACGCATGTATCATCATGCATCTTCATCTTTTTATTACTGGCATCATCACCAGTTTGCAGTCCCTCACGTTGGCCTTGATCCATGCCATGGGCCACCCCCTGGCTTCCCATGCCGTGCGCATCTCGCGGAGCGTCTGCGTCCGACTCGCGCAGGTCTACCCCGACCCTTGTGCCCGCCGCCGTCAAATCTCCCATCAAATCTTTGCTAAAAGAAGGAATCTTTATCATTATTGGTATCCTTTTACCGTATCTACATCCAAGATAAAAAACGTCACCAACGTGAGATGTTAGATCTAGTACCACTACGACGCTAACACCATACCTTTGAATCGCCGATGAGCGAGGATTCGTGCTTTTTAATGACCAATATAATTTTATGGTCTATATTTGACACTCAATCGGGGTCTTTTCCAAGGGTCCCCTCCAGGAAACAAACCTACGTCAGCAACGTCTGACGTGTTGTAAACAATTTCACGATATAGCACAGGAAACTTGGATCACGATCTCACCAAGTCTTACTTTTCATATAAATTTGTACACGAGTGCGACATTCACGGCATTCATAGATATCCTTGACATGGCAACAGTCATGCGTCATGAAGGTCGAGCGGCGTCGGCAACAATGGTGGCGCCCTCAACATGCGCGGGCGCCTGGGCCATTCCACACACACCCGTGGAATTAAAAAACATGTTTATGCCCGAATGGTCGTTTCATTATCTTCCATGGATAACAAAAACCCCGTAGAGAACAGACACGTCCACTACGACGTTGTTCCGAAGGACGTGGACAAGGACGATGTCGAATTCAAGCGGCATGTGGCATCGATCGAAGCAATTCAGCACGAAAGAGCCGGGTACTTGGATGCCAAAGGTGCTTTAGACAAGGGTGATGCTGCATTTATGATAGAACAGGAAGAGAAACGCCAACATGCTATCAATGCCCGGGACAAGGCAGAAAAGATGGCATTTTACTCTCTCAAATCCCAAGTCCTAACACAGGACGAGGGAAAAAGCACGGTTCCAGCAAAGACTAAAACTATAGATGCATCTCATGGTAGTAATAGTGATGGCAGTCGACGGGTTGCGAAGAAGAGGAGCCAGAAGGATGTCTTGGGTGCTGTGCTCAGACACAAAAAGAAGAGAGATGATCATCCGTCATCAGACATGCCAGCTGCGGAGGAGGGGGAGAATACGGAGAAGGTAGTAGAGTCAACAGAGGCAAACGTTTTACAGGGATTAGTTGGTGACTACGGCAGTGATAGCGATAATGGTGCTCAAGCACCTGTGCTCCCTTCTGCTGCTGATGTACTGTCAGAGTGAGATCTGACATGGTAATGTTGTAATAATGGCTCTTTCATCCTGCGAGCTACATCTTCTTCCAGCATTGGAGGGATCACATCCTGTGTTTGGGGTCCACCTGGCACAATGCCTCCAGGATTGAGAGGGAATAACTGTGTGTAGTAACTGCGGCGACAATCATCAATGTCTACAGTTGTCAACAACTGGCTCCTCTTATTGGGCAATGGCAAATGGGCACAGTCTATAAACCATCTCTGCAGATTGGTGTATTCTGACCACTTTTTAGTACATTTAAATAGGGTAGAGTAAACGGCGTCAAAACGAGCAGCAGTGGCAAACACTCGGAGGTCAGCATCCGTGAATGTCTCACCCAGGATGAATCTTGAATGTTCCAGTCTCGCATCCAGTTCCTCGAGCGTGGCACACAATTCTGCATATGCTTGATCATACGCCAACTGACTAGTAGCAAATCCACACTTGTACACTCCATTATTTAATGCGTCAAATATTCGATTGTTGAATGCATCAATCTCACTGACAAGACTCTTTGGACGCAACAAGACATCACTGGTCGTCCCCTCCACATGTATCTCATCCAGCATGGCTATGATGTCAGAGCTCTCATTGCTAACAATCTTTTTCTGTTTCCGATCAACCAGCAACGGCGCCGTACACCGTCCCACAAACCCATCTGGCTGGGTACATGCATCATAGATCTGCCTTAAATCCGAGCATCCAAAGTATGGATCCCGGCCATGACATACCCAGCCTCCCCGACTCGCTCGTTCCGGATCATCAATCAAATCAACACTATCAATCATAGAGTCCAAACCTCTCAAAACAAGAGCCATCTTCACTCTGTGGCACCACGGACAAGGATTGCCAAGATACAAGACATACCTCCCTGCTTCCACTGGAAATTCAAAACTTCCTAACCTCCCATTAAATGCATACCCTGGCCTTTTATACGCCCCATCTTTGCTTTGAGGTGCAAGTTCATTCATAAAAACCAACCAAATTTGCTTCCAACTGAACTTGGCAGTCTGCACGAGTGGCCCTTGTGGGACATTCTTGCCAGTCCAATCCAAAATACCGAGACCTTTCCTTGAAGACCCACTTCTCTCTGCAGAGCATGTAACTATTCTACTCGTCGTGTATGTGGACGGACATCTTCTAGGAACAGATGGACAGCGCCGTGGACACTGAACTGACATGTGCAGTGTGTCTTGGACAGCCTTCATAGTATCAAATCGCAATCAGTCAGCATCAACCCATGAAAATTTGAAATACTATTGGAAGAAATTTGTTTCCCTGCCGACAGGAATCGCCATGGCGATCGCTCTTCTTTTTCTAACTGACTAAATACAGAGCCTTCAACTGAGTTGAACACAATGTTGTCCTTCTGCTGCCACATAAAACACAATGTATATTACTTCAGTAGTATTGTCGTTTATATTAGATAGAAGACATAAAAGATAGAGGAAGATTGGTGGTGAATTATAGAAACACTCTTTCATTAAATTAATACATTGCTGTGTGGTGCTGCACATGTCAACCACAGGTCTTCCGCCATCCCAACATGGTATACGGCAATATACACCCTCCGATAAACAAAGCATCCTTAGTATATGCAAAACAGTGTGTACGTCACCTCTATCGGCATGAGCCGACTCATGACCACATGTCACATGTCACAACTTTCTTGTTGCAGATGGTGGACGCGATTACATCCCCAAAACGATCGATTCGTACACAAAATCAGATTCAATCGATGTATATGTTTATGAAGAAGATGGAGACGACAGAGAGCCCATAGCACTGTTGTGTGGCCAAACGAGTGGCTCCCTGTACCACCTATGGGGTGCCAGAACCCACCCACAGCATCGCGGCAAAGGGATCATGACACGGATGATGGGATATATTGAAGACCGAGCATTCAGTATATCTGAACATCACCGTTTAACGCACATGGTATCGACGACGATTCAAGAGAATAGGAGCATGCTGGATATATTTGGTGCACATGGCTATGAGCACCATGCCACTGTGTACGGGTGGCCATACTCTGGAACGCCGCAGTCTCTGAAAGAACATTTACTCGGTACTGAGAATACAGATACAGATATACTTGAATGGACCCCATGCACCTCGATAGACGAGCTCACAGAAGTACTTGCAATGCTGCGAGCAGACAGCCAACAGCAGACACATGTGTCATGTGACAGTATATTGAATTCCCTCTGGATTCCAGCAAGCTACGAGGTTATTTCTTCAAACGGACCGCGCATGATAGAAGCATTGAAAAATTCCACAGGAAGAGATCAGATTTTCATAGGACGCCAATCAGGCACACCCTGTGGTATCATTGCAAGAATACACTCCCAGCTGGGCAGCCCAATAGCCAGCATTGTGTACAATCAACCGAGCCTCGCCCTCCCAATCATATCCTCAGTGTTTGATCTAGTCCCTGATGTCACTCGATTGTACATTGATTCGTGCAATTCTGGACATCCATGCCTTGGTTCTGATGAGGACGATGCAGAAGCTACTGGATGGTACGAGTACCTGGTTCTGATGAAACCAATAAAAGCTTCCACAGCACCACTGTAGCCAATCATATACGAAATATTTTTTTAAAATACTGTCAAAATTGATTCATAGGACGACGAATTCAAACAATGGTGACGCGGATTCACGATTCCAGTCAGGAAAAGAAATCAACACACGTCCATTTGTTGACTGGCTGTCGTATTCATCATGATGGCGATGCACCAGTGTCAACATTCTTTCACAAAAGCATAGAGAGAGGGAGCGGATCGGATACAGGAACATCGCCTTCAGCAGAAAAGGGAGCAACAGTGGTGGTGTCCAGTGGCAGTGTTCGAGGGAGGCAGATGAAGGGAATAGAACAACAAATTCCTCAGGGATATGGTGGATACTGCTGTCTTGTAAATGATTCGAATGATGAGGGATCCAAGGTTTCTATCGAATCACGGTTTGACGCATTCACGTATTGGAAACATCATGTTGTTCCAGACAGCACAAGGGATTCGTTTGTACGGTGCATGGAATGGGCATCAACAGCTGGCGCTCTCCACGAGGATGACGACGATGAATGACGAATGATTGTTTCCATGAGATTAGAATCAATGTATAGGATGTGTAACAACACCCATCTCGGCATCATGCTGCCCTTGTTGCAAGAGGAAGAAGAATTCGAATTCTTCCATGGCGCCCAATTTTAAACTCGCCTCCGATGAAGCGCTACCCCCATCAAAGACATTGCTTGACCGATAATACATCCATCGTTGTTAGCGATTGTTGTCGCGACAGGCATCAAAAGCTCGCAACATGCGCATGCGTCATCAATCCGTTGTATATCTATTGATACTTGAATAATTTAACAAGAGTAGTTGTGTGTGGGTACTACCAGGCAGAGACGGGCTCGTTGGGATTCGTTTGAGCATCGCGGTTTGTGTGTTCGAGTCTCTCTTGGTCAGATTCAGGATGCAAACGTCGCAAGAAAGCCTCCAAAAGGCTTTTCATGTAGCAATTAGGCAATTGCAAGAGTTACAGGTGCGAGGCATGCTGTGTGGGAATGTTGACTCGTCGTCGTCTCGCAATTCGGTTGGTCTGTTTGAATCCAAGGTCGGAGTCCAACGCGTTGGATCATTAATCCCCTCGGGCATCACCATTCGAGTATAAGTGATATTTATAGATACTCTCGACCATTGTCGGTGGATATGGGTGGTGTCGATGTGGTTGTTGACATGAGTGTCATGGTTGTACTCACTTGTCCATCTGGTGTCTCATGTGTAGGAGCGATTTATCAATGGAACAGCCTCACAAGTTGATGGGGAGTTGTCCACTGCATTGACGAACCAGTTGGCATTGATCACGTCTTTGAGTGGAGCTATGCAGCATGTTGTGGATTCGCAGCAGCATCCTCAGGTGCCATTATTTGCGCCTCCTCCTCCTCCACCACCACCTGCTAATTTTCAGGACCCTCATGCTGTTAATATGATTATGATGATGCACTATCAGATGCAGCAGAATATGCAGCAGTTTCAAAACCATCAACGGCATGCCTTGTATAACCATCAGCAGCAGCAGCAGCAGCAAGTTCGGCAGGAGCATCAGATGCAGCAGCAAAACGAGGGGGCTGCGACGCCCTCTGGGCTACAGAAGGATCATGATGTCAAAAAGTATAATGATAAGACATTGATAGTGCCGGCACGGCAGAGAAGCGCATCGAATCGTGTTCCACGGGGGGCTGAGAAGAAGTTGACCTTTTTGTTGCCTGAGACCCCAGTGGATGAGAAAAAGTTGGGTGCTCGGCAAGAAGCCATGGGTGCCGATGAGGTGGAAGTAGCAGAGGCCATGTTGGGCGGTGCGCAAGCCGCCGTGACTCCAGGTTCTTTGGTTGGCGGTGCGGGGAGAACAGCGTCCACGCCAGGAAAGGTGGCATCAACTCCAATGGCTATTGAGGTGTTGACAAATCTATTCACGAGTGCGGCTGATAAGCAAGATACTCCTGTCGATCCCGATGATGATGAGTTTGATTTTGAGGCTCAGCTTGAAGGTGCCACGAAAAAGGTGTGTGTCTGTGTATGTGCATGTTGTCATCTCGCTACTTGTGTACAATTCATGCGTGGTGTTTGTCTTGCAGCCCAAGCGACCTCGAAAGCGCCCAACTACAGCAGTGGCCAAGGCTGCAGCAGCAGCCGCAGCAGCCGTGTCTCGTCCAAAGAAGAGTGGAGAGCAGAGAACATGCAACTGCAAGAGAAGCCAGTGTCTGAAAATGTACTGCGAGTGCTTTGCTGGATCTGGATATTGCTTGCCAGGATGTGCCTGCGTGGGATGCAAAAACTCTGAAGAAAATGTTGACATGGTGAATATTGCGCGGGCGGGCATCCTGATGAAGGATCCTACTGCATTTGATGAAAAGGTTAAAACAAATGGTCACCAGAAGGGGTGTCGGTGCAAACGCTCCAAATGCCTCAAAAAATACTGCGAGTGCTACAATGCTGGAGTTAAATGCAATCCCAATATTTGTCAGTGTATTGGATGTCATAACGCTGGGGAGGCAGAAGATGCACCCGAGGATCCCCCAGAATCTGTACCGGTTGATGGTGATGTCAAGGATGAGGACATGTTTTCTGGAAAAGGATTGCACTTTCCAACACCCGAGCATGGTGCTGGAGATGATACGCAGAAGGATGGTCGACATGCATCGCTTCCAGAAGGCGTATCTTTTGATCGCACATTAAAAGAAGGAACAAAGGAATCGGTCGAGGAGAAGCATAAAGATGCATCTGCCGTCGTGTCATTCATCGAGGCTGCGACGCCAGATGATGTGCTTGACATTGTCAACTCTCCTACGCCACAAATAGAAAAAGTTGAGGAGCAGCCACGACGAATAACAAATGTGACTGCAATTCCCCAGCATGTGAAGGAAAATATAGAGCCCATTCAAAAGAGGCCTAGGCGGGCAGCAAGTGGCGGTGTCTCTGGGGCAGTTGCTGCAGCACGGGCTGATTGGGGACTGGATCACATTTCTCCACCATCGAAACGAGTACCCCAGCCAAGACGATCTGCCCAGGAAACAAAGGCCTTGCTCCTAGAAGCATTGGAAATTCAAAAGTCCAGGGAAGAGGACAAGGACGATGTTGATGTCTTGTCCGCTCTCATTGGGCTCAACTCAACGTCATAGACGCACAGACACGTGTTTCTTGTCATATTATAGAACCCACGACGTCTATACCTCTGCGAGATGACGTTGAAAATCTACACAGGGTACTCTTCTTCTTTTATGAATTTTTGGCCAACCAAACATATCAGATTGCGATCCACGCATAGAGAATCTGCTTTTTTTATACCATTACATCTTAGTTGTTATCATGTCGATGTAAGAAAGGAATACGCATCACGAGGCTCTGGTGCACCCCTCCGTCAACGACCATGATGCACGTCTCCCCCTATCGAGTCACTCTTTTCTGCATCATCCATCCATCCATGCCACAATGTGGATCCATCCATATCCGATTCCCACCTCTGCCGCCTTTCACACTTCCATTAACACATAATATATTGAATTAAACTTGATAACGTCGTCAACAATGCAGGCATCTTTGACCACTTCCATCGCCGCCCGCCGTGGTGTCACTCTCCGTGTTCAGGTACGTCCCATTCTGTATTCGATGAGGCATATAATGCCCAAATTCGAGGCTGCATGCTCGTAAGGTATCCTTAGGAGTGTTTATATCCACTCGATCAATCCTTTGCATGTGTCATTGTGTGACCTGTTGACTCAACACCCATTCTGGTCATGTAGGCCAAGGCCCCACGTGCCATGCGTGCTCAGCGTCTTGTCGTGATGGCAGTTGTACGTGTTTTCATCATGTATTATATGAGATTTAGGCTCTGATGATGAGCACAATGAGCGACTTGTGTTTTCTGGACTCGTGCAGGATAAGGCCGAGGTTCTCGCTGACGTTCGCGAAATCATCGCTGAACAGCTCGGAACTGATCTCGACACCGTACGTTTATGCATATGAATATATTGGATGCGTCGATCAGTCCATTGGTGGTGGTCGAGAATGCGCCTGACATGTTGTCTTGCCCTGCAGGTTGCCCCAGAGTCCAAGTTTGTCGATCTCGGAGCTGATTCCCTCGACACTGTGGAAATCATGATGGCTCTTGAGGAGAAGTTTGATCTTCAGCTCGACGAGGAAGGTGCTGAGAAGATCTCCACTGTTCAGGAAGCTGCTGACCTCATTGCTGAGCAGATCAACTAGATTTGAATACATCACATGTATTGCCACATGGATAAGATTATACGTAGCCATGTTGTAAAACGTGTATCAAGAACAACCTACGCGTGCGAGGATGCATAGATCATCATCCTCGAGTCTCTTCAAGGGACCTGACCTCACAAATTCTGCAAAATTTTCATCTGGAAGCATTACTTCGATGCAGTACATTCTCTCCTGTGGTCCATTATCGATACCATGTGTACTGCCTGGTTGAAACGCGACAATGTCGCCAGGGGCGATGGGAAATCTGCTCCCCTGGCAGAATCCCTCGCCAGTTCCTTGCAGAATGAAAAACATCTCGTACGCCTTTGAATGGACATGAGGCTTTGTCCTGTGTCCAGGCTCGAAGATTTCTACACCAAAGACAAAAGGAATTGGAATACTAGCGAAAGGATCGAACAATAATGCCAGCCGATTTGTTTGGTTTGGGAGCAGAAAGGTGGACACATCTGTCAGGGTCCTCTTCAAAATTTCCGTGGGAAAACGTTCTCCCTCGGGATTCGATAGCATTCGTCGAAAACGAGACATGATATTTTGTGCGTGAAACGCAAACCAATCCGACGGCGATGCATGCTCATCCACATGATGTCCTTGAGAATTGACTCCCAGATTCTGAGCACCTCGCAACAAAACGTCCACATCGTCACTGGAGAGCAGATCTGTTACTGGTGTCATTGAATAATTCTTTGGCCATTTATATGTGTTCATAAACTCGATACACGCCTCGCGAGCTTGCTCAAAGGCACCATCATCATCAAGTGTATTCACCAATGCCCTTGGGATGTACACAACAAATGTCGCCATCCCCCACGACATCCCGCTATAACTTGTATATACCTGAGATGTACTTGTATATGAAACAGATCCATACTTGCACAGAATCGCATCCCCAGGAGACACATGTTCCGTTTCATCTCCATCACAGTGCCGCTCCATCTCTCCACGTCCATGCAGCACAAAACGCAGCTCATACATATCCTGTTCTACCCTTCTGTGTTCATGTACCTCAGCAGCCATTCTATGCATTGCATTGGACCTCGTCTCTGGACCATAAACCCCATGCAATTCAATACAAGCTGTAAAGGGCACCCCCTTTTCTGGGTACAGCAATGGTATGACTACATTCAGACTACTACCCTCTTCCCGTGATCCATGCTGCTGATTCTTTACCATGGAATAAAAACATCGAGCAGACGCCCATGAAAGAAACGACATGCAGTCTCCCTCCAACGAGGACGCAAACGACGGAGTTGAACAACAAATATGTTTACTACGCAAACGCCGCCCCTCGTCAGACCCATAAACCCTACTTGGATGAATATGTACGTCATATCTACTATGAGCAGCTGAACACGGAACGACTCGACCAACGACCAGAGGTCGTCTCGTCTGCTCAACGACACATTTCCAATCAATTGTCGGCGTGATGCTGGTAAAAACCATGACGAGGTCCTCTATGGCCACACTTAGATTTATTTCTTTCGCTGCCATCCTTCATCTGCTTCTGAAACCTCTTCTACAAAGAAAATCCATCTCTTGATTTAATTCCTTATTACGGAGATCCATGCTGCAACGGCCGATCTATTGATTGTGACACGTATTTCCTTCAAGACCAAATACTCCAATTTGTCCATATTTTATATCAACATGCAAGATCCAGTCAAAGCCAAAAGCTTTCCCCCAAAAGCATGGCTTGTTGTCAGCGAGGTGCGAATTCGTTTGCTGCAATGTCCTCTGTTGTTTTCCCTATAGGTCTCCACCCAATCTCCTCGAGAGATCTTTGAAATATTTATGTTGAAATAAAAACCTAGAAACGCCTTGGTGTGACAAAGCTGACCTCTATATTGTTTCCTGTGCAGATTATCTGTGCACTCATTGTGCTGGGAACGTCAGCTGCTGTGATTGACCAATGGTATTCATGGAAATCATGCACGCCCACTCCAAATAACACAGATTGTTTGAATAATTTCCGGGTTGCTTGGACGAATTCTCAGGGATTGATCAACATTGCCTTGTTCACATCTATTCTTGGATTGCTTCTGAGTGCTGCCATTTTGATGGCATATGTTGGTGCGGATCCGGAAGAGAAATTAATTGTTGTGGCAGAGTTTGTCATGTTTGTGCTTTTGTGGATATTCTGGTTTACAAGCATTATTTGCACAACAATTCTGGCTGACAACACAAAGTGGAGTTTGGTCCAAGCATGCTGTGCCTTCTCTTGGTTCTCCTGGTTTGCAGTGACAGCGTCATTGGTGTTATCAATCATTCCAATCTTGCGCTCGTCGAGGAAGCAAAGGGCCAGTGGGTCACGTGATCCTTCTCAGGAAATGACACCTCAGCAAGAAGCCTAGAGTCATATGGATGCCAGCGCTGCAGTCTTTTTCGTACATGTCATGAATTTGTCTATTCCTTGCCACTCTGGTCATGGACGCAGAGCGTATGTAAGGAGAAGGAACTGTCTGTCATGAAAACTCAATCCATGTAATCGAATGAAACGCCATGATCACTCGTGATTGATGGGCACGTCCCAGAAGAAGAAGAAGAAGAAAAAGACTGGTATTATTATTGGATCGACCAATCCACGACTGCAATACACCTACGACATGAACGCGATCGAGCATCACATCTGCTCGTATACTATACAAATAGTAGGACTACAAATCACGTTTGTGCTTTCTCTGCTTCCGTACAAATCCAATGCAAGGCAAGAGCATCTTGACTCTCTTCTGTGTCCTTTTGGGTCTCGTCTGCGTCCAAGCTGCACGAACCCTATCTCAATCGGTACGCAGTAGTATGTATTGAATGCAGCATCGTTTCTGCTGACGTGATACTACCATGATACACGCAGGGTGGCTGTGACTCATCGCCTGGAAATCCTGTCCCTGAGGAATGCTCTGGAGGTCTGTTCTCTGGAAATCAGTGGGACAATGATGAGATTGAGTGCAACTTTGGAGGACGACAGTTGAAATGTGATCTCGATGAGGACCTCATTGGAGACAACGATATCGAGTGTGAACTGGAAGGGCCAGGCAATGACATTGAGTTTGACTGCAATGTGGATTCCAATTGCAACGTGGTCTGTGGCCCAGAGCTTGCCCAAATAATCCCTGCAGAGTACTACAGTACTGTCAAGTCCATCTTGGATGCCTGGAAACCAGATGATTGATACATTGTTTCATGAAGACTCGATATTATCAAAGTATCCACATAAAAGAAGATGTTCTGTAAATAGTCAATTGCAAATATAGCGCATTGAAATCCGACTACCTCGTATGAATGACAAAAGAATCTAATAAATAAAAAAAAACAGTGAAATCAGAGAAGAAGAAGAGGGCGATCAGCAACACATAGCTGACGCATCATGTTGTTGTTGCTGGCAGGGATGATTCGCAGAACAGCATTCATAACACTGCTTCTGCTCTCATTGACACTCCAACCTGCTTATTGTCGAATATTGTGCGTATAAATGTGCAAATATCTATGGATTATAAACAATAGGATCCCAAATTGCCTGTCAACGCGAACGTTGACTCTCGTTGACACGTGTTCACCAACTCTATGCATGCATATACACTGCAGATCGGAATATAATAGCGAATTTACGAGTGATTTACTTCCTATCGGTCCCTTGTTGCCTCCGAGATCGAAGGACCCACCTTCAGAGCCTCTATCCAAGGACGGGGACGCTCCTCCAGCCCTGGATGGTGAAGACAAGACCTTTATTATAGACAAAGGCGTCTGCCTCACGTCATCAAATATGTTCAATGAGACACTTTGCAGACAATTAGATAGGCGTGTGAGGACCTTTACATGCACAGATATTGGTCCCATTGAGGGAGTAGACTGTTCCATACCATACATTGTAGATCGATGTGATTCAATCTGGATGTGGAAGGAAGCGTTCTGTCTAAAGTCGTGTGGTCGGTGCGGCAAAGAAGGATGTACAGACGTCCCTCCGCCTGGTGCGTCATCATGTGATTTTTCTCAGTGTGACAGCCCAGAATATCTACAGGATGGGTCGCCATACTGCCTCGCGACATGCAGACGGTGTAGCTACACAAACGTTGAGTGATTCAAGGAGAAAACTACTTGATCGGTGTCTCAGGCAACGTATGTTCCTCTACCATGTTGAATATATATCTGTGTATGCATGTTTGTTCAAAAGTAAAATCAAAGAATTCAAATGTAAAAGAAAGAATGCTGGATCTTCATCATGGAGCCAGACTGATTGTTGCCATTTTCAATATATTTTCAGTATTTCACCAATGGATTTGGATCGAATAGTCAAGATTGTACAACTAGACTCGCTCGAACGAGCGTCTTTAAGCCAAGAAGAGTCGGTTTTGGCCGTGCTCGGTGCAGGGACGCTGTATTTTCTTACAAGGGCTGTTTTGGATCAGCATGGAACGAATAATGGGATAACTATAACCTCACCAAAAGATATTATTCAATATGGGGTTGGAACTGGGGTTCAGGGACTTATATCGAGGTATTTGTGTACGCCTCGGGTGGTTGCGATTTGTGTGACCAATCACTCGCTGCCGTCTCTTCCAAAAGGGGTTGGGAACTTGGCCAACCTGAGGGAGATAAATGTGAGTGGTAACTTAATCGAGCAGATCCCTGAGGAGATTGGTCGGCTGCGTAGGTTGGAAACGTTGGATATCCATAACAACTGTATCCGTGAGCTGCCAGAGTCCTTGGGAGGACTCGCATCGTTGCAAGAACTCAATGCCATGGGGAATCGAATCGAGCGGGTACCAGAGTCTTTGGGGCGATTAAGATCGCTTCAGGTTCTTGGCTTGAAGGATAACTGTTTGACAGAGTTGCCTGATGTGTTTTCAGGCCTCCAGGAGTTGCGAGAAGTCTATCTGACTGGGAACACGTTGGAAAGCTTGCCAGATAGCATGTGCGAGTGTCAGTCGTTGGTGAAAATTCAACTGTCTCATAATGGGACGCTGAAGCATCTTCCCGAGAATATTGGGCAGTTGAGCCGGCTGGAATTGTTCAGAGCTGCATGCTGCGATTTGCAACATATTCCAGAATCGCTGATGAATGCACACAGTCTTTCATGGCTGAGTATCGCAGGGAACCCATTGGCAGGATCATTGAAGAAACCGAACGCACCATGTGTGTCGATTGATGATGTCATGGTTGGAAAAAAACTGGGTGATGGAGCCAGTGGTGAGGTGTTTGAAGGGGAGTATAAGAAGAAGCAGGTTGCAGTGAAACTGTTCAGGAAAGATACGTCACCGGACGGACATTGTGAGGACGAGATTGCTATCGCATGTATGTTGCATGATGATAATCTTGTCAATGTACTTGCAAGGATAGATCATCCCCATTTGGGAGTTGTGATGGAGTTTGTTGAGGGGAGCCCCTTGGCACTCAAGCCTAACAAAGACTCTGTGTTACGATGTCGATGGAAGGAAGGTCAATTATTCCCGATATCGTTCGTGCTTCGGTGTTTATCAAGCGTGTCTGGAGCGCTCGAGCACATGCATGCCAAGGGCATTGCCCATGGAGATGTGTATGCTCATAATGTCCTTGCCAGAGATGATGGAACATCAATTCTCTGTGACTATGGTGCTGCATTCGCGTATCAACGATCCAATAAACAGCATGGATTGTTTGAACTCCACGATGTCAGAGCATTTGGGCTATTGGTGCGAGACCTCATCGAGCGAGTTGACATCTCCTTTGCTGACATGGAGACTGCCATTGACTGTCAAAAGCAGTTGTTGATCATCTCGCAGCAATGCCTTGCTGTGGATCCCCACAAAAGACCGACATTTGCTGCACTTGCTCGTAAAATTCGATCGCTGGAGCGAGCTTCTGCCTCAACTGGTAGAACCCCTCGATCAGACTCGAGAATATTCTTCTCACGACATGCAAAACATAATGCCAACAGCCGTTCATCTGGCTCCCAGACTGCTCGTTAAATGATATTATTTAAAATTATCATGTATCATTGAATGTTTTATGTACAGCATCCTGAACATCTTTATTCGACGCAGACGCTGCCATACCCTTCATTAACATTTCTGACAGTGCAGCATCCTGCCCATTGGATGACTCGTCAAACTCTGCAACAACATAATCACCATCCTCGCATCCAAATGATATCTTGGTACCCGGAGATACCATATAATCTACCGATGGCCGAATCTGAGCCCCATTCATAAATGTACACGTGTCACCAGTGGGTATAAGCGAATCTTCATCCACTGCTGTCAATGAGCGGCAAAACAACCTCCCCGATCGATATTCAAACTGACAATGCTCATCTTGAACACGCTCATCTTCTACGCGAATGGTCGCATTACTGTTATTTCTAGATCCAACAATGACAACAGATCCTCCTTTTCCTCCCTGCATAATACAATGCACATGCCAAAGTCAACCCAACAACCAAAGTGGTTGAGATGGAATCATCTCACCAGGCAGATCCTCTGATACCTTGAAACAGAAATGACTTGGTCGTACCTCTGGCATCTCTATTGAGCTCCCATCTCGTCGTCTCAGAACAGGACGCTGCTGCCCAGAACTTGCATTCGCAACCCATGCTGAAAGAACTCGGGGTTGCCTTGTCGCAAACGCATACCCCACCATCTCGAGACTTTCTTTTTTACAAGTATTCACGTGAATAATAATAATAATAATAAGCTAGGTGTATCTACGCGTGCATCGGCACTATGTGTTTGTTTCACGGGAGGCATTGCAACCTATGGCACAGGTTGCATCCAGCAGATGGCAGCATTTTACAAAAGATGATCCAATGCTGCCAACACAACTGTCAGATAGTTGATCACATATCGAGCGCCCATTGCAAACCCTGCATCTGTAGCTTGCTGCAGGTCCTGATTCTGAGACTGAATGTTTGATGGCTCAAAGACACTTCCACCTGTATTGGCATCACCCTCTTGGCCCTGTTTCTGTTCCACTTGGGGCGGTGCCACCTGACCATTCTCATTCTCTTGCTGCGATGATTGCTTTAATGTGCAAGCGCACGCCGATGCAACGGCAAATGACCCATCAGTTGCAGAGGAGGAGTTGTCACACTTGAACTCTGCCACAAACCCTTCTGGACACGAGTTCATGCATGCGGACTGTGCCTCTTCACACGTTGAATTGGTGGTTGCATTCCACATGGATGGAGATGGATCCATCGTGCCGCCCTCCGTGGTGGCTGTGGCGTCTGTAGCAGAAGACCCCCCTGGAGATGTGCAAGCACATGCCGATGCCAGAGAGACACTCGTTCCACTCTTCTTATTCTCACATGTAAACTCGGGCACAGTCCCTTTAGGACATGATGTCTCGCATGAAGCTCTCTCCTCATCACAACGACTCTCAGATGGTGGCTCCACAGTGGATGCCCTTTCCAATGGAACATCATTCACCTCAACCCATCCCCCAGAACCAGTGCATGAACAACTGAATGCCGCCCCACCTTTACTATCATCACAGTCAAAGTTATACTTTGAACCAGAGCCACAGCGATTCTTACACGCCTGCTCTTCCTCAGAGCATGTTGCCACTGCATGATGCTGAGAAACCAACACCATGATGCATGCAGCAAAAATAGTACGCTTCAACGCCATTCTTGACGAAATGTATACCTGTAATCAGAAGTCTTCTCGATACTTGAAAGTAATATAAATTATTATTTTAGATAATGCTCACCGGTGGGCATCTTTTAGGATTCAAATACCTCTTCTTCTACCTGCAGCGTGTTTCATGCAACTGTCTCGGATGGATCGACTCCAACAACGTGGCAAATACCCGCTCGATACCCGTGTCACAGTTGCACACGTGGTATAATTTTTAAATCATTTTTACAGAATGTATGCATATACACCATTGGTAAACAGTAAAGTCCTACTAGTGGTGGTATAAAGATTAGAGAGGAATGCCAGCCAAGTCACATCCCAACTTCACCCATTCTGGAATTGTCTCTGGATTGGGATAATGCCGTGCTACGGCATCCCTGACATAGTCTGGAAAGGTACCATCTTCGATCGCTGCTCTAATCTCCTTTGTTAAACGTTGCATGAAGGCGACATTGTGATATGTGAGGAGATTACTTGCAAAGGATATATTCCTTGACACAAGAGGGTGGAGGTACGCCCTGGTATATTTGGTACACACCATGCATGGGCATCCTTCCTGAAGTGGTCTAAAATCCTTTGCATAGCACGACTGTTTGACTTTGAGGACTCCCTCTGGAACGAGTGCAACGCCGAATCGAGCTGTTCTTGTTGGATAGACAGAATCATACATATCAGCGCCCAAGGCAGAGCAGAGAATAATATCCAAAGGATATCCAATCCCCATGACATATCTGGGTTTGTTGGCAGGAAGACCTGCCGTGCATTGGGCCACCACACGGATAAATGACGACTTGTCTTCCCCTCCAGCAAGACCTCCAATGGCATAGCCAGGGGCATTTCGTTCAATGAGGCCCTTCATACTAATGTCTCTCAGCCGAGGGTCCAGTCCTCCTTGGACAATGGGAAAGAGACTCTGCTCATGGGGTCGAGAATGAGCTGCTATGCATCGATCAATCCATCTCGTTGTTCTATGGGTAGCCTCTTCAAATCGGGCTGGGTCTGCTGCCGTGCTGGGAACAACATCATCCAATGCCATGATGATATCAGCACCAAGTCTATTCTGTACAGCAATGGAATGCTCTGGCGTCAAAAGCATGGTGTGACCATCTGTAGGTGATTGAAATGTCACCCCCTGTTCCGTTATATCCGCCAAATGGAGTAGCGACACCATCTGAAACCCCCCAGAATCAGTCAGCATGCCCCTGTCCCAGTCAACAAACGAGTGCAGTCCACCCATTGAATCCACCAATTCTGACCCTGGTCTATTCTCTAAATGATATGTATTTCCTAGAATAACATGACAGTCGACATCTCTCAACTGCTGGCTCGTCAGCCCCTTGACAGTCCCTTCAATATCAACAGCGTGAATTAGCATTATTAATGACTGCTATACAATGCAGCACATGATGATGTGCACCATACCTTGTGTCCCTACTGGCATAAACATTGGTGTGTGACATGTGCAATGAGGTAACGTCATACGAGAAGACCGAGCCCTACCGCATTCCGCAACTACTCGGAAGGACAAGGCTGGTGACTCGGACCAAGGCAGACGATGGCGATCATCCTTTCCTCCAACAGTATCACCCATATCTTGCCCCATGTGAAGATTCTTCTATATATTCAAATTATTCTAATGAAGGGTCATATGCATATTGACGAAGATGACTTCAAAATCGTGCCATGCATGACATGTCACTTGTTTTTTGCAAAAAGTTTCTGCAGTTTCTATCCTTATTCCTCAACAACTTGGCAGGCTATATTCGTTTCTAGAATTCTGGAATAATACCAGAAATAAGACTGAGATCCTTGAGATGCTGTTTCAAAAGCATCAAAACAAGCCTGTCGAGAGAGATCTCCACAAGTAGAGATCTTCACCTGTGCACGCAAGCCTCTTGCACTCATGAGTGTGACTGCCCTTCAAATGTCGTCTCTGATTGGAGGGAATCTTCTCTGCCCTACGACAACAGAAAGATTCCGCCATTGGTACAACAAGACGATACGAAGTGGCCAAATCTGTTCAATTACTATCGACCTATGATTTCTGATAGGACACGCAGCTACTGATTTTTGTGATACGAGTGTGAGAACACTTTTCGGTTGGTCGCGCTTTCCACCTTGTTTTTGTTCTTGTTTATTCTCTTGCGATTACAAGAATCTGCCAGCAGATAGACAACCATCTATTCAGAGAGCAATATTATTTTATTTTACTCGATAAGCATGTATCTGAAGGAACCGCACGTGCTGAGAAACGAATCAGTCCATGAGAGACAGCAGCAGTTCAGAGTGAGCGACGGACTCGGAATCACACAGCAGTAGGGGAGGCACGAAAGAGTAAGATTTTTGTTAAGAAGATGTCAAACCCATCTTCGTCTAGCTCGGATAGTCGTCGGAAAGGGACATTTCTGACAAAGAGAGTGGGCAAGTACCTGGTTGGGAGGACCATTGGGGAAGGAACGTATGCCAAGGTCAAGTATGCTCAGCATATGGAGACGGGCAAGGCGTACGCCCTCAAGGTGATGGCGAAGGATTTGTTGATTGAAAGGGGGATGGTGGAGCAGGTGAAGAAGGAGATTGGGATACTGAAAAAGTTGAAGCACCCACATATAGTGAATTTGCACGAGGTGATGAGTTCCAAGGATAAAATATTCATGGTGATGGAATTAGTGACTGGTGGGGATTTGTTCGACAAAATAGCAATACAGGGGCCTTTCAAAGAGGATGAGGCAAAAGTGATGTTCACGCAGATTTTGGCAGCTGTGACATTTTCCCATGAGCAAGGTGTGTGTCACAGGGATTTAAAGCCTGAGAATGTCTTATTGACCTCTGAGGGCGAGGCAAAGCTCTCTGATTTCGGATTGGGTACTATTCGGCAAGAAGAATTGAACGAGCAGTTGGATTTGATGAACACTGTGTGTGGTACCCCGAATTATGCAGCACCAGAAGTTGTGAGTAGAAAGCCATATAGTGGGTATGCAGCAGATATTTGGTCCTTGGGCGCAGTGCTGTATGTGATATTGGCAGGTTGTTTACCTTTTGATGAAGATAACATGGTGACCTTGTTTGAGAAGATTTCAAAGGCCGAGTTCAATATTCCAGCGTGGGCGTCTCCTGAGGCGGCTGATTTGTTGCGGAGCATGATTCAGGTGAATCCGGATGCTAGGCCTACTGCGGAAGATGTGTGGAAGTTTCCCTGGATATCGACAGATTTTCAGAAGACGGATTCATATGGGACTGTTTCTGAAATAAGCACGGCCGATGACGTTGAGGTGTTTGAAGCCGTTGATACTGCGCATCTCCAATCAACACGGTATAGAAGTTTGAACAGTCTTGGCCGGGCAGATGATACGAATTTGACTGCATTTGACCTGATCAACGATTTTATTGATCTTTCAGGGATGTTTGAGGCGAAAGATGACTTGATAAAACGACACACGCAATTTACAACAGAGGCCAGCTTGCCTGATGTATTTGATGAGATTGAACAAGTTGTTGTCGCTCTTGGGAGCGGTAAGGTTGAAAAACGCACGAGAAATGTACTAAGATTATATGTCAAGACAATGAAGGGCATCGTGAAGGTGGCTATTCATGTGAAGCAATTGCAAAGCGGGAACAAGATTGTTGATGTGCAAAAAGTGACAGGGAACACGGCAGAATTTTACAAGTGGTATTCGGATCTGATGACAGCCTTATCAAGAAATATTTATCAGACTCCAGATCCTAAATCGTCCAAGATGCACGTGGTGTCGAAAATGAATGCTTTTGAATTGATAGGAAGGAACCTTAGCCTGGGGGCCCTGTTTGAAACCGTAGAAGAGAGCTCCATGGGACACGTGCAGTTCAGCACCAAGGCAAATATTAAAGATGTTTTGATGCGAATAAAAGAAGGGACACTTGAACTGGGAGGATTTGTCGACCACTTTGATATTGATGCTGATCATATGGATCTTGTCGCCCCAATCGGTGGCAGAAGAGGCATGGCTGTGACTGTGAGGTACTTTGAAGTGCTTCCCTCAATATTTGTCGTCCAGTTGACAAAACGACTCGGCAGCATGATTGATCTATGCAAATTCTATAACAGACTTGCGGATAGATACCTGGATGACCTGATGATGAAGCGAAAGGATGGCAGAATTCCTCATCCGCGAGCAGCTGCATTAAACTCATTCGTATCGGTGCGATCACTCGGTGGATCGTCGAAAGCAGGGACATCAAAACCATCGTCGACACATACGAATGCACGGTATTGATCGGCATCATTATTGGATCAGGCTCTCGTCTTCAATAATAATCTCTCTGTCTTGGGAGATCTATTAGTATTGAAAGCGCATGGTCCAAAATCAAATCAATTTTACATGATATCATTATTTAATAATAACAATGAGCATTCCATAGCAAGTAATTCATTCGAAAGAGACAACGCTGCTCGTCCGTTGGACAACCATGCTTGGACAACGGAGTTTTTTTCACCTGGGAGGGGAAGGAACCTCTTCAACGCACATGCATAGAATTCTGCACGTAAATGAAGTAGTTTTGTTAAATGCGGGAAGGAATCGGAGATCGCCAAGCCTGTGTGGCTCGACTTTCCAAGAGGTTCAGGCAGCGACTCTTGCTGCAGACCAGAAAACCTGGAAAACTGGGATTGCACGGGGCAAGGATACTGTAAATTCTATAGATGAAGTTAAAAAGGTACGTATCTAATGGCCTATCTGAAACATTATGGTCTTCTTCGAGGAGCCTGGTCGTCTGGATATAATTGTGCCCTGACATGAATTCTTCTTCATACAGGCCCAACAAACAAACAATGCGCTGCCAGAATTCATTTTAGATCTTATGGATCCATCAAAGGAACCACGATTGGCAGAATATAGCTGTGCAGGGTTGTTGAACTCTGCTCACAACGCTTCTCTGGACAAGGTACTGTGTAGCTTGGCAAGGCATGCTGCCACGAGAAAGAGAGCGCTTGCATTGTTCGAGTGGCTTGTTGAGAATAATCACGAGTTTGATGAGCGTCTCTGCGCATCGATGATGCGTATCTGCAGTAGGAGAGGGCAACATGGCAGAGCCCTGGAGATTTATGAGTGGATGCGGCAGAGTAAAGACTGTGGAGGAGCTGGCCTTTCGTGCTCTGTATTTACATATACTACAGCAATGAAGGCAGCTATCATGGATAAGCAATATGATTATGCGGTGGGGATATGGAACCATGCCAAGGTGGCAATACCTGGGGAAATGGATTCCCAGATTTACACGGTGTTGATTGAAGCGCTTGATGGCAAGGGAGATTTTGATAAAGCAATAGACACATTCTACGCGACACGGGAAAAGTGCATGGATAAGAGCAGTGTAATGTACGCATACACTGCTGCCATGACAGCAGCAACCCACGGGTCGCGCTATGAAGAGGCATACAGACTCTGGGATGATTTGAAGATGCAGGGCATGAGGCCTTCGGCCCATGCGTATTCGGCCATCATCAAAGCGCATGGAAAAGCAGGTGATTGGAAGAGTGCTGTGAGAAAATTCAATGACATGATACAGCATGGTGTTTCACCTGATGTGGTGACATGCACAGCACTGATTGATGCCTTGGGCACAAATGGATGTTGGAATAAAGCTGAAAGGATACTTCATTGGATGCAAGCAAAGAAGATCAATCCAAATGTGCGAACATATACTGCTTTAGTGTCGACATATGCAAAATATGGCAGCATTGATAAGGCCCTAGACTTGTTTGATCAGATGTACTCTGGTGCCCTTGGCAAAGGTAATGTACCAAACGAATACACTGTCTCAATTTTATTACGCCAACTAGCGGAAAAGGGCCTATGGAAGGATGCAGAAGGAATATTCTATTCCATTCAGCGAGATGCAATGGACAGAAAGAAAAAGTCAGCTCCTCGTATACTGTTGAACAATGTCATCTATGGGTCTATGATGTATGCATATGAGCGATCTGGATGCTGGAAACAAGCATTGGAATTATTATCTCTCTATGCATCAACTCAGAGAGATATGTCTCTGATTGCTGACAATGATACCATCATCTACAACACAGCCTTGTCGGCCCTCGCCAAGAATGGTCAGATGACTGCAGCAGAGGACGTGTATGCTGATATCAAATACCCAGACCAAGTGACGTATGAGACAATGATTGCCGGGTACGGTATAGCAGGAAATGCACAAAAAGCTGAATACTTTTTCAGTCTTTTAGAGCAAGAAGGGATGTCCCCGCATGATTATGCATATTGTGGCTTGGTCGCTGGCTATTCAATTCAAGGAAAGTTCCACAAGGCACTGCATGTGTATCACAGAGCACAACAAGCAGGCTTGAGGCCAACAGTCCACTTGTACAACGCTTTGATCGCATGCTGCGATAGATTTCACAAATATGAAAAGGCCATAGCCCTTTTACAGGAGATGAAGGATAACAACATCAAAGGCAACTCTATGACGCAGAGCCTAAAGGTCACCATCTGCACTGCAGGAGTTCGTTCTGTGGAATCACAGCAAGCTGCCATCACAGCTATATCTGCTGCTGTCGCCGCTGCTGGAAGCATCATGATCCGAGCAGGAGTGTTCTAATCACAAGAAGATCCGCTCTCCAAACGGATCCCATATTTTTTTCATTTCATTTAAAACTGTATTGTAACAATTTTAAGAATACAGTGATCACAATGGTTGCCGCATTGCGAGTATCACACGGTGTCGTCCAAAGTGGCAGGTCTGTCCACAGACGATCCTTGGTACCACACAAACACTGCGTTGCCGTTCCTCGTCAAACACTGCAGCCATCACAGGCAATTGGATTTGAGAATGCTCCTGTTGAATTCATTGTCGGTGGCGGGGTTCTTGTTGTGGGAAGCATTGCCTTTTTGGTGAACGAAGCTCTCAAGGCTGGGAAGGATTTGGAGGGCAATCAGGTTGCCAATGCTGGCGAATTGACTGATGAGCCAGCTCCATTACCACGTGAGAATGCAGTTCTTGTGTTTGGTGCATCTGGTCGGTGCGGCAAAGAAATTGTGGCAAAGTTATTGAAGAGTGGCAGAACTGTTGTTGCAGCTGTACGGGATTCTGCAAAGGCCATGAGCGCGTTCAAGGAGTATGGTATTTCGGAAGGTGCCCAGAAGAATGGTGGTATCTTATTTGTTGAGGACGCTGTTGATGTGACGCAACCAGAGATGCTGAGTGGGGACCTGTTCAAGGGGGTGACACAAGTGGTCGTTGCAACTGGAGCTGTGTTTGGTAGAGATTCAAATGGTAATATGGGGTATATCGATGGGATGACACCAGAAAAAGTTGATGCAAAGGGTGTGGAAGCAATTGCGGCTGCGGCGGCAAAGTTTGTGCCAAAGCAGAAGCAGGAAGATGTCATGGTCATTCCAATGGCATCTGAGAAAGACTTGGAGCGATGGCAAAAGCTCGATGATGTCATCATGGGAGGAAATAGTGACAGTGCATTGGGATTGAATGAAACATCTACTGGGTTTACTTGGTCAGGGAAATTGGTTGTGGAGGGAGGGGGATTTTGTGGTGCCCGTTCGTATCCAGACACGGTGGATTTGTCAGGCTATGATGGTGTCAGTCTGCGTGTCAAAGGGTCTGGTGAGACATTAAAGCTGAATATAAAGACTGATGATCTCAATGAGCCAGAAGATACCTATCAAGCAACGTTTGATGTTCCAGATGGGGAATGGGGGGATGTGTTTATTCCATGGCATGAATTTGTTCCTGTCAAGAGGGCACGATCTGTTGCGGATGGTCCACCTTTGAACCCCAGAGCAATTCAACAATTTGGGCTTGTCTACAGCAGATTCTCATTCAATGGATTCCCAAACCCTGCTTTCAAGCCAGGGGAATTCTCCATTGAATTTGATGGTGGTATCAAAGCTGTGAAAAAGGTCAAGCCTCAGATCCTTTTGATTTCTTCAGCTGGTGTTGAGCGCAATGCACTTGTGGGTAATGATGAAGAAAAGCGCAAACAGGAAATTCCTATTGTTCAACTGAATCCTGGAGGAATCTTAAATCACAAGTACAGTGGTGAAATAGCTGTCCGGTCTTGTGGCCTCCCATATGCAGTCCTTCGACCCACAGGAATGAGTGATGATGCAGATCAGGCAGCTCCTTCGTTGTTGGAGATGTCGCAGGGTGACAGAATCACAGGTAAAATCGCTCGGAGTGACGTAGCACAAATTGTTGATGCTACTCTGGGCTTTTTTGATGCGACTGGTAAGACTGTTGAGATTCGCCGTAGTGAAGCATCAGATGCTCAAGGAAAGTCCATGGCTGATACACAAGTCCAAAAACTGTACCTTTCAATGTCCAAGGATACTGTACGAACGCGTCAGGGATTATTACCTTTCCCAGCACCAGTGGATCCACCTGCACCAGTCTCTGAAGAAAGGAAGGAGGAAATTTTGGCAGATCCCCGAGTGAAGGCTGCAACAGAACGAGGCGCAGGTGGCAGAGTGCGAGATGCTGACGAGGAAAATGCAACAACGTTGACAACCATGGAGGATGCATCTCGAACTGCATCAAACTATGAGGGAAAAGAAGGAGCCCGGGAATGGATCCGACGGTGGAGAGCAAAGACGTTGGAAAAACAACTTCCAGAAGAGGTCAAGGCATAATCTTACAATTATTATTCACCGTGTAATCGTACTTTTAATGGAATTTTCCATTCTAATCTCTTGATTTCTTCTTCTCCTTTCAATCGCGCATAGAAATGGAAACGCAAGCCCCACTCAAGGGTTATCAGACTTGTCTTGAAATTCGGTGCTGCGTCTGCAGGCAACGAAAACATAAAGTACGACGTCAACATGTCAGCACTCAACTGAATACACTCGTCAATTGTTTGATTCAAACAGCCATTCATCGCCATGCTTCTACCTCGAGCTTGCCACTTCTCAGCGACCCTCTCTTCCATTTCCAACGCAACAACAAATTTATGACATTGCACACGAGATGGGTGCTCTGGAAATTCAATTGTACCAGCCACAGTCTTACCCGGACCAAGAGCGCAATCAACATGACCTGACCCATGTAAATGTATATTTGCCAACGGAACGTCTTCCATTTTCAATCTAAAGCTCGAAACACCGCCCTGCCCATCGAATATCCTACTACTGGTTGATTCCATTGGACTCTTTGTTTCAGAATCCAAAATCTCTGATATCTCAGACTCTGGGATCACGGACACGAACCTCCCCACATTCGCTTGAGATGTCATCATTAAACGCTTCTTTAACAATTCAGCTGGAGGAAGGTCAGTATCTAAAGACGCTGTCCTGGACAAACGATCACCCTGATACGCAGGACTATATGGTGTTGAATTCTGAGATTCAGACATTAAAGAGTCAACTTGTTGCACCGCATCTTCGAGTGTCGTCCCAACATCTACTTCCCAACACATAATTTTGAGGGAATCGTCACAGTCTTCAGCTGGGTCATACAGCATGTTGGACAGGCGTGGCCACACATGCACAGCTTGCCGCACATGTGCACTCTGCAAACCAGACGTACGAACATCTTCCCCACTACCACAGCATCTATACGTCACTTCGATATTCATCATGTACGAATATCGCGCGACAATCCCTCTAAACGTCGGCGGAAGCCACTCTGGCAATGTAAACCTCAACAAAAATACCCGACGAGCACCTTCCCCAAAACCACCCCTCGCCGCAGCACGGAGATCACCCCTCACCACTGGTCTCTGTATTCTTCTAGAATCAGTATTCAATTTCGCATCACCTGATCTATATTCTTTCGACACCCACGATGTATCAACACGCTCAATACCCTCAACATGAACCAACACCTGATCCAGCATGTACGAATTCTCAGCAACTGCAGACGGGTCCACGTACAACAGAGCACTCACAGCATCTCCAGGCATATATCCCTGCGATCCCTGGCATATTTCCAAGAAGAGACCCCGTGTACCCTTCATAGTACTATTATGTACATGTACAGCCAGTCAGCCAGTGGTATGTATATCTTTAGTGAGTATGCTACTAGAACTGCGTTCCTTTTTCTGTGTGTGTGCTAATCTATCTATCAGCAAATATTCCACCAAGTAATTGTTCTGATATTTAAAAAAAACATAAATCCCGTCTTCTTCTCAGGGAATAATACTACTAGGGACTAGATGGATGAGTCGAATTCTTCTTTTTTTCATGTCAACCATTCTTTCAATCGCATACCCACTCAGTATAATGGACGCAGAAAGTGACTGATCGTTTTAAAATAAATAAGAATGCTATGCATACTGAGTGGATATGGAAGCTCTGGTCCCATTCTGTTCAACCTGCCCTCCGTACTCTTTATTTGAATAGTTTTTGTACAAAAATTCAAATCTTCATCTCAGTATAGATGCCATTCTTATGGAGATTACACTTTAAAAAATAATAATTAATACAAATGAAACCATATGAGCAGCAATTGAGGCATAGAGAATCGTTTGCTTCCAACGGAAATTGCAACTGAATAACACTTGTTGTTTACAAGTGTTTTTGATACGATTTTCCATCAGGGATAATTCATAGATAAATATACTTGGTATTTTACATGCGGAATAGTCAAGGAAAGGCACTCTCGTCTCATGATGACTGGAGATCTCACCAGCAGCAGCAACAACAACAACCACCTGGTACAGAGGAGGAACGTGCTTCAGTTCGCGTGTGCCAGGAGGCTCTGTCGAGTTTTATCGAGACATTGTGTTGCTCATTATGCCATAAATTAATGGAGCAGCCAAACACATTTTCGACATGTGGGCATACATTTTGTCGACCATGTGTTCTGTCTAGACTGGAGGGGGTTGGAATTTCGTCCTCAGTGTGTCCAGAATGCCAGCAACCAGGGTGGAAGAAGGATTTACATACGAATCATCAAGTTATGAATGCAGTGCAGCATGTCAAATCCTTGATGAAAGAGGTAGGGGCACAGTATTGTAGGAGGCAATCAACAATTGCAACGCTCCAGGAGGATGTTGCATTGATTGAATCCGTGTTGCAGCTGTGTCATACGATACCGGTGTTGGAGTCGCCAATTGTGGTGCCAGACTCTCAGGAAGAGTCGCAGAAGCGTCGTCGGGGTGACTTTGGTAGTACACTGAAGGATAGAAATGTTGCAATGCGGCCTAGTGTGGGAATACGGAAATTGTGGGAGAGACGGCTCAAGCCGAGGAAGCGGGAGGGACAGATACGGATGGTGGTGGATGCTCTCAAGACTATAGATCCTCTCTTGTGTGAAGATTTTGCGGCCAAGTTTCAGGGGGATGTGCAGATTGATTCTCATGTCACAAAGGAGACGACACATATTGTGGTGGAGACAAATGCCAGTCTTTTGGCAATGAGGCGGACCCGAAAGTATATTGAAGGTTGTGCTCTGGGGTGTTGGATTGTGTCACATGCATGGATAGATGCTTCGATTCAGGCTGGAGAAATTGTCGATGAGCGGAACTATCAAGTGAAGGGGTATGCATTGAAAAACACGACACAAGTGGATCGATTGGTACAAGCAGATGCGTGGAATATTCCTGAAAAATCAAGGCTTCGACATCTCGCAGGAAAGAAGGGCATATTTCATGGTATGACGTTTGTAGTAGGGAGCGTGCGGGGTGAAGAAGAGAAGGGAGGTTCTCGCTTAAAAAAGAGGCAAGAGCTCACGCATTTGATTCATCTAGCAGATGGGACAGTAGTTACGATGGATGATGATTTTACTGCGTCTGTCAAACATGCAATTGGTGTTGTGTGCTCTAATAATGATCCTTCAGAAAAGAAACTGCGAAAACTAGGTTGTGCATGCATCATGCCTTCAGTGTGGCTTTATGATTGCATTACATCAGGGAAAGTGTTACAAACACAATCATATTCACAATCGCACATGAAATCAAAATCAAAATGATGGATATATCTTGCATCTCAGCAATCACTTTTGCCGTGGTTCGTCAACTATATGTATGTGTAATTCAATAAACAGTCTCAGTCCATATTTTGCGGGGATGGATGTGTTTGTGGATGGGTGCTGCCTTGGCCGGGCTTTTGACGTTTTGCCTAAAGTACAGGTACTCGTCACCATTAGCAGCGAACATATTGCCAGGCGGACTGTATCTGCAGACCACAAATAGCCAATTCCCGCTTGTACCGAATGGACTATTTTGGCCACCTGGGCACATGGCTCTTGCGCAGCCAAGTTTAGAGGTGGATGCCCAGACCATTTGAGTAAAGTGCCCAATATCCCAAAAATCCGAATTCTGAGGATTGTTGAAATCATATGCAGAGACCTCACTGTACCAAGTTTCCCCAGCCTATGTGTAGAGGGTATCTACTGGATATCCACCGGCTGCAAATAGGTTTTCGCCGCCAGCATTAGAATGTTCCCACCGACACTGAGAAGCCCATTGAGCTGCTCCGCTGGCGAGAGAGGAAGACCACACCAGTGGTGGGGATTGGTGAATTGCTCGATAGTCATTGTGCAATTGAAGAATCGTGTTGATATCCTCAGTCGAATCATAAATCAAGGTTGACTGGCCCCAAGCACCTTGGTACATTGCCATGTGAGCAAGCACAAGCACAAATACGTTGCATACTGAGACCTTCATCATGCTGGACGACGTTTCACCTAATACAAGTATAATCATTTATTTGTTTTGCTCCACCAGTCATCGATACATTCTTATAAGCGACTGCTTATCTGTCAGTTCGTATCCACAATATTCCCCAATAAGGGCAATACAAAATGGTTCCTCCATACAAGGTTTGCATCACCAAGGAGACTCAATCATGGCACGTCAGCACCCCTTTTTTTTATTCAGACATACCTTGTATTTCTTTCCTTTGACTCTTTTCAGATCCCACCTATCATAGAATGTCTTATCTTTCACTGCCTTGGTCAATAATGCCATGACCTCCTTCTCGGTTCCTCTTGAAACTGTTGTGCGGACAATGACATATGATACATCCTTGGGCTTTTGGATACATGAAAACGACAACTTGCAAAATGAAAATTTGCCATTGATGATATCCGACACAGCCTGGGCTCCTGCCTGTCCCGCCCCGTTGTCACAAGACTTTCCCTTGCCATGAATCTTGAGCTTGACTGTTTTTGTTTTGCCATTGCATTGTGCTTGTGGCTCTGGCTCTGGCTCAGGCTCTTCGCCTGCTTTGAGAACATTCTCTTTGAAATATTTATACGCATCATTACCAGATGACATCATATTTCCGGGTGGGCTGTATCGGCACACGACATACAGCCACTCCCCATCAACACTGAATGGACCATTTTGTCCATCACGACATCTTACTCTGGCACAGCCAATCTCACGAGATTTTTTCCACACCATCTGAGTAAAGTGACCAACGTCCTTGAAATTTGAATTCTCTGGGTTGTCAAAATCGTACAATGCAACTTCATCGTACCAGGACTTGGCAGCGTTCTGATATAGAGTGTTTTCTGGATACCCAAAAGAGGCATACAAGTTCTCGCCCTGGTCTTTATTCGATCCATCGTGTTCCCAACGGCATTCCTCTCCCCATGCAGCGGCATCTTTCGCAAGACGTCTAGACCATGTTAATGATGGAGCACCATGAGCTCTTCGGTAGGCATTATGCGCGTCGAGAATCACATTGGCATCATCCTGGGAGTCAACCACAACGCCTGCCTGCTGGGCTTGCACGACCACCTGATGCAGTCCAAGGAAGAACAGCACCAATCCTATCTGAATTCTAGTAAAACATATCATAGGGTTATATTGCTGCTCCCCCTACACTCGATGTAACGCATGGAATGCCGGCAAAGGCTCCTTCCTTTCCGTCTTCTTTGGCACGGCTAAAACCCCTTATTCAAAAGAGAAAAAATCGATGCATGAGTGTACTCACGTACACAATATCATCAAGATATTCGAAAAGAATTGATCTTTGTACACATGATGATGCGCTCCCAAGTGTATAGGTTGCTCGTCTCCGAGACCTGTCGAATCCTGTTGATGGGCCATTCCCATCGATCGACCAGACCCATTGACCGACCGTTCAACACCGTGTTGGAATTCAAACGTTTAAAACGTTATAAGTCATCTCTTCACTGGATCGCAGGGTGCATGGCAGCGCAATTAATGATTTAATGTTTGTATTAAAATCGTGCACCGCATAGATTGTTGGCCATGGTGTAATCCACATGGGTTGCAGAAAGTCAAACTGCGTTGGCATTGTTCAAAAGGACCCATAAGCGTATTCGTCCGTTATGTTCCATCATGACACGCCTTTTAATCTTCATTCTGTTGTTAATATGGTTTCACGTATCGGAGTATCTTTTGGCACGGCGATTTCACCCGGGGGAAGTTGACAAGTCCTGTACGTTTGTTTACTTGCACTGATATTGATGCATCTCTGTGATGGTCTGGACTCATAGATGCATGGTTTCCTTCATACGTAGCGTGGCTTTTGAGTGTACCGTATGTGACGGCAATGGCCTGTGGCGTTTTGGAGTACAGCTTCTCTCCATTTCTCGGGCAGGAGGTGCCAGAATATTTTGCAGTTTCATTGGCCTGGCTCGGATTTGTCATGATGCTCGGTGGCGAAATAATCAGAAAAAGTGCTATTCTGACTGCTGGACATAATTTTACGCATAAAATAGCCACAAAAAGGAAACCTGAACATCGACTCTGTACTGCAGGCGTCTACAGTGTGGTTAGGCATCCAGCCTACTTGGGATTTGTCCTCTTTTCCGCGGGTAGTCAGATTTGGTTGGGCAATGTATGTTGCACGGTGGCATTTATGATTATAACATGGAGGTTTATGGCGCTGAGGATACGGGTGGAAGATGCACTGCTTTATAAATTCTTTGGAGAGGAGTGGCTTGCATGGAAGAAACAAGTTCCATTCAGTGGTATCCCTGGTGTTCCATGAGAATCTCACGCTCTCTCACACACACGTCTTTCTGAATACATGTAATGTTAAATTGCACTACTGTGCATATTAATAGACACTTTATGTATATATCATGACTCGGGCTGTTCAATTCTAAACTCCACCTTGATCATGTTGCTGGCAGGACATGCTTTCAATGTCAGCCTGACCTTTGTCTTTGCGATCAGATCAAACTCCTTCTCGATTTGATTCACCATTGATCGTGCTACGTGGATGAGCTCGTTCTCCTCTTGCTCTGTGAGGATGGGTTTGAGGACATGGTGACCTGTGGCAGGGCTGGTGGAATCAATTGTTTTCCAGAGCATCTCTGTGCCAGGGAATACAAGGACCTTCAATTGATGCTTTGCCAAACGTACATCTTCGTGAGGCATATCTTCAAATTGGAATCCACCCTTCCATGCACCAACGGTCTCGTGTGCAGCGGGTAACACAAGTTTGTGTATGCCTGCAAAACTCAGATGCTTTTGGAACAGATCCACAAGCACCTTGGCATGCCCTTTCCTCCTTTGTGACTTTAATGTTGCGATCAAGGGCAATTCCGCCATTTGTGGACCAAAGACGCGAACAATAGCGGCTACCACCGGTGTATCCATGTATTTAAGCAAGATTGTGTGGACGCCTCTGTAATCCCACTCTCCGTGTTGCTCTGCATGGATCATGAGGGGTAACAAGTCTGTATTGGTCGACAAGTCCATAATCGGATCAAACGACTCTTCCAGAATTTTTTTCGCCTCAGTTATTGCTATGGTTGTTTCGTCACTTCCATCAGAACCATTCAACACACACCAAGTGTAGCCCTCAATATCAAGCTTGTAGGGACTATCCCTCACTGTAGGCTTTGGCGCAATCACGCAGGTTCTCGAGCTACGCCTCATCCCATTCATCTGATCTTCCTCCTTGACTATTTGCTCCGGTACATTTATTTCAACGTTAGATGTTTCAAGTCCGTCCAACAGTATATCGGCGTTCATCTCTCCTCTGTCCACGAGACTCTTAAAATGCCCATGAATCCGTCCACATTTATCATCACAAAACCAATCCCCTTCAGGAAGAGAGTCTAGCTTTCCCAACCCATGTTCTTCCAAGCAACCTACGTGATACTCTCTTTCGCATTGGTCACAAATCATGATGGTCCGTGAACCAAAATCTCCCTTTTGAAAATCTGGTTCGCGACAAAAAGTGCACCCTCCAGTCAGAGCATCCAAATCTGAATAAATATCGTGTACCTCTTCTCCACCTTTCCCCTCTGACATGTCTGGTAGACGGGCAGCAATTTTTTTCAAATTCACACCTTCCTCAACAACATGAATGTGCTCGTATGGCTGCCTTCTCTGAGCATGGCCGGCATGCGATTCGAATTGCGAGCAAGAAATAATCTTATCACAATGGTCGCAGCGAATTCCAGATAAACCGGAAGGATTGATCACGATGTAACCACCCAATATCTCAACTCCTCGTGCTCTGTAAAACACCCTCATGCCACTTCTCAAACCACCCTGCTCTCCTTGGAACAGCCTTTTATTCCTATTGAGATTACGAGTGGGCCTACCGTGTCTTTCTGGCGCCATCATACGCAACCTGCCTCCTGTGCTTTGTCTATATCCACCTTGTGACTTTCTGCCCTTCTTCTTTGATTGGCTTTGGCTTGTTTTGTTCCGTATCCGCTGCAGCTGCCGTCTATCTTTCACCGACCCGCTCTTCACATTTTTAGCCGACTTTTCACACAGAGAACACAGGAAAGGAACATCATCTCCTGGCATGTCCTTCAGCTCTGTGCACTTGACATGCCAGGCAGTTGTACAACCATCACAGCAAAGCAACTCGCCCCCAATTTTGCACTTGTGGCAATGATCTGGGTATACATCGACCATAAGATCACGTAATTTATCACTGGACAACAATTTTGACAACTGATTCAACGTCTGGTCGAATTTCTTGAGTTTGAGATACACCATGGCCTGTGTTGCATTTGTATTCAGATGAGACAAAAAGTCCTTTGGCTTCATAGGTCTCGAGTTAGGAGCTTTACTACAACCCTTGCATCTGCAGATAATACCAGAGCCAAGATCATCAACTATAGCCTCCTTGACTGAATCATTACTTCCTGCTTTGAACATCAACTCTTGATTGACCAAAAACTGTGTGCTGAACAACTTTGCAAACGTGATCTTTTCCCCAGGCTTCAAGCCCATTACCAATCTACCAATAGATGCTAATTGGATGAATTCGTCAGAATATTTCTTCAGCAAATCCTTCTTGGCTTTGTCTGCAACATCCTCTGGGGGCAGTTGTTTTGGCTGTGGCTTCACATGAACTGGTTGCAACAAATACTTGTCTAACACTGCTTTCCCATCAATAGTCTTCTTTCCTCGTCTCTTTATCAAGTCTTCCAACTGCGAGGGAAGCTGCGCATTCCTCACTGCACACGCTGAATCATATGTTGCATCCTCACTCACTTTACCAGACAGGAGCCAAAGCATCATTGCCATTTTGGGCACCGCCAACTTTCTCGTCGAATAATATCCTAAATCGAGAGCTCGATACGCTTCCTTCAAATGCTGCACATTTTGATTGTTGCCTCTACTAGAAGGCCACGTGTCCTCCAAAACACGTTCAATAGCAGGCAAATTCATACATGCGCCCGCCTTTTCAATCAACGATACTAAATCAAATTTATTCTCAGAGGCTTCTACATCATCCTTCTGCCCACCAGACACCTTCATCTGCATCCTAGTCCGCCGTGTCTGTGCCCCCACATGCTGTGTGCCATTCTCCTTCTGATGAGATGCATCCATTCTGGCTCGCTTGGATTGCTCCGACACAGCCCCCGAATCACGCTGCCTCTTCTGCTCTACGCCATTTCTCCTCTTCGTCGCTTCCTTTCCGCCTCGCCTGCTCGCCACCATGATGACGAAACACAGCCAACTGCTACCTTGAAATTCGTTCAACAACTACTTCTACTGCTGCCACAAAATTCCCATACCTACAACCATCGTAACCCATAATACATATCATTTTACTATCTTGACGTCATACTATCATGCCATCACAGCCAAAATCCCCCGTGCAAAAAGATCAACAACCGAGCGCTCATGTCAGAAACCGACCCTTGTCCAACCACCCCCCAAACATGGCGCCAACCTCCCCTGCACCCCACCATGGCCAATTACTATTCACATGGCATACTGATATCACCCTGGCATGCTCAAATTATGCCATTCACGGGGACGGCCAGGGCGCGAGAAACAGGACATTTTCTCGGGAACTGATTGGTTCAAAATAGTCATTACACACACCGTGGAACTCATTGAAACATACCAAATTCTTGTCATACAATTATAGAATACAATTGTAGTTTTCATTGGGAGAATACGTACCTGTGGGCGATGTTGGAGGCGCTGATGACTGCGATTCTCTCCGTTTTTGCCAGAAACATGTGTCTGCGGAGTAGTTGTCCGGTCGTTGGGTCTAGTTGATAGGAAGATACTAAATATACAGTTCAGACCACAAGAAGTCTCTAGATACCACATGTCAGGCATTAAGACGTGGTTAAATTTAACTAAATTGGTTTCTTTTTAGATATATTTGTTGATAGATAGGAAAAAACATGGTTGTGGGTCAAGTCGCTTTTGCAATTGATTGCACCGTCCCTGCCAGGCCTGCTGCTGCATCATTAGGCATCCGCCGATACTCGCGTGTTCATCAACAGAAATTTCTGAATGATAGGAAGACATGCCAATGTTTCGCAGGGCCACAGAATGCTCGATTTTCTGATCCTGGGCGGGATGGCAAGCAGTTTCGAGCTTCAACTGCTCAAACTGGGGCGGCCTCAATCTCTTCTATCGAATCACGAATTCAGAGTATTAGAGATACTGTTCTTGTGGGAAAGAATGATGAAGATAGGATGAAAGCGCTGATTTCTCTCGGGAGGGAGCATGCTGTTGACGATGTGGCGAATGTACGAGTTCCTGAGAATAGAGTTATGGGCTGCACCTCTCAGGTGTGGCTGAGAGTGGTATTCCAAGACAATGCAGCGGTTGTATATGCTGATTCAGACGCCCTCGTGACGCGTGGGCTGTGTGCTTTGTTGACTGACCTGTTGACCGGTCTGAGTCCAGAGGAGCTGCTTGCAGTGAGTCCTGATAGTTTACTGTCTCTTGGTTTGGGGGTTGATACTCTTACTCGATCAAGAACTAACGGATTTTTAAACATGTTGGAATCTGCAAAGAAGCAAACGAATGTGTTGCTTGGAAGTCCACCTACTTTTCCCTCTTTGGTGGTGTCCCGTGATGGGACTGTTCCACAGGGAGCATTTGCAGAATCGCAGCAGAAATTCCTGGAGCCGAACAAAGAGCAAGTTACAAGTTTGGTTAATTTATTAAAAGAGAAAAAGATTGGAATTGTTGCTCACTTTTACATGGATCCTGAGGTGCAAGGGGTTCTCAGTGCCGCTGCTGCCGAGTGGCCTCACATTAAGATTTCCGATTCACTTGTGATGGCAGATGGAGCAGTTGCCATGGCTGAAGCTGGATGCACAACTGTTGCTGTGCTGGGAGTTGATTTCATGTCTGAAAATGTGAGGGCTATTTTGGATGAGGCTGGATATTCTGATGTGGCAGTCTATAGAATGGCAGCAGATGATATTGGATGCTCTCTCGCAGAGGCCGCTGAGAGTATCGCATATGAGTCATATTTGAACGAAGCAAGCAAGGTTCCTAATTCGGTACACGTGGTGTACATTAATACGAGCCTGAGGACAAAGGCTACTGCTGATGCTATTGTTCCTACAATTACGTGTACGTCGTCAAATGTCGTCCAGACAGTGCTGCAGGCATTTGCTCAGGTCCCTGATGCACATGTATGGTATGGACCTGATACATATATGGGGCGCAACTTGGTTCAATTGTTTGAATCGCTGGCCACAGCAACGCCTGAAGAAGTGGCTGCATTGCACCCAGAACACACTCCAGAGACCATTGCATCACTTTTGCCAAGACTCCATCATTTCCAGGAAGGTACATGTATTGTTCACCATTTATTTGGTGGGGAAGTCTGTAGGATTGCTGAGAAAGTGTACAGAGATGCGTATATTGCAGCACATTTTGAAGTGCCAGGTGAGATGTTCACATTGGCTATGGAGGCAAGGAAACGAGGCATGGGTGTCGTGGGATCGACTCAAAATATTCTAGACTTTATTTCAGCAAAGTTAGAAGAAGCCCTTGAGAGACCATTCCCAGAAAGGATCCAAGTAGTCTTGGGGACAGAGACAGGAATGGTAACATCCATTGTCCGAAAAGTACAATCCATGCTGGTGAATGCTGATAGGGGCGATGTAGAAGTAGAGATTATATTCCCTGTCTCTCCGGACGCCATCACCGTATTGGGAGAAGGGTCTTCCAGCCTACCAGGTGGCATTCCAATCGTGCCAGGACCTGCTGGGGGAGAAGGGTGTTCACAAGAGGGCGGCTGTGCGTCATGTCCGTACATGAAAATGAATAGCTTATCCGCCCTGATGAATGTGTGCCAAAAAGTCGGAACCGACTCGGAGGATGGGTTGGCACCTTGGAAACCCAGACCATATTCAGAACTGATACAGGGAAAAACCATGGCTCAAGCAGGCTGCATTCCAATACTGCACATGCGTCATTTCCAAAAGAATGGTTCCCTATCAGAAACACTTGCAAACGATATGAAGACACGGAGTGGATGATTCGTCTCATCCTGACACCCAGATCATCCCATGACATGGCATGGGTGTCTTGTCGAAACTAGATTTTCATTGCTCACAGCAGCGCTCAACTTTGTTCATTTCATTCTTACAATAATGTTGCAATTTTACTACTACCATAAAACTCTATGAAAACGGGAGAAATTCATGATACGTCTTCGCACAAGTTCAAATTGCAACAAAATGTGCTTTCGTTAAAATCAGAATTTGGCACTGGCGTCAGATTACGTCGAACAAAAGCGGGTCCGACAGCTCCATTTCCAATATATGTGACTATTAGCATTGAAACACCCGAGAAGTATAGCCAATATGACCTAGGCGCCCTCACATTTCAGGTTGAAATTTCCGAGGCAGAGGGAGCGTCTTTTGCGTACGACATCTCCGTCTTGAATGACCATTTGCCGTCTGTACTGAAACAGAAGATATCAGAGTACCTCCTAAAGTATCTGGAGACTGAGTGTGGTGGGAGCGCATCCCCGGACATCGTGCAGCTGTGTCATCATGTCAGGGACTCTTGTTTTGGAACCCTCATCAACCTTGTTCATGAGGTTTTGGAGCCGTATGAGTCAGTAAATCAGGATGGTAGTTCTGTTAGAAGAATTGCATTTGTAGATAAGGGTATTCACGCCCAAGTAGAGCAGTTGCCGACGGTTTGCCGGCAGTCTCCAAGGGAGGAAGACCAAGGCCAGGACCTGCTTCAGCGTCTTGAAAAGGATGTAGCGTATCTCTCGAAAAAGGCCATCAAAGGCTCTTTCGCGTCTTCTCAAGGAAAAGATACATATGATAGCATACACAAGAGGGAAGAGGAGAAGAGAATCGCCAAGTTTTTTTCTCAGCATGGAATTGGCAGAGATGTCTCCTCATCGTCTCTTCAATCAATGCAGAAAGTGTCGCTTGCATTCTGTCCAACATCCAAGGACTGGAAAGATATAATACCATGTTCTGTAGAAGAGACATCGCTGAATCTGACATTCTTTATCGGAAAGAACTACCCATCCAAGAGTTCAATACTGTGCAGACTGCGGTTTGCCGATGAGGCAATGATGGAGCCATCGTACACAGATCTGCTAACTGTCTTTGAAAAAGTATGCGTGGTACAAGCATACGAGAGTGTAGAGGGGAACAACATTCGTTTAAAGGATATCTTTCAGTATTGCTCTAATTATGCGGATCAGAGCCTTGAGCAGGCATTGCACCTGTGGAGGGAGTGCAAACAGCAGAAGGAGGAAAAGGAGACCTCCACTATTTCGCACAGCGCACTCAAGTACATGTGTACCCTTGAGAACCTTCAAATGGATGGTATTGACGCCATGAGTCCAAATAGCATGGCGATTGAAGTACTCTGTAGCCGTTGTCAAAGTAGATTCATCATGGAGTTGGCCTCCTTTGCAGCAAAGTGGAATGACGTGGACCAGGAATGCGGTCACTGTCACGCGCGAATCTCAATATCCGCGCATGCTCGAATTATACACGAGTCGTGCAACACGATTGCTCTGCTTTGTTGCCAAGGGTGCACGCCTCTGGACATCTTGCCCACATGCGCACTGGAAAGCCAATGCCAACATTGCAGTCGTGTTGGCCTTGTATCGTCCTTCTACCAGGGACGGTGGAATGATAAAACGTGTCGGTTTTGTCACACCCGAAATGCATTTCATTTCGAGCGCATCTCGTTTCAGAAAGTGGTCCCAGCCCCCCAAAAGCAACAGGGTGGACGCATGGGCAAGGCATCCCATGAACCGGGGCTATGCAAGCCTGATGCACACCTAACCCACGGCCAACCACTTCCAGATACTGGAACATGCTCTCATTATCGCCATTCGCATCGATGGCTGCGGTTTCCATGTTGTGGCAAGCGATTTCCTTGCGATTTATGTCATGAAGAGGCTACAGATGGACATGAGATGAAATGGGCCACCAGGATGGTCTGCGGCTTCTGCAGCCTCGAACAGAGCTTGGGGAACCGGTGCATATCATGTCAAAAGCGATTGACCACGTCATCGTCCAGGCCAGAAGGAAAAAACACTCGGTTTTGGGAGGGTGGCACAGGGCAAAGAAACAAGCGCTTTCTGAGCGTCAAAGACCCCCACAAGTACCGCAATAGCAAGGCAAAAACTGTGAGTAAAAAGGCATTTGCTTCTCGTAAGAATGTAAAAACGTGATGACACGAGGGAATGAATTCCCTTGAAAAGGGAATGTCCCACCAAATCATAATGTCCTATCAAACGTACTACCTGATGGGAAGAGCATGTCTTTCCGGCCACCATGTCATGCTCCGTGTTGCCATTCCCTCGGCACTACAGCCTGTTTAGGACACCGAGTCACTGCACCGTGCAGTAGAAAATATTTTCTTTGTTGTAAAACACCTAGGTATTATTTTACATTCCGCCTAGGACAGAAAACCAAGTCAAGTACGTGATAGAACTCTCCATGTCCAGATTTCGAAATCTAACACGCTCATCTCCACGTGAAACGTCAGCATAGAGTCTCGTGGAGGTGGAGTTGTCAATATATGTATTTAATGAATTTTTTGCATGGGCGGTTTGGGATACGCAAGGTCGGACATGCCTTTTTAAGGAATGGATGGCCTCGTTGTTGTTTCACTCACCGCTGGGCGACGTCGTCTCCCGTCTGGTGACTCACCCCTTGTGTGTTATGCAGGATGCTGTTTGTCGGGAGTGCGGAATAGAAGCCAGACATACATACTTAACGACATTGGATGTTGTAGAGCATAGTATCATCATAGCCAGAGGATTTCATTACCAGTAGTATAACAGGTTCAGTATGGGTGATCAGGCGGGCAGTCAGGATGGACAGAGCAGTAGTAGTCCCATGACTCAAAAGACGCCTGGAGCAAGTAGCGAACACGGGACTTCCACACCATTGCCTAGTGGAAGTAAAGCAGGCGAGTCTTTAAGGGTAGATGTGACTCCAGCATCTGGATCGTCTACTCTAACTGCTGCACAAAAGGCGCAGGAGGGCAAGGTGTTTGTGGGGGGCTTGAGTTGGGAGACGACGGATGCGAAATTACGACAGTATTTTGAAAATTATGGCGCAGTTCAAGAGTCCTACGTGTCATACGATCGGCACACAGGTAGGCCTAGAGGGTTTGGGTTTGTGGTGTTTTCAGACCCGCAGGTTGTGGATAAAGTAGTCACACAACAACATACGATTGATCGTCGGGAGGTTGAGGCTAAAAAGGCGTTGCCAAAGGAAGAATCTCCCGTGAGTAAAGATATGCAGGCTGCCGCTAGCGGGCAGAGAACAAAGAAGATTTTTGTAGGAGGCTTGGCAGGGACGGTTGATGAAGAGGTCTTTACAGAGTACTTTGGAGGTTTTGGTAAAGTCGAGGATGCTGTTGTCATGTATGATCAGCAGAATCGTAGACCCCGTGGTTTTGGTTTCATTACGTTTGCGGAGGAAGAGGCTGTGGATGCTGTCTTTGCAAAAGGGACAATTCATGTGCTTCATGACAAGCAGATTGAAATAAAGAGGGCCATTCCAAGGGATTCAGGGCCGATTCCTTCTCCCAAAACACTATATAGATCGCCATATGAGCGACACCATGGCTTTAGGACTCCTGGTGCAGCAGGCACACCTGGTCATATGCGGCATGAGTATGCCATGGGCGCTCCCATGATGAATGTTCATCCCATGAGGGGTATGGAGGGGCCACACAGCCCAATGCCAGGAGAGCACATGGGCGTCGTGACAGGAATACCAGCAAATGTGATGTCCCCAGGAGACCCAAGTGGATACATGCATGATCGACACACAGCCTCCATGGCAGCACATGGAATTCCACAGTCACCCATGATGAGCCATGGTCTGCCCCAAACAGCAACACCTCCAGGGATGGGAAGGGATCCATACAGCACATTGGCTGGCCAACCGCACATGGCGGTTGCCACAGAGCCAACTCCATCCTTTCCCGTTGCAGATGGGCAGCAGCTGAATGTACCAAGCATGCCAGAAGTGCAGCAAACTATTTCATTGGCATCTGTGAGCGAAGCGTTGGAACAGCTCTCTCAAACTCCAGGACAGCCACGGGGCCAGCCGCAGCAGCAGCAACAACAGGGCCCTTCCCAGTCATCGCCAACAGGCCAAAAAACTCAAGGCACGCTGTGGAATTAGTGATATTCACATGCATCCCTACATACTAACATTCCTACATGTCGAGTGCAAAATGACTGTGACATTGACACCATGGAAGATCCGTTCGTCTTATTATTCATGGCATATGCGATACGACCATACATACAATATGACTATATGATATCGATTGCCCTCAGTAGTACAACAATAACGCATGGTACATGACTGTTATTTTTCTTGTAGAGCAGCAACGATGCAACCAGGTTAATTTACGTTTTTTCTTATTGTTTGTTAAAAAGCGAAAATTAAAAAAAAAAAAAGTCGTCATCCCACTATAGGGCTCTTGTGTTGCCATATCAAGCACTGGCAATCGACTCCTGCTACATGGATGACAGGGTCACATATGTCGATGTTGCAGATGAGTCCTTCCGGCCACACCGCAACGTAAATTTGAGGCGTCGCGGCCTCTTCACTGCGTCATCTTCAATCAACTGACAGCTCGTATCAGATGCATCAGAGACTGGTGACATGCTGCCCTGCTCACGCAGCACAGGTGCCGGTTGTCTGACCACACTCTTTTTCAGAATAGGCCTGACAGCCTTTTTCGCCCCACACACCGGTCTCTTCTTTTCAGAACCATCCCAGAACTCCTCCAAAGTGGATGCCCATTTGACATTACGCTTTACACGAATCCTTTTCAGCTCGTGCTTGTCGCTGTGATCCTCGTGAACACATTCCAACGCCCTTTTCCCATTCCTCCCAGCACTCCCGTTATCCAACAAATGAGATCCTTTGCAAGTATTTAGGGCAATGTTTTCACACCTTGAAACATCACCAACAACCCCAACGCGAATCCCATCAGCAGTCGAAATAACCCTTGTCATGGTCCACTGCTTCTTCTAGCACGTCAAATACAGTCGAATACTATAGTAAAAAATAGTATAATCTACTGTGCTACCCAAAACTCCAAAACCAAGAGCGTCTCTTTCAAGCAAAAGAGGAGCAGCCAATGGCCACGGAAATGTGGACAGCAACGCCACACGACTGGCAGTCGCTCAAGTCCCGCGTACAACGCACGTCTAGGTGGTTTTATTACAAATAGAACTGCGTATTATGCATACATGGGGAGAATAATTAAAATTAGTTTTAATTTCTTCTGCCGGAAGAGGGCAGGACGGAGGGCGGGAAGACACGTCGAATCAGGACTTTTTTATATCTTTATTAGTGACGAGGAGGATGTCGATACCCTTCCTTCTTTTGTTGTGGTCGTCTGCTTTCTTTGCTGTTCGGTTTTCTAGAGAATATATTTATATAGTATGTAGGGTCAGTGCATACGAACTCATGGTGCACTCGGTAAACGGTGGAATGAGATTGAGAATTCAGACTCGAACAATAATGAGGTGTAGGCCTCACATAGACCTCTGATTCGTATCTATAGCATTATGACTGAACATGTGATTCAAGGAACCACCTGTCATGCGCCTAGTTGGTACATGCGAGCTTTCTATGCTCTGATGGTGTTGCTGTTGGTCAATGGCATTGCTTGTGAGGGACTGCATCATGATGATGATGATGGTCGCGTGACGATAGAGGCGGTGATGCCGAGGCATCCGACTACCAAAAGGGATTCATATTTGTGTACCAGAGTGGACATTCCATCAGATGAGACGTTTAATGTTGTGCAAGTGGAGCCATTGGCTGATAAGAAGCAGGTGCATCACATGTTGTTGTTTGGGTGTGAGGAGTATGCGTCAGAGAGGGAGGCGGATGTGTGGCCGTGTCATATGTCACCGGCATGTACAGGGATGGACAGTGTGTTATATGGTTGGGGGAGGAATGCGCCCATGGTGACGCTGCCAGATGGGGTTGGGTTTACGATTGGGAAGAAGAGCTCGATGAGAGCATTGGTGTTGCAGGTGCATTATTTGGAGCTTCGCACTGAGAAGGATGCTTCTGGTATTCGAATACACCTGTCTCGGGTTCCTATTCAGCGGGTGGCGGGGATGCATGCGTTTGCCTCGATGTTTACCATTCCTCCTGGGGAAGCAAGGTATCCTGTGAAGAATTCATGCTGTTATGAAGGCATATTTCCTGCACACACGTTTGCGTCACGGGTTCATACGCACGAGTTGGGGAGGAGAGTCACGCTGTATGTGAATTCTCCTCAGGAAAAAAAGGCTAGGAGTGTCGTTGATTTGGATCCGTTGAAGCCACAAGGGTTTTACCCCACAAAAAAGGATGTGACGCTGCTGCCTGGTGATGTCTTGCATGTGACGTGTGACTTTAACAGTGAATCTCAGACGGAGCCAGTGTCTGCTGGAATGTCATCAAAGGATGAAATGTGTAATCTGTATCTGATGTCGCATAGCCTCGTACCTATGTTTTCCATGTGTGTTAATGGGAACAAAATGGTGAAACAAGGGCATGGCGTCCCTTCTGGATCAGAGTTGATCATGGCAAGGCGGTTGTTCAGAACCAATGGTCTCGGGCAGTTGAGTGGCGTATTTTATAGCAATAAATATCCAGAGTATCTATGGGTATTTCATCGTGGTAAACGGATATGGCATGAATCATCATTTGATGTGAAAACGAATGTGTTTGTTGATGACAATGTGACACGGATTGATGACAAGACAATCTCTCGAGTGCATATTGATTCAGGTCGGGTAGAAGAGTCGTTTGGATCGGGTCTATTTCTAATGCCACATATGATTACGGAAGCCCCTGATGGGGGTGTTTGGGTGACTGATGCTGGATCGCACCAGGTGATCAAGGTTGTGGCAAACAAGGTTGTGATGACGTTGGGGACATTTAATGTGCCAGGTGAGTCTCGGTCTCGCTTTTGCAAGCCAACAGAAGCTCTTGAGACACGCGATGGTCGCCTATTGATTGCCGACGGGTACTGTAATAATAGGATTGTGGAGATGGAGGCAGCAACCGGAACATTTGTCCGTGACTATCAGATTCCTGTGAAGAATTCTCTCCCTCACAGTATTGCGTATGACGAGTGTAGATCGGTTGCGTATATCGCTCTTCGTCAAGCAGAGAAAATAATTGCGCTTGATATGCAAAGTGGGATGTTTAAAGCGCCACACTGGGATGTGTCTGGGTTTGGATATCCATATGCAGTGCGAATGGGCATGGATGGTATTCCATATGCATTGACCTGGGATATGAGAACGACCACGCATCTTGTTGAATTGGATAAAAAGCTCTTGAAAAAACCATTAGCGTATCGATCATGGAAACTCGATGGCGTCGAGTCACCACATGATTTTATATTCCTTCCTAGCCCAATCAGCAGTACAGATGTCATTGAGCGAAATATATCAATCTTGGTTTCAGAAACTCGATCCAAAAGTAGCACTGCAGCTGTATTTGTGTTCCATACCTCTAGAAAACAAGGAGCAGACCCGTCATTATCGAATGACAATGCTGCTGCTCATGGTGATGGAAATGACAGACTAAAGCAGGGTATCGTGGCTTCCCACACCTCTGTTGAAGGGCTTGAACAGGTGGATGGTACTGATGGAAATGCAAAACATGCCGTAGTAGATTCAAAACTAAAGGATGATGAGCCAGCCAAGGGTAAAAACGGGGTTGCGTCAAAGTTCATCTTCATCTTTAGTCTGGGTCTTTCAGGAGTTGTCTTGTGGGGATTTCTCCAAACCTTTGAAACCAGTCATAAATTGGTCCGATCTAGAGTATAAAATTAATTTTAAATATCATGTCTGATATAGATGCTAGTAAATATGATGCATGTAGACTAAAATTCTGTTGAATACAAAGTTACGAATTTCCACTCAAATGTGCTCACAAGAGCACAAGGCGTGCGGGCATGCCCATTCCACGCACCCTGAAGAAGAGTTGGAATGTGATTTTGGGGACCTGACGCTACAATCCTGCTGCCAGCGCGACCTAGAAGAGCAACGAAAAATTGAGGGATACAAGAGGACTCTGTTGCAACGAGACCCAACAGCAGTCAGGTCTACGATTGCACGGCATGCCGTGGTCCGAGACGAGGAAAGAATAGCATCTGCGATTGAGGATGAGGACGAAGAGGAGGATGCAATTTTAGGTACGTCGTTGTAGTGCTACTATTGTACAACAAACTGTCATCCTGTGGCATCCTTCATGTGTGTGCTTGCTCTGCAGAGGCACTCCGTCAGAAGAGGCTGGAGGAGATGCATGCATCCATATCTAAAAAGCAGCATATACAACATAGTGGATATGGATCTGTCAAAGAGGTGAAGGAAGACGATATCATGGTGCGCTTTTTTTCTTGCCATCTTGTTGCAGTAGAGTGGACTGTAGCCTGACATGGTGTCATATGCAGCGCATCATACAGGAAGAAGGTATCATTACGGAAACTATATGCTGCCTGATTCACCCAAAATTTTCTAGAGCTGATGATTTAAAGGAATACATTGAAGCAGTAGCATCCAGGAATAGAGAGTATCGGTTCATCACATGTTGTATCCAAGAGCCCAGAAGCCAGCTTCCAACCGCCCTTGGTGCAAAGCAACAGACAGATACAGGTGTGTTTCATGAGGACTAGATGATCTGGTTTCCCATGTATGGCACTCACATATACCATGCGTGCAGTGATTCTACTAGTATGCAACAGTGTGGTTGTTGGGTCCATTACAGTCCTTGATGATGATGCATGGGGAGAAGCAGAGATTGAAGACAGTATTCTCACATCCATACAATGTCACGAATGTGTTCCAAACCTTCAAAATATTGGATCATCATCAGACGACGACGATGATGACGACGATGATGGACCGCCATGTGATATCTGTGGACGCAGGTATCCCCACGAGCACAAATAATAATACTAATAATATTTTGCAGCATGTATCAATAGAATATCAAGATCAAATACTATATACAGAGTGTCATCATCCTAATTATTATTTGTCTTTGCCGTGCAATGTATGCTCTGGGACACCCAACAGCGCAGCTGTTGACAGGGCTGCTGGAGTCGAGTACCCTTTGGATCCAGGTGGCACCAGCGATGGCTTTGTCCAAGGCTTCTTATCAATCTGCGCCAGCATCTCCTCTGCATCAAACCTCGTCTGCCACGCATTAATATCTTCAATATCCTGCTCTAACGCTTCCAGTAAATACCTTTTCGCCTCGTCCTTCTGACCAAGCTCCAGAAGAACCCTGCCAGTCTCCACCTGATGAATCAATCTCTTTGGAGCCAATTCTACAGCCTTTTTGTACGACTCCAGCGCTTCTTCCTTCGTCCCTGGAGCTAAAGACGTACCATACATGACACGGACAATCGTTCGCACCACCACATTCAACTTGGACATTTCGTAATGCCACCGTCCCATGAGGTGGTGGGCCACATCATTATCAGGACCCAAGCGTATCGCTGTCGTCGCCGCTTCCTGCGCTTCCTTGGCGAGCTTCACCTTTGTTTTATTATCCATAAATAATCCCAATCTACCTTTGGAGATGCACATTGCCAAATAGCCACCTGGGCTGTTGGGATGCTCCACAATAGCCCTCTCTGCATATTCCAGGGCCTTCATATTCACCACCTGCCGCTCCCTGTCCGTCATGACATCATGATAGAACGTCAAATCACTCCACTGCTTAGCAGCCAAGCACAAACAAAATAAATCGTTCGGATTCAGCTTGACAGCCTCTTCGAAACACTGCACAGCAGCTCTCACATCCAGCGCCTGCTCATATTCCAGCCCTCGTGACGCAAGATTTGATGCCAACTCTGCACTCCCTTTCTTCGTCTCCTTTTCAACACGATGAGGTTTCCAAGGAAATGAAAAACTATCCGAGAATGATGAACTGACCAGATGACGCTTCGATCGCTCCACATGATGCTGTGCCTTGGAAACCCCTGCAAGCAGCATACCACCCACAAACGCAACCACCTTTTGCAACTCCGCCCCAGCCCTGTGAATCTCCCCCCTATTCAGCGCATGCGACGTGAGCACATTATCAACAGCGTCATATTTTATTTTCGACGATCGCGTCGAATCCATCCCAGCATGCCGCCTGGACACGCTGGCCTGTTCCCTTCCGACACCAGCAGAAGCACGAGAATTCCCCTCAGGCCCACTGGATGAAATTGATGCCAACAATAATGAAGAATGAGTATCGCTTTGGCTCGTACACATGCAACGCTGTCGACGCTGCGTCTTGTTCCTGTGAGACGCGTGAGGGCCAATCTGTCGGACAGGTGTCTCGACACTAGAATTCTTCAACAATAGACCTTTAGAATGCTTTATATCCACATAATGAGTTCTTTCAAGTGTATTAGGGCATAGAAAACCATCAAATACTCTGAACTGACACGATTTTTCTCTTCTCCCGCATGCTCCTCTGGAGAATTCGAGAACCTCTTCAGGACTGGTCCTCATGTCAGCTATTGATACTGTATAGTATTACATACATGTAATATAAAATAAAATTACAGCCGCGGGGGTGTCTAATAGGTTTTCATAAGAAAGCCTCATCACAACAGATTATCATTCTGGCTATTTTGTAATTTTTGAACAGATGATCATCATCATCTGCGAGATCGAGAGGGCATCGATATGGTAGTACTGCTATCAGGAGGAGGAGGAAAAGGAATATCATGCGTTCATATGCATCTGTTGGATCGAAGGAAGGATATGCCCATTGACCATTGGAGAGGGTAAGAGACCTAATCCTCCCAGGGGGATTCTTGGATGAGTCAATCTCTTGGGACTGGCCCATGACATCCCATGATTGAGTACATGATCGATGTAGTGTAGATACATGTATATATATACCATCTGCCTGAGTGCTTTGAATGGTACATATGTTTATTGACTCGTGAATACATGAAGGGAGGGCCTTGTCATGAAGATTGTAGGAGGAGGAGTGGCACATGGTGGTTACTGCTGCTTCTTGCTGTATTTGTCCATGTGGGCAGAGCTGCCGTTATAGATGTGTACACCGATGGTGTCATTGATTCTGAATGGATGGATTGGAGTTTTGGATATACAGAAAAGAATGGAGCAGTTGCATATAAAAATGGTGATGACCAATTGGTCCAAGAATATTGTATTGGCTTGGAGCAGTATGGGGCACTGAGCATTGCATCGATTATGGGTAGCATTCCCATCAACGGCAGTGAAATAGATATAAAGATACGAGTGAATGAATCATCGTTGGTAGATGTTGGGGATCTGGTGGGGAATGTGCAGATTATGGTCGAGTATGCAGAGAACTCGACAGAGCCAGTGGCGTTGAGGGAATTGCTTGTGAGTGGTCCAGAGTCAGAGGAGAGCGATGATCGTATGCAGCGTCTCGTTGATGGGACATATGTCAATGTTAGAATCGATGTTCAGGAATTACCGGGATCAGAGGGGATGGATTCGTTTAATCAAGTAACACTTGGGGCATGCATGAGGGATGCTGATGAGGGCTGTCTGCCAGTATCGTCAATTTGTACATCTTCATTTACAATTTCGACACAGAATTAATTCGTTGTAATACTATTACTACAGATGGTGTTTTATGACACTGCTCTCCATCCTATATCGCGTCTACAGAATCCGTCCTCGTAGTGTATTTGATCGACAGCTGCATAGGCCTTGTGCTGTGCCTCAGCCACAGTGCTTCCGGTGGCGGTCACTCCTAACACTCGACCACCAGCCGAGACAACCTTTCCATCTTTTAAAGCGGTTCCTGCGTGGAAGACTTTGGCGCCTGTGACAGCGTCGAGTCCCTCGATGACGGAACCCTTGGCGTATGATCCAGGATAGCCCTTGGCAGCAATCACCACGGTCAAACTTGGATTTGGATCCCACTCCAGATCTATATCAGATACCCCCTTCAGCGCCGCATCTAATATTTCAAATAAATCTGATTTCATTCTCACCATGAGCGATTGGCATTCTGGGTCACCAAATCGCACATTATGTTCGAGCAATTTGGCCTTGCCATCTTTAATCATCAGGCCTGCAAACAAGACTCCTCTAAATGGGCATCCTTCGGAAATCATGCCTTCAGCCGTAGGAACGATAATATCCTTCATTGCTTGATCAATAATATCTTGTGTTAACACAGGAGCAGGCGAGTAACTTCCCATGCCACCGGTATTCGGGCCAGTGTCGCCTTCTCCAACTGCCTTGTGGTCCTGGGCACCAACCAGTGGGATGCATGTGGCACCATCAATCAATGCAAAAAATGAAGCTTCTTCTCCCGTCAGAAACTCTTCTACTACAACCTTTGTCCCTGCAGATCCAAACGTTGAATGGATCATCATATCATCCACCGCCTTGAACGCCTCGTCGTTTGTCATTGCCACAATCACTCCCTTTCCAGCAGCCAAGCCACTCGTCTTGACAACAATCGGTGCACCATGCGCTCTAATATACGCTTTCGCTTCTTCCGGAGAATCGAAAACATTATACTCTGCTGTTGGAATATTGTACTTCTTGCAAAGATTCTTCATAAAGGCCTTACTCCCTTCAAGCTGTGCTGCATTTGCTGTTGGCCCAAAGGCAGCCACCCCAGCACTTGTCAAGGAATCAACAAGACCATCCACCAACGGCTGCTCTGGACCCACCACAACAAAACTGACCTTTTTTTCTTTACAGAAATCAATAACTTTCTTGTGATCCGAAGGATCCAGAGCCACATTGGTCAATTGTGGCTCCTGAGCAGTTCCAGCATTCCCTGGAGCAACATACACCTGCGAACAGGAGGGAGATGCCCCGAATTTCCACGCAAGAGCATGCTCTCTGCCCCCTGATCCAATAACCAAAACACTTGCATCGGAAGAACTGCTCATCGCAACTGTATGTACTGCAGACTTGCGCTGCTTTCCATGTCTCAGTCTTCTTCCGACATGCGGCAGTAGGCCCGATCCGCCTTGAACAGACCCGAATGATATCGAATGCATTTGATTATATATATAAATGATAGATTTCCACGCGTTCCTTGAATAGAGATGCAATAGAAGGAAAGATGAAACGGATGCTACTTGTTGCCAGAGGAGTACCCTTCTTTACTGCAGCGATGACCCTCCGATCGAGTCACCCAGTAACAAATATCCTTGAATTCAAAATAACACCCATTTTGAAAGAGGGCAATGGCTACAAATACGGCGCAATAGATGCAATGTCGTCGTAATAAAAACATTAAGAACAACTCTGGAATGTATTTTATGCATGGCGCCTCTATGTTCGTCTCTATGTATTTGTAAGTGGTATACCATGGACCTGGATGCGTTAAAGTACACGAGGGATCACTATAATCGTCACGCTGGGACCCATGTCGACCAACAGTCAGCTTTGAAAGCCAGAGCGCAGGGTCCAAGTGCGCCCCTGAAGCGTTTTCATAACTCAATAAAGCGTGCTTTGATAAACAGATTTGCATATGGGGCTGAAAAGCTGTTGGACCTGGCTTGCGGGCGAGGGGGGGATTTGTGGAAATGGATTGATGCCAATATAACGTATGTCAAGGGCATTGATCTGTCTCCTGGGGAAATCAAAGAGGCTAGAGGGAGATATAGTGCAGCTGTAGAGCAAAAAGGATCGATTGGGACATTTTGCGAATTTATGGATTCCCCGTTGCTGGGAATTGAAGAGTACAGGGATGGAAAGTTGTATGATGCTGTGACGTGCATGTTTGCATTGCACTACTTTTTTGTGTCAGAAAAGGCGCTCAAGAAGTTTTTACATAATGTTGCTATTAATTTGAAACCAGGGGGGTATTTCTTTGGTACTGTGCCTGATGGGAAGTCGATTAATCAGTGTGTGATGAAGAGCACGAAATTTACCAGTCCCATGTTGATGATTGAGGCTCGATGGAAGGGGATGCCATCGACATTTGGGAGTCCTTATATATGCGCGATTGGGGATACTGTGACGGGTGGAGAACAGGGTACAGAGGGATCGTTGGAGTATTTAGTGTACCAGAATGTCCTGGTTGCAGTTGCAAAAGAGTTTGGGTTGGAACCTGTAGTTGAATACAATGATCCTGCGTTGGAGGCATGCCTGAGACCAGAAGATGCTGGTCGAGTGTTGAAGCATTTTGCGCCGTCCTTCCCCGAGAGTGATCCAAGTTTAGAGATAGCCAGTTCCTTGTTTACAACTTTTGTGTTTCGGAAAAGAGAAGACGGGGTTGTGCGAGTCAAGAAAGAACCTGTGCCCATAAAGAAGCAAGAGCAAGGAGGAGGCACTGCGGGTGGGCCCACAGATCCGAGGACCAAGGCTCCTGCGAAGCAGTATAAACAGCCTGTAGCAAAGAGAATGAAAAAAAGTTGATGTAATAATACATAATCAATACAATGCATATGAATTATGGTGATGCATGCAAGTCATGCATGATTCGCTCTGCACACAGTTTTGCTGAAATGAAGCACAAGGGAACTCCATTCCCTGGCCGAGTTGATGCTCCAGTAAAGTACAACCCTGATACAGTAGTGTCTTTATTCGCTGGTCTAAATAAACTAAGTTGATCCAAGCCGTGGGCCAAGCCAAAGGCGCTGCCAAATTTGAGACCGTAGAGCTTTTCCCATGCTACAGGGTCAATCACCCGTTCCCCAACAATGTGTTGTTCAAAATCCGAAATGCCAGTCACCTTGGCCATATATCGCACGACAGCCTCCCTTCCTTTCCGAATAAGCGCGTCATATCCATTTGTATCTCGAAGTTTTTGCATATTCGCTACTGGGAGAAGCACCATGACGCTTTCACAGCCAGTTGGTGCAGCACTAGGGTCTGTCTTGCTTGGCATGTGGCAATAAAAATTTGGAAATTCCTGCAACTCATCTGCACTTTTCGCTAATTTCCACGCCTTTCTCGGCTGATCAGATAAGAATATATTATGGTGAAGTAATGAATCATCGAGCTTTCTATCAATGCACCAATTGAATGCGATGATGCCACTCGAATACTCTAATGATGCCAGTTGGGCTGTTTTCCGCTCCCCATACCTTTTTGCGTTTGACGACACGTCCGCCTGTGCATCATCAAGGAGACTATACGCTGCTGGAAGATCTCTATTACAGACCACGATATCAGCCTCAATCCGTCTCCCCGAATCTGCAAGCTCAACGCCACAAACAGACATGTCATCTCGAACAAGAATTCGAGCAACCTCGTGGTCTGTACAAATATCCACTCCAGAATCAACAACCGCCTTTTCTATCGCATCTCGAATAGTCTGAAAACCGCCCATTGGATAATACACGCCATCATTCATTTCAGTACCGACAAGAAGACTAAACACGCCCGGCGCATTATACGGAGTCAACCCCACATACAGAGTTTGAAATGTCACTGCAGCCCGCAACCTGGCATCCTTGAAAAACTCCCTCAGCACCAAATCATACGGACCCAAGAGATGCCAAGGATTCAACGACGTCGCTTTTGGCAATAAATCTAACAAACCCTTTGCATCAGACAAATGAGTAAAATCCTGTTCGATGAAATACGGCATACCCAGCTCCAAATTGTTTCTTGCAATCCGTAAAAACCGACGATACCCATCACCAGCACCCTTTTCACGCTTCTCCATCGCCTCCGCCATGGCCTCCTCATCACCAAGCAAATCTATCGTATCTCCATCTGGAAATATCACTCTATACGCTGCAGGGGAAACAAGCCGCAGATCCAAAGCACTCGTATCAACATCCAAGGCCTCAAACGTCTCCTTGTAGACTCTGGGAAACAAGAGCAACGAAGGCCCGGTATCAAACCTGAACCCATCCATCTCTTCCGATTGCAATCGACCACCCACACAAGAATTCTTCTCCAGGACAACAACTCGCTCCACGCAATCCTTGGAGGCGAGCCTCCCAGCAAGTGCAAGACCTGCTGCACCTGCTCCAACAATGCATATTCGTTTTCCTTTCTTCATCTTGCTCTGCGCACCCTCTTCCCCCCTTGGCGTTTGTTCATCTATAGTCTCAGATCGTTCATATTGAGTAGAAAACGGTATCCATAATCCCCGATCGACTCGTACTTGCCTTGGCAAAAAACCGCTTCTGTTCTGTTTTTCAACACTGTACAATGTAGCCCTGTTGGGGCACAGTATCCCACGCATCACCCACCCTAATCGAACTAGTACTAAATTTTTTCAAATAAAGAAAACTCCCTTGGAGAAGGCGTGGTAAGCACAAAATGCAACAAGAATTTCCTAATTCGATAGAATTAGAACGATGAAAATACCACCATGCCTTGGCGGTATGACTCGTGCCCATACACCCAATTCAGTAAAAATAAAAAGACTATTGTATTCACGATGGCTGATCAGACGACTGAACAGCCTCAAGAGGCAGCCCCACACCCAACTGCGCTCGTGTTTCTTCTCGTATTCAAATCTCTAGCCATGGTGTACTACATCTTATGCGGATGGCTGCCATTGAATTTTGTAGTCAACTTTTGCATTGTTGTATTCCTGCTGATGTGTGACTTTTGGACTGTACGTGCTTGTCTGAATTTGGTTTGCAACATGACAAATCAATCTGCTCTGATCTCAACCCATACATTTCATCTGATTCATTTTACTGTAGGTAAAGAATGTTTCAGGAAGGCTGATGGTTGGATTGAGATGGTGGAATGAAGTATCCGAGAGAGGGGGCAATGAATGGAAGTTTGAGAGTCTACAAGAAGGCCAGCGGGGAGTCAACACATTTGATTCTCGAATGTTTTGGTTGGTATTGTACGCAACGCCGGTCGTATGGGTGCTGCTTGGAATCATTGCATTCCTAAAGCTGAATGTCGACTATCTATTGCTGGTGGTGATTGCTGTGTTGCTGTCAGGGGCGAATTTGGTTGGGTATTTCAAATGTTCAAAGGCTGCACAGAATCAGCTCAAAGGGCTGCGATCAGAGCTCTTTGCGCAAGGATTGAAGGCGTATTTCAGAGGTTCATAAAGAATTTATTGTATAGAATATCAAGGATAGCGTGATGGGTTGTGGTGATTCTGGGGAGCAAGGCAAAAAGCATGCATCCCCGAGTTCAGGGCCAGATCTTGCGACACAGGTGTGCAATAGTCACTGCATTTCAATAGTTAGGTATTATCGATTTCATGGGAAGGGTGTGATGTCATATGTTGCTTGTAGGCTGTTCTCGTGCCGAGTGAGGAGCTTCCTGCAGACTCTGTTCCGATTCGAGGGCATGATTTCAATCATGGAAGGGATATAGATGGTATAATGGATTCTTTCAAGGGAACGGGACTCCAAGCGACGGCGCTTGGGAGGGCAGTGGACGAAGTGAATTCCATGCTTGACTGGAGAGTGCCTGAATCTGAGTGTGATGATGAGGATGGTGGGTTACGGCGTGATCGGTGTAAGATTTTCCTAGGGTATACTTCGAATCTTGTGTCTGCTGGAGTTCGAGAGAATATTAGGTACCTGGTGGAGCATGGTATGGTGGATGTGCTGGTGACGACAGCTGGTGGGGTGGAAGAGGATATCATTAAATGTCTCGCGCCGACGTACGTGGGTGATTTTCAGTTGAAAGGGTCCGACTTAAGGAGTAAAGGGATAAACAGGGCTGGGAATATGTTGATACCGAATTCGAATTATTGCAAGTTTGAGGATTGGGTGATGCCTATATTAGATGCCATGCTGCGTGAGCAGTGTGAGGAGGGCACCGTGTGGACGCCTTCTCGAGTGATTGAACGATTAGGAAGAGAAATCGATCATCAAGATTCGATTTGTTATTGGGCGGCGAAGAATGGGATTCCTATCTATTGTCCAGCATTGACAGATGGGTCTTTGGGTGATATGTTGTATTTTCACACGTACAAGTCTGATGGTCTCGTGATTGACTTGGTCCGAGATATTCGTTTGATGAATGACGAGGCATTAAAAGCAAAGCCGAGGAAGACTGGTGTTATTATTTTAGGAGGAGGTGTCCCCAAGCATCATATTTGTAATGCAAATTTGATGAAGAATGGGGCTGATTTTGCAGTGTACCTAAACACAGCCCAAGAATACGATGGGAGTGATAGCGGTGCTCGACCAGATGAGGCAGTGTCGTGGGGTAAGATACGAGCTGATGCGACGCCCGTCAAGGTTCATGGAGATGCAAGTATTTTGTTTCCATTGCTGATATCACAAACATTTGCAAAGAGGAGTCATCCTGGTGTGTGATATCATGTATTATTTTATTACATAGTCATGTAATGAGTACTAGAGAGGATGATAATTTATGACAATGCCTCGGCGCATCGATTAGGTATTTCGTGTATGAGTGCTGCCAGTGCAGAGCATGCTGGAATGTGCAGGACACTGGCAAGGTCTGAATAGGTCCCAGCCCCCCAATGTATGCTTCTGATTCGCGACAAAAAGGCGCGTATGACTGGTAAACCGGAGTCTTTCACTCGAAATGCTCGACAAAGCCCAACAGTTTCAAAAGCTACATAGGATGCTTCATTGTTGTGCCTTCTGTGGAGGAGATGTGATATGAAGGCAGAACAGATGAGGGCTCTGATTGGGCATTCAAATGATTCTCCAATCTCATCAGAAGTGCACGTCAGTGTCTGTTGCAATTCTGAAGCACGACTTATCATGTGGCATATATCCTGTAAAAATACAGAGTCTGATTGATCCAGAATGGCAGAGATTGTGTTATTCTGTATAGCCAGGACAATGGCAGCAAGTTTGTGGGAGTCTGGAACATCTCTGCTCTTCATGAAATCCAGCATGCCTGTCAAAAGCTCTTCATTCGAACCATTTCTATAGACATCGGTATGAATACTAACGATCATACGAATGAGCGGCTGGTTTTTTGGCTCTGATGAATTGATCGCAGATTCCTGCAGTTCTTGGCCGAGTTGACCAAATCTACCAACGTACTCATCAAGAGCAAACAACATGTTATCAAATTCTCCCAATTCAATGACTCGCTTTAATGTGGCATTGTAAGAACCCTGCAGTTTGTTTTCTATTTCGTCGGTGGTGAGGAAGTGAGGCAAGAGGATGGAAGAGATTGCCGTCCACAAAGAGAATGCTTGTTGTGCAGTTGAAGCATTTTTTGACATGGCTACCACCGCTTCATTGACAGATTCGACAGTCGCCAAATTCTCAGGCGATACTGATGAAATCTCCAAAGCCTCTGGCCAGTCTGTTGAAAAGTGAGAGAATAGTCTAGAATGCAAAAGGGATTCTCCCTGGAGAGACCAGTCAAAGCCTGTTGACGGAGGCTCCCAGTCAATCCATTTGTCCTTCCCCAACGAAGCCATCATTTCCACCAATTGAATTTGAATTTCAGACTTAACGATATCTTTATGTCCACGGAAATTCACTAAATAATTTCCGATGCGTTCGTAGACAGCAGATCGCAAGGTTGTTGGATCCATAATGTCCCTTCCAGTGGCAGGAGTACCATCAAGAGACCTAACTATACCGAAAATATTTTGGATCGCTTCCCCTGTAGATATCTCCCCATTGAAATTGCTTTCATTTTCCAAAGCACTGAGACACAAATCTAAAGAGTCAAGATACATGCCAGTCATTATGGCATTAACTTCTATACTCGGGTTATCACACAAGGTGACAATACATGACACAATTTCACCAATTTCGCTGTTGTACGCCATTCCGACGTACACAAATGTTCGCAATATTTCTTGGATTCGTGATATAACTTCATCAGCATTCGCGTTTGAGACAATAATCGATGCGATCTGGCTAAGAATATCATCAGAGATGTGGTGTGGTGCCAGTTCACTCTGCAATGTCATCAGGGCATTCTTGTACAAAAGCTCCACCTTCAAATTCTGTGTTGTCTCATCTGGGGCATCTTTATGGCGTACAGATTCAACAACCATGTTGAGCAGGCGATGCAATGCCTCTTCTTCAAAAGACTGTGCAAATTCTTGCAACTCCAGGTGCATACATTCCATGGTCACCATGGGATCCACCAAGAAAAGTCCAAAGTTGACTTCTGATCTCATATCGAGCATTCCTAGTAAACTTGAAGCCTTTTTAGTATAAGTAGTATCTTCACAAATCTTGGAGGCCATTTTCAACAGAGCACTAAATATTGCCAGGCTGGCATCCACAGGATAATCCCCTGGCAAGCTCAAGTCAACAGAATTCAGCTTCTCTCTGATTGCGCGATACTCGAGAATCAACTTATGTATCATGCCAAACATATCAGATGCGTTATTTTCACGTGATGCCGAGATCACCCACTTGGCAATGTCAGATCTTTGGCCATCAAAAGGCTCTTGATCGAGAAAAAGAGTGAGAACCTGAAATACAGGTAAGAGAAGAATGCGCATATTTATCCAGTCCTCCCCAGCACGAGGGACGCAAATGTCGTAAATATTGCTGAAATTGGTCTCAACTCCGCTGATAGTATCGTCACTGGAACTCAGTGAATGGAGGCATTGAGTAATCATTTCAGTCACTCTGACTGCCTCAAAGTTTGAGATATCACCTGCTTCCACACCAAATGATACCGCTAGTTTCACTCCGAACAAAGGTCGTTGAGTGGTTATTATAGACCAAGAGTTGCTGAATGCTTCTGTTGACCCATGTCGATAAAGAACTCCTTTGACAAAGACATCTTCCAACTCTTCTACATTGGCTCCACATCTGTCTGCCAGCAGATAAATGTCAGCGAGCTCTGGTATCCCAATTTCCACAGACGTGGCCTCCACTGAAAAAGCCTTGAGGGAACTCATAATGCCATACTTGCCAATTTGAGATGCTGCTATTTTATCGATCAGTTGCAGAAGGGCTCTCTTTTGAGCATGCACATCACCTGTTGCCCAAAGGTCCTGTGCATCTTTGTCATGCAACAGAGCCACTCTACTCTGGTCTGATGTAGCGACCAATGAAGATCCTGCGTGACGCATTATTGATGCGAGCCTTGATAAGATGTCCCCTTGATTCTCAGGTGCTACTAATGTGGTGAAGCATTTGCTGCCTAACAAGCACAGAGCTGCAATGTCAATATGGACCAGTTTGTCCATCGACTCTATATCACTAGCAATACAATTCTTGCCCTCTGACAAAGCCAAGCCAATGGCATGGATAGATACGGCAGCAATGGCACCAATGTACACTGATCGTGCAAGGGCTCTATCAAGGTTGCCATCATCGTTAGCAATGAAACTTTCCATCCAATCACAAATACTATCCGACGTCAAAGCAGAAAGAGCAGATATAATCTGAATTGTAATACTCCTCTCATCAACAACAGAGATTCTATCTGGCATAAACCTGCTCCTGTTGTCTTCCATGATATCAACCAAAATCCCTCCCATGTCATTCTCACCGGCTTTTCGAAGCTCCCCAAGCAAGGCAAGTAGAGATTTAGGGTCCGCTCCCATGAGCGCGAATGAGACAAGGCGAGACCTCGTCTCTTGTTGTATCTCTAGATCAGATTCCACAACCTTGAGTATCATGGGTAATGCATCCCTGGAATCAGATTGCTCAACATCATCGTTGCTTTTGCAGTGTTGCAATTCAAAACAGTCATCAAACTTACCTCGCCTCAGACTCAACCAATTGCAAGCAGATTTTCTCACAAAGTGCCGCATCTTGAAATCCAAATGCGGTTTCTGCCAACTGAATCAATATCTCCAGCCTCGAGAACCCTGTATTCAAACTTGTTGACAGATGAATTACTTTCTCAATATCTTGCAAGCCCTCCGTAGATTGCACATTATGTATTGCACTGGAGAACATTTGAGATGTATTTGAAGACTTTTGCAGCTGCTGTACCGAAAGTTCAATCCCGAGCTCCCGCAGTTTGGTGATATTCTCAATAAACTCAATCTCATGTCTTGCCTTCCGACTCTCTGGGAGCAAACCAAGTACTTTCTTCGCCATATGTATCGCGTCATCTGATGTATCCACCTCATATAGAATCTCTTGCGCATAACCAAGAATCAAAGTTTCCCTTGTACTTTCTGACACCGTTGAAAGGTATTCTTCAGCCTGGCTGAGAAATCCAAGTTTCAAGGAATACTGACAGTGCATTTCACGAAGCTTGTCCACGTACTGACTTCCCAAGGCAACAATGTACAAGATATTATCTATAGTATCCCATAAATCCCTCCACTGTCCGCTGGACACCCCAAGCGATGCTTGGCTATCAATAACTTCACACAGCACATCAAACCAAGCTTGTGGTGACATCCTCGCGACTTCTGCAGCGCTACGTGTTTTCCCCATCTGCCCCAGCAGCGATGCAGCAGTGACATGATTTTCTACATCATGCACAATCTGCATTAGAGAGGAGTCACTACTCTGCTCTAATGCTGCCTTTGCCACATGCAAAACATCCATTGTGCAATCATGAGCAGCACTGTCTGACAAGATAATCTCACAACAAATACGCACAATGCCGGATGAATCCAGTATATAAGAAGGCTGAGAAGACTCGGCCATTAAAAAATCCAAGACGCCGCGAAGAGCTACAGAGGAGTACCCTAAAAGCATTGCTTGCAGGGCATCCAATGCTCTCACATCATCCACACCATCTAACTGCATTTGAAGCGACATCAAGGGCTGTATATACTCACTACGTAAGCGCAAAATATCCCCATCAGACTCCAAGCACAGACCAATGATGCACTCCAGTCGCTCCTCCACAGAAGCATTCACAAAGTCAACCATGGTAAAGTGCAGAGCGCCAGCCTCCCTTCTTCCAATCTGATCGCATAGTAACATGTACAGCTCGTACTCTTTTGATAGTATATTACTCTTGAATAACATAGAGGGTTTTCCCATCTCTTGTCCGTGGCCAAGGAGTTCCATTCCCATATCAAGCAATCCCTGAGCATCCAGATACAGTCCTGTAACTCTGTCCACCTCCAGTGCCCTGCACACAATCCATGACTCGATCTCATGATTTGTTGGACAGCACCATCCATAATTTAACTTTGCCATCCGCTCGGTATATAAGATATCAGCATTGCTCCAGGACCTGAGAAAGCCACACACTGCTTCACACTCGACCACATCTGCTTCCCGAAGCAATGGTGGACCACTCGGGGAATACCGCCTCGCCTCCATCACACTCGTCAACACACGTAGCATCTCTTTGTCAGATATACTTTCGGGTGCTCCTTGCAACACATCCATAATCCTAGGCATGAGAGTATATGGAGACTGTTGGAGCAAGAGACTAACCGTCTCCAAATTCCCAGAACAGGCACATTCCATTGCCACAGCCACAACGCCCTTTCGCCTCATATACCCATACAGCTTCATCCTATCTTTATCTGCTCTCTGTGGATCACGTTCTTGAATTAAATCGTAGACGCTCTGTAGACACTCGAGGTGCTGCAAACACTCAAGCCTGGCAACAACCCATCGCAACAAACCCCGTCCGTCGTCCTGATGAGACAAGGCCTGTCTGATAGAATCTTCGTCTTTTGGCAGATATATCCCTGTCTTTGAGAGCAGTTCTGTGAGCCGTTCGGACTCGGCTCGAGGCGAGGAGGTGGTAGTTGCCTGCAAGCCTCGCTGGACACGCTGGTAATCACCCTCTTCTCCTTCTAATTCCGCCATTGTTTTGATATGAGAAAAAGGTAATCCATCTACTGATAGAATCGCCTTGTATGCCATGTGTGAATTTCAAAAGGCTCAGCATTCCTTACTTGAGCAACTTAAATATTCTGTGATTCGATAGATTAAAAAAGGCGCCTCAATATTTCAAATTTCTCAGCGAGATGATACCATCCATCACTGACGAATTTGTGGCATGATCAACTTGTTTCTTCATATTTTCTAATAACTATCCGCTCTGTTCTCATTGTAAGGACTTTGGCGGGTCGTGTAAAGTTGAAACAGCACGGCGCGTGTTTTGAATTTTAAGCACCATGGCTGACTTTGATGGTGCGTCCTGCGGTGGCTTTTTATGAATAATCGTATTTTTAGTACCAAAACTAATGTTGAATTCCACTGAGAGGAGCAACTGATGGTTTTCTTTGACATGCGCAGAGGGAGGAGTCTATTTCACTGAACAGCAGTTTGTGGCAACAAACGGAGACGATGATGTCGCTTTGACAGCCCCAGGACCTCAACAGACTATTGTCAAGTTTGGAGAGTTTATTAGAAACTTTCAGGAAGATCGCACGACGAATATCTTTCCCTATGCGTACGTTTTGATTCGAGTCAAGAAGATTGTTGTTGGCACATGCTAATCTAAAACCTTCACAACACATATGCAGGGACCAGCTCGCGAGGAATAAAGATATTCTTCGAGTAGATTTGGGGCATTTGTTGCATCCAAAGTATGGAGCACCCGATCTAGCACATGCCTTGGTTGATAATCCAACTGATTATCTTCCACTGTTTGAACAGGCTGCAAAGGCCGAGTCGGAAAGGATTCAGAGTCGAATGTATGGTGATATATCAAGCGAGGTTCCTGATGTCCAAGTGATGCTTTTTAAGAGTGGAGCAAATGGAGCGCTTGCGCAGAATCTTTCCATGAGAGAAATCAAGCCTGAGCAGTATGTTTCTAGACTGGTGATTGTGCCTGGTATTGTGACATCGGCATCCAGGCCAAAGCACAAGGCTCTGAAAGTAACAGTCCAGTGCCGTACATGCAAGGACACCAAAACAGTTTACTGCAAGCCTGGTTTGGGGGGTGCATCGATTCCACGAGAATGCCAAGGGTCACAGGCAGGACAAGGAGGCAGGTCTCAGTGCGGGTTGGATCCATATGAGGTTTTGGCTGACAGAGCCATGTGTCTGGATCAGCAAGTAATCAAGTTGCAAGAAAGACCAGAGGATGTCCCAACAGGTGACCTGCCTCGCTCGTTGATGTGTCTCGTTGACAGAAAACTGTGTGGTGCAGTCTCACCAGGAACGCGTGTGACTGCTGTGGGAATCTTGTCTGTGTTCCAGTCACATGATCGTGGAAGCAAAAAGGGCGATAAATCATTTACTGTTGCTGTCAGACAGCCATATCTCAGAATCATTGGTTTCCAAGAGGATGTATTGAATGGCGATACTGCTCGCAAGCCTACATTCAGTGTCGAAGAGGAGGCTGCATTCAGGGAATTTGCCAGTACTCCTGGCGCAGATGAGCAAATATTCTCTCGTATTGCACCGCAAATATTTGGTCACGATGATATCAAGAAGGCCGTGGCTTGTTTGCTCTTTGGCGGAGCCAGGAAACGTATGCCAGATGGTACATACAGACGTGGTGATGTCAATGTCTTGCTTCTCGGTGATCCTTCCACGGCAAAATCTCAATTCCTCAAGTTCACTTCAAAAACAGCACCAATTGCTGTGTATACATCTGGAAAAGGCTCTTCAGCCGCGGGTCTGACGGCCTCTGTCATCAGGGACCCATCATCCAGGGAATTCTACCTTGAAGGTGGTGCCATGGTCCTTGCGGATGGCGGTGTTGTCTGTATCGATGAGTTCGATAAAATGCGACCTGAAGATAGAGTGGCTATCCACGAAGCCATGGAGCAGCAAACAATATCTATCGCGAAAGCCGGTATCACAACAATGTTGCGCAGTCGCACCAGTGTCCTTGCTGCAGCCAATCCACCATCAGGTCGATACGATGACATGAAATCTGCCAGTGAAAACATTGATCTCCAGAGCACTATTTTATCTCGATTTGATCTGATCTTCATTGTCAAGGATGAAAGATCGGCCGCAAAAGATCAGATGATTGCCCGCCATGTGTTGGAAGTTCATAGATCTGCTGGAGCAGCTGGAGAAGTTGATGAGGCAGAGGAGAGACGGGAAGAAGAATTCCTCAAGAGATATATTGAGTATTGTCGCACGAACTGTAGCCCAAGACTCTCCGAATCAGCATCCCGTCTCCTCGCGAGTGAGTACGTAGATCTGCGCACAGAGGCCAAGAGGGCTGCCTCTGCTGCATCTGAAGATGGATCTGATATTCCAGCCATTCCCATCACAGTGCGTCAGTTAGAGGCTATGGTTCGACTTTCAGAGAGTTTAGCAAAGATGAGCCTCCAGACTGTCGCAACAGAAGCACATGTGCGACAGGCATTGGAACTATTCCGCACATCAACAATGGATGCCGTCAGAAGCGGACTCATGGATGTAGCAGTGTTTACTGATGAACAGAGGGCCGAGATCCACAGAGTTGAGGAGCAAATACGCCGCCGTATTGCCATCGGTGCTTTTGTGTCTGAAAGAAAACTTGTTGACGAACTTGTTCGCGTTGGCTTTGGTGAAAGCTTGGTACGAAAGGCAATGCTGTTCCTCCAAGCAAATGGAGACTTTGAATACAGAAGAGAACGTAGATTGGTTCATCGACTCAAGTAGAACGTTTTATTCCTTCAATTGCTCATGTACATGAAATTGCCAAAAAAGAAATAATGCTGTAACACCAACCTACTTACTTGGAGTGCTCTTCTGCAGTCTCCAGGGCACTTGTGAAGGAATCACCTGGGGAAATCTTGTTCCTAATATCGAGAACCTTTCCACCCTTGGCAATCACAATATGTGATCGAATGACTCCTTTAGGAGCTTTGTTGGCACCAAATGCTTTAATAGCAGCGCCCGACTCGTCTGTCAACAAATGATATGGAAGCGTATACTTGATCTTCCAGTTCTTCTGAGATTTTGGCTTATCATAGCTCATTCCATACACCTCAAACCCGCACTTTTTAAACTTTTCATAATCATCGCGGAAACCACACGCCTGTTTCGTGCACCCCGGGGTATTTGCTCGCGGATACATGAAAATCACAATACCATGCTTCTCTGTGAGCTCCTTGAGGGTCACCTCCTTTTCATCCTCCATCATCAGCGTCACATCCACTGTATCGATCTCATCTCCAACTGACAATTTTGTAGCTGATTTGGATTTCTTTGCAGATCCGGGAGTGCTCTCTCCCTGCGCTGTTTTACGCTTTGGAGCCATTTGAAATAATTGTACGAGTGTGTGGCTGAAATTTACAATCACAAAGACCGCCTGTGACCAAGGAATGACTATCGTCAGTCAGGTGAACAAACTGCAGAAATAATTAATTACAGACTATCTGTATGCTGAACGATTTGAATGGGCAGATCTTTGAACCTGCAGAGACTGTGTGCCAGATCTGCCCATTCAAATCGTTTTCAAATGTTTTATTAAGCAAAGCAATCGTCAGTGCAGGCATGGAGGCCACAATATATCAAACCCTTGAAGGCATTTTGAATACCAATCGTATTCTGATATCCATGCATGAGCCCTAGAAGAGACAGACGTAGAGGAGGATGCATGTCTTGACCCCTTTCGGAGCTCAACATGGTTTGATACATGGGCATTTTGAAAATGGGCCTTGCATACGTTATAATGCATATCCTAGTAGTAAAAGAAGCGCTACTTTACAGACTGGGGCGTGTATCGCTGGAATTGACCTTGGCACAACCAATTCTGCTATTGCTGTACGTTGCATATCACACTATATAGCCGCACATTGCCATGCATGAGCATAAAAACATTTGATATATAGGTATTAGAAGGTGATAGGCCGGTTATTGTGCCCAATGAATACGGCCATTTGACAACTCCGTCCGTTGTCTCAATAGGAGAAGAACATGTATATGTGGGTGTCAAAGCCAAGAGAATGGCAGCTGTGGATCCTTTGAACACCTTTTACTCTGTCAAACGGTTGATTGGTCAGGAGATGAGGGATGTGAGTGATGATGTGAAAGAAATGGCGTACAGGACAATGCAGGATGATGATGGGTTGGTCATGCTCGAGTCCCCCAGGGAGGAGAAGGGGATTTACCCGGAAGAAATTTCAGCACTGGTCCTTGCCCAACTTTTAGAAGATGCGGCTCAATTTAAAGGAGAGCCTGTTACAAAGGCTGTTATTTCAGTACCTGCATATTTCAATGATCAACAGAGGGAGGCAACAGTTGCTGCGGGCATGATGGCAGGGCTGGAAAAGGTTCGATTGCTTCGAGAGCCGGTAGCTGCTGCGTTAGCGTATGGGATAAATGTAGAGAAAGATCAAACTGTTCTAGTATTTGATCTCGGTGGCGGTACCTTTGATGTGAGTCTTTTGGAGGTGGGGGGTGGTGTGATTGAGGTACTATCCACTGGAGGTGATGCTCATCTGGGAGGCGATGATTGGGATCAAGTCATTATTGAATGGCTTGAAAAGGAATTCCTTCTCCCTGCTGGTGTCGATACAAACACCCCTCAGATGATTTCAAACCTGAAAGTTGTGGCAGAAGCTGCAAAGATGCAATTGTCAAAAAGTGATGTAGCAATGATTCGGATGCCAGTTGGCGGAGGTATCGAAGCATCATTGAATCGTCAAAAATTTGAATCATTGTCGGCAGATCTCTTCAGGAGGGCACGGATGCCATTGGATCATGCATGCTGGCAAGCTGGTGTTGACCTTGGGACTGCCATCAAGGAATGGGAGATTGCTCAGAATGCATTACGAAAGAGAGATGGAGGGCAACGCCGCTCCAAAAAGGCAGTAAAAGACGCGCGGGTACAAATAACTCCTAAAAAGAGGCAACCAGTTAGCGAAATATTGCTTGTGGGAGGAGCCACACGCATGCCTGCAGTCAGCACCTTTGTTGAAAATATGACTGGACTGGTTCCGAAAACTGCACATGTTGACCCTGATCTAGCTGTTGCGCTTGGAGCGGCTGTTCAAGCTGGCATATATGAGGGCAACGTGTCTGATGTTATGATCATGGACATTTGGCAGGCATCACTGATGCGTGCTTATGCAACCCAATTAGAGAAGCAACAATCATTAGATGACGATGATGATGATGACATCATGTTTGAACCAACAACGGATGACGACGAATGATAATGTCTTTAAAAACAGCTATATATAAACGACAAAAGATACAGTACACTACCTACTGACAGTTCAACACTCTTTCTATCAAATCCGCCTTCCTACCACTCACAGGCTGCCTCTTTTCATATAAAATAGATTGAAGTTCCTTCACAGTCATTCTATCGAGCGCATCTTCACTATATATTGTCCGAACAGACGACCCACCAGCCTGTGACTCCTCCTGAGCACGCTTCCTCGACCGTGCATCCCCCTGTTCATCTGCCTGCCTTTTCCCTTTCCGAGACCCACTTGGGTCTCCTTTAGCCTTTTTCTTAGACTGAAGACATCGGATCAGCAGACTGGACTGATCCGTGCTGACGACCTGCCCTTTGGGAGGATTTGTGCTATGCACAGCAATGTACACCGGTGGTGGAGAGGTGAACGCAGAACCCGCTTGAACATGCTTCAAAAGACCTCTACAGTAATTTATTTCAAAATTAAGATAGTTTCGAGAGATCCTTTGCAGAAAACATACGCACAGGGTAATAAAGAGACGTACTTTGAAGGAAGGTCGACTAGAAATTCGCACTTCATAACAGCCTTGACGACGGCACAAAAGACGAAAACTGTGTCGACTGGATGAAATAATAATTCATATAAACATATAACATAAAAATATTGTAGCCTTGACTCGAGGTGTGTGGGGGGAACGTCTTTTCTACATGGGAGACGCGGAACTGATATCTAATTCCTTATCAGGCATATTATAGTATATTCCTTCTGTCTCTCCTAGATGGCCATGTGCGTTCCGTATCTTTACATGTACATAGTTTAGAGCTGATAGGACATTGTTGCGGAAGTAATGGGTGGCAACAAAGCAAGAGATCAAGGTGATAGTCTACGGATCGCTTTCTGCCATCCAGACTTGGGTCTAGGAGGTACGCTTAAGTCGCTAGGATATCGTTTTCCGAGGTAATTTTCTTACATGGATTTGAAGTAAAAAAATAAAATGGGTCACGATTGTATCACATAGGTGCTGAGCGACTTATTGTCGACGCTGCAACTGAACTGGGTCAACGAGGCCACACTGTCGACGTATATACTGCATATTATGACCCTGATCGGTGCTTTGAGGAGACCAAGCAGGGGTATTTTCAAGTTTTAGTTCGTGGAGGATGGTTTCCGAGGGCTATACTGGGTAGAGCAATGGCGTTGTGTGCCTATATTAGGTGTATTCTCATGGCATGTTGCTTGTGCTGGAGGTGTCGTGTGGGAGGGCATGATGGGTATGATGTCGTCATTGTTGACCAAGTTTCTGTTGCTGTGATTGTTTTGAGGATGTTCATGTCATCCAAGATTGTATTTTATTGCCATTTTCCTGATCTATTGCTGTCGAAACCAGCATCAGCGCTGCATAGGGCGTATAGGGCTCCTTTGAATGCCTTGGAGGAGTGGAGTACCGGTCTGGCTCATAGGACGCTTGTGAATAGTGAATATACCAAGTCAATATTTAAAGAAACGTTTAGATCGTTGGATGGTCGGGGTATTGTTCCGGATGTTTTGTATCCTGCTGTGAGTATTCCAACTTCTTTGAGTTTGAAACAGATGGGGACGTCATGGATGAATCATCTGCCAAAGGATGTTGTTCGGTTGATTGAGTCTTCTTCAGATACATTTTTATCTATCAATAGGTTTGAAAGGAAGAAGAATATTGGTCTTGCAATCAGAGCATTAGGATTGGTGAGAGGCACTTCATCAGGGCTTGTTGTAGCTGGGGGATATGATGTGAGGCTTGCGGAGAATGTCGAGCATTTGGAAGAGCTCAATGAATTAGTAGAAGAACTTCATTTAGAGGATCGGGTTGTATTTATGACGTCATTCTCAGACGAGCAGCGTCTGGCTCTCTTGTGTGCGTGCCGAGCTGTGGTCTATACACCAACAAATGAACATTTTGGGATAGTACCGGTAGAAGCGATGGCATCAAATACTCCTGTGATTGCGTGTAATAGTGGAGGGCCGATGGAAAGTATAGTTGCAGGGAAGACTGGCTTTTTGGAAGATTCAGATCCGAGTGCTTTTGCAAAAGCCATGGAGGCCTGCATGGATGCACAGGTTGCACAGCGTATGGGTACTCTTGCTCGAACACGGGCAGAAAAATACTTTTCTAGGACTGCATTTGGTGATCAGTTGGAAATGATTGTGGTGGAGATGGCCCGCGAAGTCAAGGGGAAACCAGGCAAAAAATATGCCTAGTAGTGTTAGTCAACTCAAGGCATGACACAATCATTGGTTGAACAAGGATCGCCATTGGGCAGATAATTTATGTAATACAGTTGTAGAACATATGTATAGCAAGTCATATTCAGAGTATCAGGTTGTCTGTGTCGTGGAAAGGTGTCATGGATGACCCATACACAGTCCGGGGGTTGTTGAGTAGGATACGCAGTGAGGAGAATAGACGGGTCAAAGAGGTCGCCACGTTGAACTTTCAGCTTCAAAAGCAAAAGAAAAAGTGCCAAAAGTTGGAGACAGAAGCAAAACTTGAGCGTGATAAGAGACGGTTTAAAGACAATGAGATTGTACACCTCAAACTAGCTCTGGAGAGGAGGGATCAGATCCTCGCCGGTCTTGAAAAGGAGATATCGCATTGCAAGAACTCTCATATTCATATGAATGTACTAGAGAAACAAGAAGTAAAGGAAAGGGAGCTGAGATCGAGATTGATTGAAAAGGAATCTGAACTGTTCAGCCTGTCCTCTGATATGACAGATGTTCAAAAGTCAAACGATTCTCTAAAGAGAGAAATTCTCGTATTGAAAGCCAAATATGAACAGCTTTTAAGATCAGAGCATGATGCAATCGAGGAAAATAGGCACCTTCGTGACAGACTAGGCAGAGTGGAGGAATCAAGGGATGATGACAGGGCACTGCTCTTTGACAATATCAACTGCCCAGATCGTCGTGAGGCGATGCAAATGTTGATTGATCTTGGCCATGAGCTTCCAAAAACCAAAAGTAGATTACAGAAAAAAGTGCCGTACAATCACAGAAAAGGATATATATATCCAAAGATTGACTCCTCTGCTACAGAGGACAACTCTTCAGAAGAAGCCCTATCACTGTAATAATAAAACACTATGCGCATTCTACAATCTCAAAGTTTCCGCACGCCTGTTCCATTATTTTCAAAATGGAATTAATTGCGGGTATCTGGACACCCACAGTTGGCAATACGCCCCGCAAGATTGGCTGACACAAACACTGTCCATCTGAAAAGGAGGCTGCAATAGTACAGCAAGGTTCTGTCGGTAATTCATTCTCTCCCAACTCGTCGACCAGAGACGCAATAGTTTCTGGAGAAGATTCCTCAGTCTGATTCAAAGCTATTTTACCCTGGGCCAGAGCAAGCTCTTTCTCGCAAATCGACAAGATACTGGGGCCACTCTGCAAACACTGAAAAGCTGCATCTCCTTCTGGCTGTGCACCTGAAATCACCACGTGCATCTACGTGTTGAATTGGGTTCATCACAGTCATCAATATACAATGCAGCAGCAACATACCGGAAGAGCCAACGAGGCATACAATGCCAAGAAGCAAGAGGATAGTAGTGGAACGATGCATGTGCTCTTTCCTGTTTCTTCTCTATTCCCTATAGGTACTACTGTGTAGTATGAACAGATGGAAGTGGTATATAAAGAGTATCAAATGCTTTATATAAAGCAAATACTCGTGTATACGCCACGAAACCACACAGAGGGTGTGAGGAATCTGGGATTCTAGGATGGGCCAACCCAACCTGGGACAGAGAACAACATGGCTACTTGCAAATGTTATACGACGAGTACATACGCTTTACACGATGATTTGAAATTCCATATACCTAATAATATATAAATCTACTTCTCAGTCTGCTCTCTGAGACGACGCACAGTGGAGCGGACAGTCACAGAGGAAGGTGTGTTGAGTGTGTAAGCTCCTCCAGCCTGGGTCTTGCTGCATCCCTTGCATTTCCAGATACCGACAGCTACTCTCTTCATTCCATACTTTCCGCAGAAACTGCAGAAGTACTTTGAGTGCTGACTAACCTCGATCTTCTTGATCTGCTTCCTCAAACTAGAACCATAACGGGTTCCGTACTTTCCCACGATTCCAACCTTCTTTGTGCGCTTCGACTGCAGGTAGAACATGGTGGTATATATATGTAAATAACATTGACCAAGAATCATTATGACAAACAAATACACATGCATTCTTCTGTCTCTCTGCTATTATATTATATACAACGTATATGGGGCAGAGAAAGACATATTCCACAAGTTGTGGATGGAAGAAGAAGAAGAAGAAGAAGGAGAAGACAACAACATCCGAGTTCCCCATTAGCATCGCGTCGCAAGTATATTTCTAGATGTCTTTTGCGATATTCTGTTGACATCAACGGCGTGCGATATTCCACAGCAGCGCAACAGAAAAGACGCTGCAATAATCGAGCCGACGGCGTTCTCGATTCGTTTCCTTCCCCATCAGCAAGACCGACAGATCATCTCCATCTGAAACACATGTGATATATATACGCAGCAAAAAAGGTATGGAACATCCATACTCCTCTTTACACCCGCACAAGTACCACGACGACCGCCGGCAGCCAGAGTCGCCCTTCAACGCCCTCTTCTTCCTTCCTCTCCTCCTCTATACCCATTAATTATACGTACCATTGTGTATCTATGAATATATAATTGATAAATTATAGTACTGGTTGTCGGGGAATGCTATGAGATGGTATCAGACGGACCTGGCACTGGACCCCTTGTGTTTGCAGATACCCGCATGTAAGACACCCTTCGCAGCCGCCATCCCATTGAGGGTACCACTGGATGGGAGGTGGCATTCTTTCCCAGTCATGTCCGATCAAATATATGTTTGATGGGAATATAATTACCCAGCCAGAGCGTTGCTATCCATTCGCGTATAGCCTGTACTTTTTCCAGTGCGATACGCCAATGCTTGCCACTTAATTGACAATTTGCGTAGAAGTTTCAAAATGAATACCGCAGTGAGGTGCGTTTGAGTTTTGTATGCGACACTGTTGCATTGCCTATCGCGTGCAGCCACGGCAGCCATACAGGGTCTTTCGGAGGTTGCTGTGCCACTGATTCGATAATGCTGGCGATCATATCACTAATGGTAGTGTTATTAATAAAATGTGCGTTGTCATATGCAGAGGCTTGAGCTCTGTGGCTCCACAGCGCCAGATGACTACTACGTCTGCAGCGGGTCGCCCGATGTGGTCGGTGAGGACTCTCGAGCATCAACGATTGCAGGTAGGTGAAAATTTTCTTTACTACATAATTGTTTAGATTCATGGGATCAATCGCCGTGCATTGTTCACACGGCGATTTGTGGGGGGTAGAAGCAGCAGTGGTGGCACCAGCAGCAGGTTTTGTGGAGAGAGAGAGAGTGTCTGTGTCTGAACCATTCCAATCGAATATGTGTGCAGGTTGTTGCCCAGGCGTTGAACAGACAAGCTAAAGAAGAGACTGTCAGCAAGATAGTCCCACTTTTAGAAGAGAGTACAGTAGTTGTGGGCCTCCGCTACCAAGGATTGACTGTGAAGCAGATGCAGCAGTTCAGGCGTAGTCTTCCAGCTGAAGGAGCAACTTTGTTGGTTTGTAAGAATACATTGATCAAGTTGGCGGCAGATCAGGTTGAGGGATGGGAGGAGTTGAAGCCAGCTGCCAAGGGAGATAATGCATGGTTGTTTGTTCAGGAGGAGGAGATTTCTGAATCCATCAAGGCATACTTGAAGTTCCAGAAGGAGGTCGAAGGGGAGGTTCCTCCTGAAGAGCGCGATAGTATTACCGCTTTGAAGATGTCTGGAGGAGTCATGTCTGGAAAAGCGCTCACGGATGCTGATATCAAGCGCCTTGAGAAGATGCCAACCAAGGCAGAGCTCATGGCTACAATTGCTCGTCTTCTTAACCAGTTGCCAACAAAGGTTGCTGTATCCGTCAAGCAGGTTCCAAACAAGTTGGCGTATGGTGTGAAGGCGCTTGCTGATGCAGACGACAATAAGGAGGCTGTAGTAGGAGATGTTTTGCCAAAATCCGAGTAAATGTAGATTATAGAATGTTTCCCAGTCATAGTGACGTGTTGTTAGAATAATGATTTTACAAGATCCTTATCTACTTTTGCCATTTTCGCGCTTGGTTCCGAGTCTTCCTCGGAGGCCATACTGCGTTTCTTTTCCTGCACGTGTTGCTGAAGGATGTGCGGTTTGGGGAGTTTTTCTGGCTCTGTTGGTGCAGGTTTGACCTTGAAATACGAATGTGACAGCGCATCGGCTGCCGTAATTCGTCGACGGGGATCAAGACATACCATCCTTGCCAGTAACTCTAACGCTTCGTTTTCAACCCCGGGAAATATGGATTTCAGGGGTGGTGCATCCCGCTCTCGAAAGGCCACAAATCCAGGCAAACACCTTAATCCTGCCCAATCCTTATCTTTCGGGGTTCCAAGCGCACTGAAAATTTTTGACAAAACCTCAACATCAGACTCCCCTACAAACCATGGTTTTCTAAGAAGCAATTCAGCAAACACACAGCCTAATGCCCAGACATCTACTCCAGGCCCATAACATGTTGACCCATAGAGCAATTCAGGAGGTCGATACCACCTCGCAAATACTTGATTCGTATATCGTCTTTCTGGAGATCCATAAATCCTAGATAAACCGAAATCCGTCAGTTTGACACTCCCATCCCGACCGATGAGAAAGTTATTTGGCTTGATATCCCTATGAACAACCCATTTCTCATGGCAGTGTTTCAGGGCACGAAGCATCGCAAGCATGTACGCCTTTATATCCGCGGCAGAGAGAACAAGAGATCTATCTTTAATCACATTCTCTAGATCCGTGTCCATGTATTCAAACACAAGGGCAATGCCCCTTTTGAGGGAGAGGACATCCTTGAGTGTGACAATATTTGGGTGATGAAGTTCTTTCAAATATTTGACCTCTCTTAGAGCTGTGACGTTGATACCCTGCCCATTCGCCGAATGTCAGTACCAGTTGGATCAGCAGAATTAATGATAAATCGCACCTGCTTCTTATCATCTATGCGAATCTTCTTGATCGCAACAGTCTCTCCAGTCTGCTTATGCGTCGCCAGAAGGACCTCACCGAAAGTCCCCGTACCTAGTACGCGACCTTTTTCATATATATCTGCTATCCTCATATGTAGATGGCTCGTGTACTTAATGATTGGATGCGTCAATCAGCGCATGTCTTTGAACATGTCTTCTCTCTGAAAAAAACAAATTCCGAATCCGGAGTACGAAGAGCAATTGCTTTTCAAGATTGTTTCATTTTTAATATAGATGGTGAAAAATGTAGCAAATAATTATCAGGCAAGAGCTTTTGATTTCGATCTCTTTGCAGCCCTCTTTGCTGCTTCCACAACCTTGTTTTTCTTTTGAGGGAGAACTGGAGGTTCTGCCAACTCATCCGCATGCTTTGGGATAAATCCAGTGTCGACATCCCCAGCAATAAAGTCTTCATTGTCAAGAATCAACAGATGATACAGAATGGTTGTTGGGACTCCTGAGATTACTGTTTCTGTCAATGCTCTCTTCATTCTTGTGATTGCTGCCTGTCGGTCCTCTCCCCACACGATCAACTTTCCAAGGAGAGAATCGTAGTTTGGTGGGACGACATAATCTGGGTACAAATGGGAGTCCATGCGTACGTTTGGTCCTCCAGGAGGAAGGTATCCAACCACGCGTCCTGGTCCTGGTCTGAAGTTCTGGAATGGATCTTCGGCGTTGAGACGGCATTCGATGGCATGTCCCTTGAATTGAATATCCTCCTGCGTAAACCTGAGTTTTTCTCCCATGGCGACCTTGATCTGCTCCTGAATAAGATCCACGCCAGTAATCATCTCAGTCACTGGATGCTCGACCTGAATACGGGTATTCATTTCCATGAAATAGAATCCCTGTGGTTCCCAGAGGAACTCAATTGTTCCCACTCCGATATACCCAATGGATTTGGCAGCTGCCACGGCAGCATCTCCCATGGCCTTTCTCACCTCTGGAGTCAGCACTGGAGATGGAGCTTCTTCCAGCAACTTCTGGTTGCGCCTCTGAATAGAGCAATCACGCTCACCGAGATGTACAACATTGCCGTATTTATCTGCAAGAACCTGGAACTCGATATGGCGAGGATTATTCACAAACCTCTCCAAGTACACATTGCCATTACCGAATGCAGCCTCAGCCTCCTGCTGGGCAGCCTTGAGAAGTGACAAAAACTCATCCTCTGTGTTTGCAAGACGCATTCCTCTTCCTCCTCCACCAGCGGTTGCTTTAATCATGATGGGGAATCCGACTTCTCTGGCAACTGTGATGGCTTCTTCTGGATTAGCAATGAGTCCATCAGATCCAGGCACAGTAGGCACTCCAGCATTCTTCATTGTATCACGAGCAGTTGATTTGTCACCCATAAGCCTAATAGAGTCGGATTTTGGACCAATAAACTCAATACCATGATCATTGCAGATGTCTACAAAGGTGGCATTCTCAGAGAGGAATCCATATCCAGGGTGGATAGCATCAGCTCCACGGCTCATTGCGGCAGCAATTATGGTTGGAATGGACAAGTATGATTCAGATGAAGCAGGTTCACCAATGCATACAGCCTCATCAGCAAGCTGCACATGGAGGCAGTCCTCATCTGCAGTAGAGTACACAGCAACAGTCTTGATGCCAAGTTCCTTGCATGCCCTGATCACTCTCACAGCAATCTCTCCTCTGTTTGCCACTAAAACTTTGGTAATTGAAGCTTTTGGTGCCAACTCTTCCGCAGACATGGCGGCCGCACGGGACCTTGTCGTAGCCTTTTTCAGTGCTGCACCCACCCACTCAGTGGAGCCTCCTCTCTGGATCCGTGACACTGCCTGCCGAGATGGCGAAATATTCTGGCGAAATGCCATAACATTTCTTGATTTCCCTGTCGAGATGACATTGCGGGTCACACGCCCCTGCTGCATACAAAAGACCTCCATGAAAAACAGCGGATCGGAAGCAAACAATACCGTCATGTATACCACCAATTGGAAATATGGGTAAAGGATCAGACTAAAATACAACTTTACCAAGCGCCCATTGCGCAATCAGTGCGCTCTCATGGTATTCTATTGCTTGGACTCGGCTGACAAACATACCTTGACAGTGACGTTCATTCTGAATATTTAGTGCTGATCCAAGCTAATATAAAGAAATTGATCATTAAGTGGCGCAATGTGCCACCGCTGAGTATCTATACACCACGCATCGAATGTCGACAGCATAGATGATAACAAGGCCGACAGGGCTGATGAAGCGGAGAGAAAGATTGTGTATTGAATTGTCTATTTACGGAATGGAACTGAGTCGATCATGCCAATGTCCCCATCCAAGGTACTTTTTGATGGGATGTTGTATGATGCCTTCTGTGGAAGACAGACTGCTCATCGTTCATGTGTCCCGTGGCCAAACTGAGAAGATGGTCTATTAAACAGATTGTTATCAAGAGAACGTGGTTTTCCAAGGGGTATTACGCACGGGAGCGGGTGCATACATTCGTATACGAGTTGTTTGAGAATTTCCAGTCTGCAAGGCCAGTCTATTGGCTCTGTATTGGTTATTCCATACCAAAGTATGTTGACAATGAATAAAAATGATGCAATTATCTCTGGTAATGCGCATGGAAAGATGGCTGGTCCAGTCCAAAGGAAAGTTGTCATGCGAGGGACCGTCTTTTCTCGTCAGGGAGGGAAGTCCTACCCTGGTATGCAGCGCCGCTTGAGCGTATCGAAACCAGCTATGCTCGCAAAGAGTTCCAATATAAGTACAATTAGAACCCAATTTCCAAAGATTGAAAATGCTCTGTGTCGTTCTCGCCTTGGGTGGAGGAAGCGGTGGCCCTTTGTGGTCGAGGCGGTTGCAGAGCCTGGTTCTAGGCCACATCTAGGAGATCTTGAGCTGGAGAATCATCCAAACTTGGAGATTGGAAAGTTGTCGAATGGTTTGAGATACGTTATTTTGCCAAATGTGAGTCCGCCGAATAGATTTGAAGCACATCTGGAGGTGCATGCTGGGTCTGTGGATGAGGGTGAGAATGAGCAGGGCATTGCGCATTTGGTAGAGCATGTGACCTTTTTGGGCAGCAAGAAAAGAGAAGGGCTTCTGGGAACTGGTGCAAGATCGAATGCGTATACCGATTTTCATCACACGGTGTTCCATGTGCATGCTCCTCATGCGAATGCAAATAATGGAAGGCCAATGTTGCCAGCTGTGTTGGATGCTTTGACTGAGATTGCGTTCGAGCCTGAATTTCTTCCAGCAAGAATTGAGAAAGAGAGAAAGGCAGTGACGGCTGAGGCACAAATGATGAATACAATAGAATATAGAGTGGACTGCCAGTTGTTGCAATACTTGCATTGGGAGAATGCCTTGGGTACCCGCTTCCCAATTGGAAAGATGGATCAGGTGGAGAAATGGCAGCGCGATGAAATCATGAGTTTTTGGAGCAGAAATTATTATCCAGAGAATGCTACTTTGTACGTTGTTGGGGATGTAGATATCGAAGAGACAAAAAAGTTGATTGAGCAAAATTTCAGCAGAGCTCCTGCACGAGCAGCAGGCTCAAGGGCACCTGCTGACGACGCATTGAATGCCGAGGTTGTTGAAGAGGCGACACATCATCAGGTTGATTTGCGAGAGACAAACAAAGGGTTGCTGTTGGAGAGGGCACATTTGTCCCCAGGAGGATTGGTCCGACCACCTGTTGATCACCAGTGGGGCTGTGGACCCATGATTCAGTCTGGTTTCCAATCGCCAATCAGTGTGTTCAGGCACCGATTGTTGCAGTTGTTCCAACTTTCGATATTTTGCAAGCTCCCTGTTCAGCCAATGAAGACTCTTGATGATTTGAAGAGAGCCTTCATGGTACGAATCATGTTGAGTGTGATGCAGTTTAGAATTAATGCCCGGTATGTAGCTGCCGATCCACCGTTCATCGGAATAGAGCTTGATCATAGCGATAGTGGAAGAGAAGGATGTGCGGTTTCAACGCTTACAATCACATCAGAACCCAAGGATTGGAGAGGTGCTGTACAGGTGGCAGTTCAGGAGGTTAGACGACTTCAGCAGCATGGTGTGACTGCAGCTGAGATGGAGCGTTACAAGTCGGCGCTGTTGAGAGATAGTGAGCAGCTTGCAGAAGGTGCTGAATCTGTTCCAAGCTTGGATAACCTCGAGTTCGTCATGGAGAGCATGGCATTAGGCCATGCAGTCCTTGAGCAGCGCCAGGCACATGCCTATCTCATGGAGCTTGCAGATACCATTACCCCTGACGAGGTGTCTGCACTATGTAGATCAATTCTTTCGTTCGCTAGCCATTATGGTGATGAAGCAACCTTGCTGAAAGAATATGAAGCAGACCCTAGTAAGTGGGCAGAACCAGGGCCATCAATCGCCACAGCTGTTGTTGCTTGCATTCCAACATTCATGGACGCCAGTGGAAATAGCTCTGGAGCAGCAGCACCAATGCCCCGAGGGGCAAGTATGGCCACAACACAGCATGTAGATCCAGCCATGGCTGCAGCCGCGCTTGACGAGTCTGGGGATGATGAGGAGCCGCCAGAGGGCGCAGTCCGCTTTGAGATAGATGAGGAAGATATTCGCCAAGCTATATCAGAGCAGGGACTCGAGGTTGAGGCTCTTGAGGATGTAGATGTACCAGAATTCCTGGTGCCAGACGACCATGCCATGGATCTGATGGACAAGCTAAACCCAACATTTGTTCCTGTGGATCCAAACAGCTCTGACACAAAGCCACCAGCTGATCCAGAAACCGGAGTGATTCGACGCAAATTGTCTAATGGTATTGTGATAAATTATCGCAAGACTGATAATGAACCAATGGGGGCAATGGTCAGAGTTGTTGCTGCTGGTGGACGCGCTTTGGAAGAACGAGGTGTTGTGGGCCCTCATGGACATGGTGCTATTGCTGTAGGCACAAGGACCCTGAGTGAGAGTGGCACTGTTGGCGATTGGGATCGAGCGCAAGTAGAATTATTCTGCATTTCAAGACTAATCAACTGTATTCTGGAAGCAAACGAAGAATTTATCTGCATGGATTTCCACTTTGCTGTTGGAGACGGTGGTATGGCAGCTGTATTGCAATTGCTGCATCTCTTCCTCGAATCCCCTCGTTGGGAAGATGCAGCGATGGAACGATCAAAACAAATGTATATTTCGCACTATCGAGCTCTCCCAAAATCTCTCGAGAGGGCAACCGCAGACAGAATCATGAGTGCCATGCTTGGAGATGATCGCAGATTCAGGGACCCTAGCTCTGATGAAATTGCTGCATTAACATTAGATGCCATGAAAGAAGACGTCATGGCCCAATTACACGCAGGAAACTTGGAAGTATCTATCGTGGGTGACTTTGACGAGAATGAACTCGAGGAAGCTGCATTGAAGTATTTGGGAACTGTCGTGCCCAAATCAAATGCACAGGGTCCTGGCAGTGCACTGGAGCAGTCCCCACTTGTCTGTGACCCGCCACTGGAGGAGAGGCACTCCGTGTGGCACTTGAAAGATTCAGACGAAAGAGCGTGTGCGTATATTGCTGGAGTGGCACCATGCAGATGGGGTGAATTTGGAAAGCAGCAACAACCCTTGGAGCATTTGGATCCTGTAGACATTCCAAGACCACCTGCTCCTCTGCCCCCAGGAGCCTCTGACGAAGATATTCAGCGTGCCAGAGACTTGAGAAGAAAGCATCCATTATACGCGAGTGCTACTCTCGGACTCCTGACAGAGATGATAAACTCGCGCCTCTTCACAACCGTCAGAGATACATTAGGCCTGACATACGATGTCTCATTCGAACTGTCCCTCTTTGATCGATTGCCAACTGGATGGTTCTACGTCAACGTGACATCCACCCCTCAGAAAATCAAAGATGCCATGATGGCATCGATGCGTGTCCTGAGAAGTGGATCCATTCAGCCATTCACATCGCGTGACTTGCTCAGAGCCAAGCGTACATTGATCACACGACATGAATCAGACCTCAAGGATAATGGATACTGGCTTGCATTACTCACACACATTCAGTCACCATCAGTTCCTTTGAAGTCTGTTGAATGTCTGCGAGACTTGACAGCAATGTATGATGCCATCACCATTGAAGACATTTATGAAGCATATAGCCACTTTGATTTCTCAGATGAAGCAACATATACATGCATCGGAACATCAGGACAGGATGCATCGCTCAACAAGTCACCTATTCTCGAAGAAAGAGTACAGGCAATAGGAGGCAAGCCTCCTGCAGATGTAGATCCAGAAGCTTTCTTAAACGCAATCAAGAATTTTATGGATTCAATGCAGAGTCAATAAAAATGCATCACAGATCATCATGTATGTAAGCAAAAAACAACATCATCTGTATAGGTCACCACACCAGACCGTCTATGGAGACTCTGGCTGAGGAGATGATTCCGTATCCTGGTCAGAAATGGTCAGGGAAGAGAGATCAAGAGGCGTTGGTGGATCCACATCCCCAATTGCCTTCGCAGCAGCGTCATAGGCAGTCGCCTGTTCCTTGAACGCCACGCTCATGTAATACTTTGTATCACCAGCTGTTGTGATGAGCTTCTCAAGATTGTTCTTCAACACTGAGGATGCCTCATTGAACCTCTCCTGTGTCAAGGTCAATTTCCCTTCCTTGTGTTGCAACTTCTTGATCGTCTCCTCCATATTGTTCTCAACCTTGGGATCAGGTCCTTTGTTCAATTTGGCTCTGTATTTATCCACCTGTGCAGACAAATCAGCCACCGTGTGGCGACGAGAATCAACCTCAAGGCGAAGATCCTCAACCTTCTTCACGCTCGACTTTACAGAATCGTACGAGTCCAACCACTTCTTAATGGGCACAAGAACCTCACTCTCAAGCTTGTGAGACACGGCCATATTCGCCGCAGACAACCCCTCGTCATCAATCTTTGACCCGCCAACATACTTGATTTGCTGGGCTGCCCCTCCGGAAGCGGCCGCGGACTCCGAGTATGTCTGTGGCAACGCAGTATGAAGCAACTTTTTCGCATGAACAGCAAATTCATCAGTAGCAGACTTCATCGTAGACAATTTTGTGTACGTCTTTTTCAATTCAGTCTGAAAATCGCCGCAACTTTTCACCATTTTCATGTACTCGTCATTTGGGGTTGGCTCGATGCTCCCAGTAAAGCCAGTACTCTGGCGAACCCTACATACAAATAATGTAATTATGAATCAGTCTTGTATCCTGCTGAACTGTTGTATCAGGGCTGATCGGTATCGTACTTTTCCTTGACACGTCTTGTAAATACGTTCATTCTGATGGAGTTCACGGAATCAGCAAAATTTTAGCACTCGAGGCTTTCAAATCACGTATATATATGCCAAAAAAGTGTTTCACTGGCCGAATTGAATTAGGTTTGTCTCATGTGGATGCCGGAGGATGACCTATGATCTTCATCTCTGCCGGAGAGATCTTCCGCTCTGCCTCGAGGCGTACGCCGCGGCGCTTGATCGTGCATGTTTTATTTTATTCGGTTTTTTTATGCCACCGTTAGATAACTACAACAAAGATGACCATGGATCGTCATTATCAGTAGTACTACATATTACATTCTTACTGAGGAATAACACCTGATGACAGGAATGGGTTGCTGGTACCCTCCGAGGTGGCTGGGGCTTGCTCACCCTTGGGGCTGCCAGAAGGCTGTGCTTCAATCTCTGTATCATTTGCGGCACTCTTCTTCTCTGTGTCATCTGATTGCTGCGTCGATGGTTGAGCTGTGTTTGTTGATACCGTCCCTTGGGTGCCTTTGCTTCCCAATGACAAACCAGACATGGACACAGAGGTGTCTGGTCGAGTATTCTCTCCCAACGCACCTGCCGCTCCGATGAGAGCATCGCCCTGTACCTTTAAAGCCGATGCTATATAGTGTCGTAACCAAGCAGCATCTTTTATCAGGGTTGATAGATCAGAGTACAGTGCCTGTTCCTTCTCCTGGTACGATTGTACAGCCACTGCATCATCAACCAGTACAAGAGTAAAATACAATTCTATACATGACCATCTCCATACTAAGAATACCACGTACACGTCAGTTTTCCCTCTTTGTGCTGCAGCTTTTTAATAGTATCATCCAAATGCGCCTCCAACTTGGCATCATGCCCACCAACCTTGCCAAGCTTGGCTCTCTGCTTATCCACACTGGATGCCAAATCAATCACCGTGTGTCTACGAGAATCAACCTCCAACCTCAACGCCTCCACCTCTTTCATTCGTGCATTCAACGCATGGAAGACATCCAACCAACGCTTTATTGGAACCAATACCTGGGACTCGATCGAGGCAGACGCAGTCTGAGACAGACGGCCAAATTCTTCACTCCTAAACCCTGACCCTCCTATCGACTCTACTGATTTCACCGACGCACCAGACACAGCAGCAGTGTCTTCATAGAGGCGTGGCAATGGAGCTGCCATTGCAATTTTAGTCGTCGATAACATGGACTCGCAGGACGACTTCATGTCTGAGATTGCCTTGTCGCATTTTTTCAGATGCGATGCAAAATCATGGGCTTCCTTCATCATTGATTCATTCCTTTGGTTGGATGTTCTCTGAAAATTACGCTCTCCAAGCCCAGTGGCCTGTCGCATCCTGCACAGAGACATGATTGATGATCGACTCAGTCACCCGTGTATTGTCACGATCTGCATACATCTCGTTCACATCGATCCATGTTTACGCACTTTTCTGCGACACGCCTTAATCCGACTCCCATTGTTCTTGCTGTATTTTGTTGTTGTTCCTACGAGGTCGTTATGATGGGTCTGGAAGGCGTGCTCCTGATATTTTGATACGTAATGACAGCGTTGTCTTGATTTTTATTGGTGCAAAATATTGAACAATGGGATTGGGGCTGGGGTTGTTTGACTAGAGTTGGCTGACGTGGTGTGTATCATTTTTTAAAAATCCCTTTTTAAGGGCTATATATCATGATGTCTTTTTCTTTTTCTTCCTCGATTTGCTTTTTGATGACTTTTGAGGAACTGATTTTGGCTTTTGAGCGAATGTGACGGGCCCTGTTGCTGTAGGCGTGCCTTGCAGGATCTGTTGTTGTTGAACTGATGGCAAGGAGGCAGGGGCTGTCCCAGGTTTCTGAAGAACAGGGATGCCGAATGTCTTCTTCACTGATGGGATTTTCAAAACAGAAGACTGCACCAATGATACCATATTACTTGCTGTCCAATACATAAACACCCCTGCAGGGAGGTCCACGGTGAAGGGGACGATGAGCACAGCCACGCCTCTCATGATGTTTTTGAACCTCGACCTCATCGTATCAGTCTGTCCTTCCATTCCATCTGCCGCATTCAACTCAATCATCAAAAGAAAAGACGCTGCTGAGATGATTGGAAGGGCGTATGTGGGATCCGCCACAGTCAAATCCTGGAACCACAAGGTGCCTCCATCCACCATGGATGGTACTTTAGCTGCTGCTAATCCTCGTAATGCCGAAAAGAAACCAATAAGTAATGGTGCTTGTACGAAGATACTCGCCATGCTTTTCAACGGATTGGCATTATACTTTTGCCAGACTCGCATCACCTGCTGCTGATACTCTGCTGTAGCATTTGGATTTCCCTTTGCTTGTTCTTCCTTTAGATGAGCGACGAGGTGTTCCACCTCTGGTCGCGCCTGCGACAATCTATATGTATTTTTAATTTGCATCAGCATGATTGGAAATGTGATTGCTCGAATCCCAACTGTCGTCAGCATAATTGACTGCCACCATGCCAACCCGCTGCCATGGTGAACAGACTCTAAAATCCACTGCAACGTTCGAGTCGGCAGCCATGCACCTTCCATGGCGCCTTCTAAAGCTGCCTTCTCAGCTACCTCGGCAATACTAATAATCTCTTCCACGGGTGTCTCGGCAATCTGTGATGCTCCTGAATCATCATCACTGGAGGATGTAGTGATCCCAGCATCAGTCTCTTCTTGTTCTTGTTTGCGACGCCACGATGAAGGAAGTATGCTAAAATGACGATATGATTGCAGCTGATGATGTGTAAGATGCTGAGATTCTCCAGTCATGCTGGACCGAAGAATAGAAAAACGCCTGCTTGGTTGTTGTTGTTGCTGTATGCTAGACACAGAAGAAGATGATGACGCAATCGATGGCATGTGCCCTGTTGCTGATGCATATTGATTCTCAAATACTGATGATAGAGACGACGATGGCGACTGTATGCAAAGAAGCCTCTTCGCAAGACGCTGTCTGATAGACATGATGGACCTTTGCTGTGGATCTACTCAAACTAGAATCTCTATATGGCTGCGTGTATGTATCTTTCTACAGGTTCTGGGTTTGTATTGTGAACTCAATAGCGCACTGCCATCGGGTCAAGTGTCACAAACTGCCATCATTTTATATTCGTGTTATTTAGAACATTAAGTAAGTATCGAATTAGTTTGGTCACTGTGCGAGTCGCATCGACTGCTACAAGGAATCATGGTTCATCGCCCAGAGTATCCTTGTAACTAGAAATACTTTTGTTTTAGACGAGGTATGTTCACTTGACATGACGTCCTATCGACCCATTCTTCCTGGATGATTGCCAGTCCGAATGAGACTGAGAGCGGCGGCATGGCGTTCGAGTATTGCCACGTCGCAACGCGGTGATCTGATGGGATTGAATGGTAGAATATTGGTATTATATTGATATTATGGTGGTTGTGGATATCTAAACGCTGTTTTGTTCGTGTTGGTGTGTGCGACCGTGACGGCGGTGGAGTGGGTAATTTCGTCTTAGAGTCGATCGACCGAATAGTAACTCTGTCTGTGTTGATTTTATTATTTAGGGTATACTCAGCATTATAAAACATGGCCACTATCGTGAGAAAAGGTGGTGTGAAGGGAAATAAGTTCCGCATCACGCTCGGTCTTCCAGTTGCTGCCACCATCAATTGCGCTGATAATAGTGGAGGTAAGAATCTCTATATTATCTCTGTAGTCGGATGGGGAGCTAGGTTGAATCGTCTTCCAGCTGCCGCACCAGGAGATATGGTGATGGCTACTGTGAAGAAGGGAAAGCCAGATTTGAGAAAGAAGGTGCACTCTGCTATTGTTGTTCGTCAGCGCAAGCCATGGCGTAGGAAGGATGGAACCTACATCTACTTTGAGGATAATGCGGGGGTGATTGTGAATGTGAAGGGAGAGATGAAGGGGTCGGCAATTGCTGGGCCAGTAGCAAAGGAGTGTGCCGACTTGTGGCCTCGTATTGCTGCTGCTTCCAACACAATTGTTTAGATGAAATCGTATTATGATTGCTATAATACAAATGTAATTATATATATTATGACGCGACAATTGTTCCCGGTTTGAGGGTTCCATCGTTTGGCTTTGGCTTTTTTCTGACGGATGATGGTTTCATGCTCCCTGTTCCAGATGGATCATCGTCCTTATCGTCAGCCTCGTTTTCAGAGGTGATTTGAGCGTCTTCTGTTTGGGCAGCGTATGTCTCGACAGCGGGATCGTCCTGCACCTGTGGGTTGTTGCTTTGGTGGGGTGTGTCTGTGTCATTTCCAAATCCACCTGCATACTTGTCAATGTTGCGCAGACCTTCCACTTTGAATGGTCTCTTTCCAAGGAGTTGCTCGAGCTCTTCCAGGTTTAACACTTCTTTATCGAGAAGTGATTGAGCCATCTTTTCGACGAGATCCTTCTTTTGGATCATCATCTCCTTTGTGCGTTTGTACGCAACATCGACCAACTGGCGCACCTCTGTGTCAATGACTTTGGCAGTGTCTTCACTGTAGGGCTTGTCAATTCGTCCGTCTTCTGGTGGGTAGGATAACAGTCCAATTTTAGGATTCATTCCATAGAGGGCGACTTGGCTGTACGCCATTCGAGTAACCCTCTCCAAATCGTTTTGAGCACCAGTGGAAATCTTTCCGAGCATCACCTCCTCAGCAACTCGACCTCCCAGGGCCATGGCCATCATATCGCTCATTTGTTCCGTTGTCATGAGTAAATTTTCATTTGGAAGATACTGTGCGAATCCTAACGCCGCTGTACCACGAGGTACGATGGAAACTTTGAGCAATGGCTCTGCATGTTCCAGGAACCAACCAATCACAGCATGCCCTGCCTCGTGATAGGCAACTGTGACACGCTCTTGCTTGCTGATCACCTTGTTCTTCTTTTCTAAACCACCAATGACCCTGTCCACAGCAGATTCAAAATCAACCATGGATATGGCATCCTTATTTGCTCTAGCCGCAATTAATGCTGCTTCATTGCACACATTTGCAATATCGGCTCCAGCAAAACCAGGTGTCAGAGCCGCTAGTCTCTCACTGTAGTGCTCGATAGGCTTATCCAATTTGATCCTTTTGAGATGAACTCTGAAAATTTCCTCACGGCCATTGATATCAGGCCTGTCAATGGACACTTGACGGTCAAATCGACCTGGTCGAAGCAATGCCTTGTCCAAAACATCAGCTCGATTTGTTCCCCCAAGAACCACCACATTGGCCGTCGTAGGGAACCCATCCATCTCCACAAGCAATTGATTCAGCGTATTCTCTCGCTCGTCATTTCCACCTGCAAAGCCGCTCTTCCCCCTTGCCCTTCCAATAGCATCAATCTCATCAATGAAAATGATTGATGGGGCTTGAGCTCTAGCTTGTGCAAACAAATCCCTCACCCTCGCTGGACCAACTCCGACAAACATTTCCATAAAATCAGACCCAGATATCGATAAGAATGGCACGCCTGCCTCTCCAGCGGTAGCCTTTGCCAGCAATGTCTTTCCTGTTCCTGGAGGACCGACAAGCAGGGCTCCTCTTGGAATCTTGGCCCCCAACTCTCTATATTTACCTGGTTGCTTTAGGAAATTCACAAACTCCATGATTTCAACTTTTGCTTCATCACACCCCGCAACATCCTTGAATGTGACCTTGTCTTTCGACGCTTTATCAAACACGGTAACTTGTGCCTTGCCAACATTAAACAAACCTCTGCCTCCCTGTCCTGGAGGCCCTCCCCCGCCCATCAATCCACCAAATTGCCTCCTCGTAAACCATACATACCCAGCAATCAACAAGATGGTTGGAGCCAGTCGCCAAATTTCCTGCGACCAACTCATTTCATTTGTATACTTGACAGGCACCCAATCCGAAGGATCCACACCAAGATCCTTCTGGGCATCCTCGAGAGATCTTTCAAATGCATCCACACTACCAATATTAAAGTAGAATCGATACACACCCTCCTCCCTTCGCCGTGGTCCACTCGACATGCTATCCGTACTTGTCTGCATGGAATCACTCTCAGTATTGTATTGCATTTCAGAATCTGCAGTCGCATCCCCAACACCACCATCCCGCTGCTGCGCTAAAACCAAAGAACGCACAGCAGAAGGCCTAATATACACCTTGACAGTCTGTTTATTTGCAACCTCCATACGCTCCACCAATCCCTGACCCAGCAAATGAGTCTTAAACCACTGAAATGACACCTCCTGAGCAAACTCTCTTCCAGGGCTCAAGAAGGACGTCACCAAGAGCCCGATACCCAGCATAGGAATGAGCTGCTGCAGACTCTTCCTCAATGTCGTCTCCATAGCAGTATCCCCAGCCTGATCAGATTTCGCCCCCTCCTCAGCCTGCGGTTTCTTTGCCTGCACTGGCCTTCGACCTTTTCCTTTCGGGTAAAACTTTTCCCAGCCACGTCGCGGCGAAGGATCATTCGTACTATACATCCGTCTATTATTATTTAAAATATTCGATACTTTTGACGGTGTTTTCCCCGAACAAGGCCCTTTTTGCGTCAAAAGTGCCCTCAGTGTCGTTTGAGGCCTCCCGTGTAGGAATGGTCCAGGGGTACCCAATGCACCTTTCGTGAATCCATTTTCAATCCAAGAATAAAAAGAAAGCCCACCATTCTGTTGAAACCCAATACCACCCTCTGAACCAGTCTCGAGACACTGGCGCGTTCGGTGCGCCAGTTGTTTACACAACTTTCCCAACCCTCCCTTTGCCGAATTCATATGGTTGGTAATGTCAAATTTTGTATTAATACAATTCGGTGTGGCACATAGGGAAGAGTGAATGTGGCAATGGCATTTGTGGTCATCCCAGACATTGAGGAGTGGGCTACATGAGCACTAAACACAACTTGTCAAGTACAAGCATGTCTGTTGCCAAGGATATGATGTCCCGCAGAGAGAATCTCTACGGGACTCAACGCGTCGGTTGACATGGTGACCCGGTGAAGAGGTGTACCATTCATTTGCATGTTACAATTCATCAGGTGTAGGAACAGTAGCAGAGTGATGTTCATCCTCTTCGTGCTGACTGGTGTGTTTCTTTTTGAATATGTAGTACAGCATATGCGCCACATACCGTAGCAGAGCCATCGGTCGCATACTATGAGGTACGAAATACAGAAACCGTTTCTGAATAATATACATTGCCACGAGGCAGAAGAGGAGCAGACCAGCCCACAAGAGGTATCGCTCTGACTTGTTCTGCCAGTTGATCACCTTGATCAATCCTTTGGATTTGGATAGTAATGAATGCTGGTCGCCATATTCTGATTTTGCCTTCAAAAGACGTTCTTTCGACATTTCAATCGCAGCTAGTTGCGCCCCGCTATGCTCCAATTCCTGCGCACAGTAATGATAACAGCACTGTCAAGGCACACACGTACAACAACAACAACAAACAGGATGGATATCCATGCAGTACCTGCGCCATGATGTTTCTCGTTCGTCGTAAGCTATCTGTGATATTTTCTGATGTTCGAATAATATCTGATTCCGTCTGTAGTTGCTTTCGAGCTCCCGCAATGTTTTGTGACCCACGCAAGAGTTCTTCTCGAGCATGTACAGCTCTCTCTCGTTGCTTCTCCCGTCTCTGAGCGACTGCAGACTTGAAGGCTACTTGTATGGATTCATAATCACGCTTCTCTTTTGATAAGAGGGTTATATACTGTGTCGATTCCTCTTCCCTGGACAGAATACCACAAACAAACAAAGATGGATGGATCATTGTTGTCATCATCTATAAAGGACACACAGTTGGGCAAGTGTGTTGCAAGCGTACCCATCAGCTTCATCCACAAGCGACTCTATTTGCCTTTGTAGCACTCGTAATCTGCTACATTGTGATTTAAATCTATTCTCTATGTCTTTTAATTCATGGGAAGGGCCAGTAAAGGAAATATAGGCTGGAATTATTTCCTCTTGAATCACATTCTTGATACCACGCAATTCATCAATGATCATGCCATCATCGGGATCCATGATGGACATCAGATCAGGCAATTATAATATAGTAATACTATAAAGAAAGGGTTGAATGCAAGGACATCTAGACACAAACGCATCTCGATCTCTGTTGTTGCTTAAATAAGACTTTTGAAAATCTTGGATTTGAATTCCCTGGTGCTGTTTTTTGGTACCTAGATCAAATACGTGTTGTTCGAATACAGATTTGATATACAAAATGAAAAAATGAATCATGCATTCCATTGAATAACACTGCAATCATGCAAATGAACACCAAGAAGAAATAACACAAGCATGGATGGCAAGAATTGTGACATTGCATCCTCCCTGGTGTCACCTGGGTATATTAGACAGGGTTCCCAAGCCCTTGATCGGCGGAAAAAGATTATTAAATCGCTTTTATCTGAGCGAAGGCTTCCGAAAATCGGTTGGGATGATGCTATGATTGAATTATTCATTCATGAAGTGGCTTTGATGGATAGCAATAATTTTGTAGATAATGTGGGCTTGGGCGAGCGAGAAGGGCGGGTCATCAGCGATTTGGTTCGTAAAAGACATTATGGATTGTCTCATGGTATTGGTAGGTCGGGGGAATTGTCGGCGGAGCAGCCAAAGGCTGCCGGGTCATCTCTCTTGGCAAAGTTGACAAACCACCTGGTCAAGGATGCATGTGGGATTGCTGGTTTGGAAGATGTTGGAAAGGCATTGACGATTCCAGTGGCGACTGGTATGGCACTTGTGCTGGCACTCATGGCATTACGGGAGAGGAATCCTGATGCGACCTATGTGGTGTGGTCAAGGATTGATCAAAAGACGTGTATAAAATGCATTTCTGCAGCAGGATACATGCCCATTGTAGTTCCCTTGAAGTTGGAGGGGAATGCTCTTGTGACGGATGTTGATAGAATACGTTCAGAGATTGAAAGAGTCGGTGCGAGTAGAATAGCATGCGTCTTGTCCACAACCAGTTGTTTTGCTCCTAGGGCTCCTGATGATGTTGTCTCTGTGGCCAAGCTGTGCAAGGCAGTGGATGTTCCACATGTGATTAACAATGCGTATGGAATCCAATCAGAGAGTATGTGCAAATTAGTGACATCTGCTTGGCGAAAGGGAAGGGTTGATGTCGTGGTTCAGAGTACAGATAAGAATTTCATGGTTCCTATTGGTGGGTCTGTCATGCTGGCGCACAAGCATCAGACCGACGTGATCGACGCTGTCAACTCATTATATCCCGGACGAGCATCCATGTCTCCTTCTCTTGATCTACTCATGACTCTATTGCATCTCGGGGCCTCGGGGTGGGAGAATGTGCTGAGGAAAAGGCAGCATGTTGAAATGTATTTGAGAAATACATTGCAGACAGTTGCCAAAGACATTGGAGAATCTCCTCTCATTATTAAAGGAAATGACGTGTCATTTGGGATGACATTGAATACGTTTGGGAGCAACGCATCATTTCTTGGCTCCATGCTCTTTCAACGAAGTGCATCAGGGGCACGGGTACTCGTCCCTGGAAAGACTGCCACAGTGGGTGGGGTGACTCTGTTTGGATTCGGACAGAGCCATGACGCATACCCCCATACATATATAACCGTAGCAGCAGCGCTGGGAACTACAACAGAAGAAGTAGACGTATTTTTTAACAGATTACTCTCCTGTATCAAAGAGTATCGAAAGAAATTTGCAAACAAACACATAGATTAATTAATTGTAATAGTGATTGTACTCATCTTCATCTCTCTGCCTCTCCTCTGGCGACACAGGGTCATACGGAATCAATTGTGTCCCTCTCTGAAAACTCAAAATCAGCTGCGGATCCGATCCCATGGCTTTCTGGACATCCATCTGAGGCATGATCCGCTGCGCCTCGGCCATGGCAACTTTCAACTCTTCTATATCAAGCATGCTTGGATTCTCCTCCACAATCTTATCCACCTCTAAGTTAGGAAACATATCATTCAATTCAGTCGCAATTGTTTCCAAATGGTCTGGATCAAATCCAAGCACCAACTCTGGGTTGCGAATGGCTAACAGAGATGCATTGGCTTTGGGGAAAATCATCTTCAACCTCATCAACCGTTCGGGTATTGTATCTATGCTCTGTATAAGCCGTCCAAGTGTTTTGACCGGCATATGTATCAGTTTCTCAGACGCATCAGGCAGCAATGCTCTCAGTCGATGCAAATATCCTTCCAATTCCTCTTCAGTCAAGTCCATCTCTTCACTAACAACTCTCGAGTACAATCTCTCCTTCAAATCGTCATGCCATACCAAAATTTTCTCAGACATTTGATACCCAAAATCCCAAGGAGCTTTATCAATATAATCCTGAACACCGCCATGAATACCAGACTTGAAAGCCTGCTCAAAGGTTGCTTTTTCCCTGCCATCATTCCCTTGATACGTAAACTCATACGACGCCTCTTTCCCACTGCCCTCTGATTTCATCTCATTTGAATGACAATGTGCTCGATATGCATCACGATCGTGGGCATGGTTGCTCTTCTTTTTTCCACTTGTATGCCAAACGCTGCTCCTGCTGCTGCTCGTGGTGGTCACATGGGGCCCTCGGCCCATTCGTTGAACACTTGATAGTGCGTTAGATAAATAAGACATTGTTCTAGCAAAGAGAGTCACCCGCGGTGGGTCCAAGAGTTGTTGTTCAGAGAATGGCATATCCACTATATGCGATTCATCCCATTGAAGGAATTGTGTGATGGGAGGCGTGATCTCAGTTTGAAATATGCGGATGATTCTTCAACCATTTGCTGCCACCACGGTTATATTATTTTACTAGTAACGTATTACAGACAGATAAAATAGTGGTTGAAATTCAAGGTACTGCTGTGTATCCCTGAATATAGACGATTGGCAGTTCGACCGGAATCTCTTTGTTTGATCGGTCGTTGGTGAAGAGAAATTTCAAATTTACAACTGCTTCTATTTCGACGGACTATCCACGTAAACACTCCTGTACACATATAAAATAATAATCCGATATAGTACAGAGCCTGTTTTGAGATAACCATGCTTGGAGAAGCGTTCGGTGCTGAAGGAAGTCAGCCTTTTCACGGAGGAGGTTTTATGCCGAGCCCAGGCGCACAGGATGGAGCGAATACGGGGCCAAAGAAATCATATGATTCACAGAGCCAGTCTGTTCGTCGTCTAACTGTGAAGCAGTTGTCTGATGGGATAAAATCCAGTGGGGCAGAGGGCATCATGGTTGATGGCAAAGAGGTTTCAAATGTGCGTGAAGTAAAGAATGCCAGCCATACATGCGTCCAGGCACGGCATAATCATATATCTGTTCTGTGTAGGTTGCCTTGGTGGGTAAAGTGTCGAATGTGAAGGAAGATCAGGTGACCTTCAACATGACATTGGATGATGGGACTGGGTGCATTGCTGTCAAGATGTTTATCAACAATGACGGAAATGAAGATTTGGAGCGCCAACAGCGTGCTGAGCTGGTGAATGGAATCTATGTCAGAGTGTTTGGACATATCCATCAGTACATGAATGACAGTCAGATTAATGCATTTTCCATTAGGCCAATTACAGACCATAACGAGGTTACCTATCATCTCAGTCAGGTGATTTTCCAGCATTTGCATTTGACAAAAGGAAGCGCTGGGCAGCCACAGCAGGCAATGCCTGCAGCGGCAAACCCAACTGCCCCAGCTCCAACTGGAATGCCTGGTGGCATGGCTCCAGTGGATACCGAGGTGCTCAATATTTTCAACACCGCTGACACGAGTTCTGATACCGGTCTCACTGTAGCTGACATCATCATGCACTCGAATAACAGGTTCGACCACGGAACTGTCATGGCATCCATCAACAGATTGGTGGATGAAGGACATTTGTACTCTACAATTGATGATGCACACTGGAAGAGCTGCTTGTAAATACATGCATGGTTCTTGTCGTTTAAAATCTATCTTTTCGTTTTCTCCCAGTATATTTACTATCAGGGCGCACATCAGCCAGTCCCCTATATCGCTGCTGCTCCTTCTTTCTCAAAACCCAAGCCTTTCCTTTGACCTTGTCACCCTTTCTGCGCCGCGTTTTTCTATCATGTACTTTCACACTTGTGCGCGGAGCAACATCATCGTCATCATACATGTCATCACCTTCCATTTTACCCTGAGGGACAGCCGTCGTACCGCCTACCATGAGCACAAGAAAGTACTTTTTTGCTCGTGTACTGTGAGGAAAATCCACAACCAGCCCCCCACTGAAACCCACACGCATGGCTGCATTCGTAATCATCGACGCCTGTTCAGTATTTTTAGGATATATCTGCAGTACCGCTCTTGCCCCCTTGGCCAGAGACGCATACAGTGTTTCAAAGAAACGCCTCAGCCTCTTCCTTGGATCATGTGCACTTGTATCAGCATTGCACAACCACTGCACCGCCGATATCGAGATGGCACCATCGAATGTTCCCATTCGAAATGGAACACCGTGCCCTAAATCATGCAGACATAAATCCCCCTGAACTTCCTTTTCAGTCGCAACCTCAAGCATGTGAGGACTGATATCAGTTCCCTGCACAACATTGATGTTGGAAGGAGTCTCTCATTGACACCAGTATAGATCGATACGTACCACCCATATATGTCCCTCTTCACTTAATGCCTCTCCACTCAACCCAGATCCACATCCCAAATCGAGCAAGAGTTTGGGAGTCCCATCCTCAGGCAGAGCCAAGAGTTCCAACGCTCTCTCTGTCAATGCAGTCTGTATCTTGATTATTCGACTATTATCAGTGTATTTTCTAGCTTCTGTATCATTGTAGAATATCTCGGGAGGAGCAGTCTCCTCTGGTCTGTCATTTCTACCCATTCCCCACAAGGCGCATGCAACGCAGTTCTACTGGTATTGAGAGGGTACAAACAACTCAACTATCTATTTATCTGATTGAATTATACTGAATCAATTCATTTCAAATTACAAAACTATCGTACAAACCAATTTACAGCGCAAGATCAGCCAAGAGTTCCTCAGCCTCTTTGGATGCATTCCCTACTCTCGTCTCGCTCGGTCGCACTGGACGCTCCTTTGGCACAGTTGGCAACTCTTCCTCTTTCACTGCAGTCGTTCTATTCCTCTCCTCTGTCCTTTGACTCACAGATATTCCTTCAACTGGTCTCAACAACTCCTCATTGAACTCTTCTTCTTCCATTGCCGCAAGCTCATCTGCCAGTTCATCTTCATCTATTCCATCCTTAAGTGTGCCATACGATTCAAACGCATCCTGAACTTCCTGCATCGTTTGCTTCGCATCAGTCAGATCAGCCATCATATCCTCCACCTTGTCCACATTATGCTTTGACATGGCAGTCTTTTGAGCACGAGCAGCCTCCTTCATAGCTGTAAACGTCTCTGTCGTCGTCTGTAAACTCTCCAAATCAAGTATATGCTCTTGTATCTGCAAGTAGTTATTCTCTAACATCTCTGTCTTTGCCAGCAGCATCTTTTTCCGCTTCAAAGCCATGGTAGCTCCATGTTTATCATTCTTTCTCAGACACTCTTTCGCCCTTGCTACTTCATTCTCAATCCGAACATGATAGTAATCCTTCTTTTTCAAAAGATTATCGCTAGCCTGCAACCAAGGAGCCATGTAAAACCTCAAGTGTCCTGTTTCGACCGATTGGATTCACACATCACGCACCAATTGTAACTTTTCTAACGCATTCATCGTTTGAACTACTTCTTTACTCTGCTTCATCGTTGTTGAGGAAGATGTTCCTCCCCCGACCTGTATTGAGGACTTTTTCTTTTCTCCAAACAGTTTGCTAAACATTGTATTGTTTGTCGATACCAGGCGATATAAACTCTTGGAAGAACAGGTTTTCGACGTATGAAACAATATCCTATCAAATAAAAGAGGTTGTAGTTTAGGAAAGTAGCTACACGCGTACAAGACTGTCATCACACGGTCGAGCTTTTGGCTCCAGGGGGGTTCTCTTCGTAAATAGAACATTTTGATGGATCCGGATCCATCCTGATGTCCTCTTGCATTGTCAATATGCTTTGCATTTTTTTTTTATAAATAAAGAAGAAGGGATATTACGTAGGATTGATTTCAAATCACGGGATAGTGACAAGAAGGCGGAATGAAACATGCCACTTGAAAAATCTTGTTGCAGGTAGCTGGTTGCTTTATACGGCTGTTGTATTCATTATCGAATGAAGCGTGATCAGATTGACGTTACAGAAAAAGTCAAGGATGCTACATTGGGGCTAGGCAGGGCTGTGGTACGCAGGATGTGCTTTTTTTGTTTTTTTGCCTCCAACAAACAACAGTCTGGTAGACACACATGTAAAGGAGAATTTGTATGCTGCAGAAAGCTCAGACGGTGGTCATGAGGAAGAATAGGATGCATAAAAAAATGCATTGGGATACCGATGAGCGTGCTGACGATGGATCAGATGTCAATGGGGACAACACCAGCAGTGTCCAATTCCATGATGCGTATGGGTTTGAGATTGAGATTGATTCTGAGGATCAGGAAAATATTCTTCGATGTTTGAGATTGGAGCAGAAACAGAGTGTTCGATGGAATGAAGAGCTGCGTCAACACAGTAGTGAATCGCTGCAGCATACTGCTACTGTGAAGAAATTGTGTCGGGGAGGGATTCCACCAGAACTGAGGAAACATGTATGGTTGCATTTGTCAGGAGCACATGCTGTAAAGCATGCCTCGGGTACTTTCGGATATATGTATTATATTGAGAAGAGTAAATTGAATGAGAATTGTAGACGCCAGATTGATCTTGATGTGCCCAGAACCTTTCCGAATAATCAGTGGATTCAGAGTGATGTTGGACAAGTGTCGTTGAAGCGCGTCCTGTATGCATTTTCAGCAGAGAATACGGTGATTGGTTACTGTCAGGGGATGAATTATGTAGCATCAATGCTGCTTTTGGCTCTTGAATATGACGAAGAAGCGGCATTTTGGACCATGTGTTGTCTTATTGGGCATGATTCTCGAGATGGGATACTCTATCACGATTTGTACGCGAATAATTTGTCTGGATGTCACGTTGAAATGAGAAGTTTGGATATGTTGGTGGAATCAAAGCTTCCAAAGCTTGCGAAACACATGAAGGGGTTGGAGTGTGGGATGACCATGCTGGCAACAGAATGGTTCCTGTGTCTCTTCTCAACAACCCTGCCGGCAGAGACGACATTCAGAATATGGGACGCCTTGTTTTCAGAAGGGCCCAAAATTTTATATAGAATCTCAATAGCGCTTTTGAAACTCCATGAATCCATCCTCTTGGCAGCGGAGAATTCAGGAGAGCTGCTGCGGAATATGCGGGCTGCTGCTGCAAAGGAGTATGACCGAGATGAACTGCTTCACATTGCCTTTGATGGCATTGGACGCCTACCCATGAATAGAATTGAAAAATTCAGGAATGAGAAGCAACGAATGGTAGATAAAGAAATAGCGTTACGGGAGACTCGAGCCAAGTTGAAACAGGCCGTCCAAGAAACAGATTCTCTGGGGCAGCAGCAATGGGTCATGATGGAGGGTGAGCGAGAGTTTATATCCTGCCATGAAGAAGACCTGTTACGTCAAGAAGGCATGCACGCATCCAGATCACATGTGAAAACCATGGAAAGATTTCGTAATGCGCTGCTCAAGAAGGACTCGAAATCAACGTAATAGATGAGATGTAATACAACATGATTGTTTTTTTTCAAATCAAATCCAACACAGTACTACTGGGTATCGGAACGGGGTCGATTATACATGATGACATCAATAGTACTCATACGGGCACTTACAAGTATAATAATGCACGGGTAAATCGTGCATTTTTCACAAATAAGGAATACAAAATCATCTCAAAGATGGCGGCTTCGTGAAATACGCTGATCATCAGCGTCACCACCTGCTGTGCTGGGCCACCTATTATGCCTTCTTGTCGGTGGATGTAGGGCCCTTTCACAGGGCCATCACCAGACAAGAATCCTCTAGGACTCTCCAACAATACGTTGGTGAACGTCTTGTACATGCAGGCATGATATGTCACGGTCAGAGATGCATCATCCACACATGTAAAATCCAGTGATGGTTGACAAAAGAATGTCTCCAGACTACAGTGGCAAAGTTCTTCTTGGCACCATGAGCCTCTAGTAATGGGTTTGAGGGCAATACATGGATACAAAGTATACAAAAAAGCCACATTTGTGGTAACACCCCCAAGGGTATGCTAGAACACGTAGGATGGACAACAAAACGAATTGAAGCGGTAGAAAGTATAATTTAGACGTACCTCGCATACATAATTCATACCATTCTGAAATCGTAGTATCACACATGAACAGCAGCATGTGCTTGCAAGTTCTCGACACTCAGCGGAGTGACATAACATCTAACTCTACTTTGGACATCTGCCATCATCCTCTACCTTGAATATTCTCTGGGCATGCTCCTCCAGAGTGATATTTTGATGTGCCTATAGAGGAAAGAAAAAAAAGCCGGAGAGAAATCAGGGTGCAATAGTGAGAAATTCAATCAATAAACTATTACCTGACGATTAATAATGTTTGCCTGAGCATTCTGATGCGCGCTGACTTCAAGCTGCCCTGTAAGTGATGCCAAACCTTCATGCAAGCAAGAGGTGTTCGCCAGAAGCATATCCATCTTTCTTTCCATCATAAGTTCAATACGTGTTTCGCTTGCTATGATACTCTTCAAGATTTCCTCTAATTTAGCATCCATGTTGGCATACATCTTCTGCAAGAACTCTAATTTAGCATCCATGTTCTGTATGTTGGCATGCATCTTCTGCAAGAGCTCTTGAATATCTCCACCAGTGTCAGATATATTAGGGACATTCTGAGCATTTTCTTGCTGTGTGTTGCCTATGGTGCCCGGCGTTGCGAAAGCAATGGACGAAGCCGCCATCGGTGTGCTATTATTCAAGGCGTACTGGTCAAGCCCACCGAATTGATGCAGAGCAGCAGGCCGGGAAGCCCCATCAGTGCCTACTTGCTTGACAGGCATTTCTCGACTAGATTGACCTTTTGATCTTTTTCCCCGACGACTTGTTCCCCCGTTCATTTTCAATTATTTTTGAAACCCTGCTAAATAGACCACAAAGACCACTGCGATAGAGACGTACAAGCTCTGGAAGCGACCACGGTGACTTTGCCTCGAAATGCTCACCAAGTGTCCTGTTTCTGAAAAAAAACGGAGGACTTGGTCTATATTTGACACTGTGGGACTGCATAAATTGTTTATATGCCATAAAATATAGTATATATCAACCCGAGAGCTCAGTATCGACGAAAGTGGACGAACCTGTGATCGCGTTGATCCAACCAAATGCAGAAGTCCTTTGAAACACTCCAAATCAATACTACAGCGATCGAGTACTAACAAAATCAAAACATTCGGTTTTCATCACTGTGAGGGAAAACTAATCATTTTAAAATGACAGCGTCAGCGATCGATAGGTGTCAACTGCTGTCGGATCCGAGATCCCGAGGGCGCCTTTGCCAACTAGTTGGCCCAGTACTGGGCAATTGTCAAGGAGCATGAAGAAAGCACCATCATCACAGTCGATAATCCCCTACATGATCCTAGTGTACCATTCTGAAATGGTTCGAAGAATGTGATCAGCAAAACTCGGAGCTGAAAAGGTACAAATGCTTTCAATATGAACGCACGCAAAGAAGGATACGAACCGCACAAGGGCAAGATTCACACCCTAAGGTGGACTTTACAAATTCTAGGCCTCTACGGGAGATTATCAAGCCTGTGTACTTTCAAAAGGATCCCCAAACCAAGCGAAAACACTTCTTTTTGAACACCGACGTCTAGTACGTCCATGCAAAAGTTTTGCTGACAAAAAAAACCCAGTTGAATGTGGGTAAGAGTTGGCCATACTAGTCACAGATTTCTCTACCTGTGCCTAAGTTTGGCTTGGACATGGAGCCAGGGAAGCCATAAGTTCTTGTACAAAACTTCTGTCTTACAATAATTCACAATATTGATAGTTTCCATATACTAGTATATGGTCCATCATGGCATGACAGCCAGTAAGATTCTTGTTCCTTTTTTGCATGGGATTATATATATCCAACCCATCGTTCCTTCAATCTTAAAAACCTATATTATGATGTATATATTTTCATCCATGATTGGTAGAATATCAGAATAATAATGCGATTATTTGCAGCACTCGTATCCAGGTGTCCAAGTCTGTCACAACGACACTCGACATCCACATGGTCTAGTCCTGGTTCCATATGGACGCATACCGCCAAGATTACCAATAATACGAATTATAGAACGATAGCATCGCAACACAGACGATGGGCGCATCGCCACAGCACCCTTGCTGGAGCACCAGAACAGCCTGGAGACGATGTGAACACTGTAAAGGCTGCGTTCATGGTCATTGGCGACGAGATTCTCTCGGGATCTGTTCAGGATTCGAATACACCATGGCTGGCAAAGTTTCTACGTGCTAGGGGGGTGGATTTGGTGCGAGTAGAGTTTGTGCCAGACACATTTGAGGATATTGGAGACAGTCTTCTCAGGTTGAGAAGGAAAGTTTCAGAGAATGGATTTGTCTTTACATCAGGTGGTATAGGCCCAACGCATGATGATATTTCATACCAGGCGATTGCGAAAGCTTTGGGTTTGACCATTGAGTTGCATCAGGAGACGGTTGAGCGTATGAAGGTGCATTATGCTGAAAGGAATATTGAGCTGAATGAGGCCAGGCTGCGGATGGCGCAGTTACCAAGTCCCTGCACGGTGCTGCCGCCTCCAGAAAATTCTTGGGTGCCGCTGTGTTGCTGTGGAGGTAATGTGTACATTTTACCCGGGATTCCACGCCTTTTTACAACCATGATTGAAAATCATGCGGATGTGTTTCGAGGGCATGGAGAGATATTTACCAGAGAATTGTTTTCTCAGATGGGGGAAGGGGATTTTTCAGAGCCACTGAGACGTATAGCAGCAGAGTTCAAGGATGTAAGGATTGGATCGTATCCGAATACAAAGTGGAACATGTCCAACCCAGCTGGGAATGATGCATTAGACTACAGAGTAAAGATTATCGTTGAAGGGAAAAACCAAGCCTTGGTGGATGAGGCTGCTGCTGAAATTGACAAGATTGTGTAACATGCATGGCGATGTCATTGATACGTCATGACTTCTTGATATCAAGATTGCGCAATCTACATTGGATTGACCAAATGGTCAATCTTGGGATTCGCAAGATCTGCGTAGAGAATCAGTCACTCTCGACCGGCGTGCTATAATAAATTCTACTCAAATAACTTGTCATCAATAAATAAATAATTTACGTCTTTTTCTTCAGTTGTAATCCTTTCAGAAGCCAAGATGAAGTATATCCAGTGCATCTTTTCCTTGTTGATTGTCCTTGCCACCGCGGGACGTTTCGGTACGCATCAAACCATTGATCCGATACCGTGTCGATTGCTTTTATAACAATTATATGTGTCAATAAATGGTATGATGCAGTGTATGGGGCAGAGTGCTCGCAGGAGATTGGTGGAGTCTGCTACAGCTGCCCCGCTGGGTATCCAAATAATTTGCTCGACAATGGCGAGTGTTTTTGCACCAATGATGCAAATGAAAGGGTCGCTTGCATCAAAGATGCCACCTCTACGGTGACGGGAGAGGATGGTGTCGCAGGGGAGGTGGAGACATCTGGTGCTCTTGCCATGTCTGCTGTCGTCTGTCTGTTTGCCTTGGTCACCTCTCTTTGGTGAACACAACATGGCTCATGGCAGTAGTGGGATGTTGAATCATTGTCTCTCTCGGTATAATAATACTCATACTATTCTGCAGGCAGATATATCACATTCTGTAACACTACTATTCAGTATTTCATCAACCAAGAGACCTTGATCTACTTCTCGAATAGGATCTTGATCTACTTCTGGAATACGACCTTGTTCTTTGACGCCGTGGGGGTGAACGGGAGAGAGACGACCCAGATGTATATGAATCAGAACTATGCGCTCCTACATCCCCATCATACCTATCTGGACGCTCATGCTTTTCATAGTATCCCGCCTCGTGAGCTTTTCGAATCTCCCGTTCCCTCCGTTCCAATTCCTTTTCTCTTTCAATCTCCCTCTGAATCCTCTCCTCCTCCCTCCGCTTTCTCTCAGCAATTCGCTCCTCCTTTCGACGCTGCTGTAATTCTCTATCAAATGCTTCTCCTTCAACAATATCTTCTCTGAACCCAAGCGCATCCCTCATCTTTTCCATCTGCTTCACCTTTCTTGCTGCAACTTCATGCGTATCATCCAATTTCCCCTCTTCTCTCTTGTCCACTCCATCCCCCGCGTTCTCCTTCTCTATCAATTCCTTCCTATATTGCTCTACTTTCGATTCAATTTCATCCTCAGGAAGCCTACACATACACAACAACATCATCATGGCACATGCAACCACCATAATACAAGACATCCACAACACACACGCACTCATCATCCTCCAACTGTATTCTGTACTCCATCACCTTGACCTCCAACTCCCTCTTTCTATTATGATCTATGATATCTTTGTTTGGTTTGACCACATGCCCTTTCTGGGAACCATCCTTCCCGTGACCTCTCCGCTCAGTCTCTCTTCTGTCTGGTCCTCCCCTCAAGTTGAACTTGTTCGTCTGGACATACCCACTCGTCCCCGTCCCTCGCACAGACGTCAATCCAATTCCTACAACATATATAAAAAAATTACATGCACGAATGGTCAGAATGCTGTTGTGTGAGAGAAAAAGAAAAAGAAAAAGAAAAGTTGGGCTACACGTACCGTTATACATGGCTCATCACACGCTCATTCCATGGTATACGTATTTGAAAGGAATTTTTTCCACCATGTAATAATAATGAAACAAACATGAAATAACAATGAGAAGCAATGACACTCAGAAACGCTGCCACTCTTAATTAGAACATTTCGTACCATCATCAGAAGTTTGTCTTCCATGCCGAGCACCCTTGTGCATCACCATAGTTGATATAAACATATATAGTAGCACGTGTTCGAGTGCTTTGGTGAGGGAATCATTGCGAATCAAGGGATCTGCAAGAGTGTCTGCAGCACAATTGGTGGATCTTTCGTGAAGATCGCTTTGAGTGGTAGGAAAGGATAGTCAGACATCTTTATGGATCCATATATGGATGATACTGGGTTTGTAAGCGCAGCTGTGGAGGTGTGTGTTTTGGGCTGTCTGATGAAGTCATTGTTTTGCGTTCGATTCATGTTCACGGCTTTGAAAGGTATCTGTTGCCATCTGAATGTACAGTTTTTTCATATGTATTTTAATGACATGTAGGACGATGCGCATGGGGATGCTTCTGCGACGGAGGCGTTTCAGTTTAGCTTTTTTGGAGACTTGAGTGCTGTCAAGGACGAGGAACTGGGCGGCGCTTTGGAGGATGGTTTGGATGCCCCGCCAGAGGAAGAGACGCTTGTAGACGGGATTGAAGCGGAGGAGGAGGATGTGACGGCTGACTTGTCGTATACGAGCATGTTTGCGAATGTCCTTGGAAAGGGAGATGGTGTGTTTGAGGGTGATGAGACCTTTGAGACTGAGACTGACCCATTAGCAGAGATGATGGCTGAGGAGGAGACAAAGGCTGACACATCTTCTGCATTTGCGTCTGGGAGTATTGCACTTGGTGGGCTATTGGCGGCCAGTGCCCCTTCTCATGAGGAAGGGTTTGGGGCGTCTTATGAGCAGCAGCAGGGAGGGTTTGGGACGCGAGGGGTTCTTCAGGCTCCTTTTCCTGGTCCTCCCCAACCATCTGGACAGGCACCGCTCCCACCACATAGTGGCATTCAAACTGGTGGTGTGAAGGGTCCTCTTACTGCGCAGGAACTGGAAGCACAGCTTAGAGGTGGTGGGCCACCAACTCAAGGATATGGGTATTCGTCAGGTCCACCGCCGCCTCCACAAGGGATGGGAGGGATGTTTCCTCCACCCGTGTCTGGAGGTCCTCCAATGCAGCCTCCTTCTCAGCGTCAAATGGGAGTGTTTACTACGGATATGATCATGCAGCAGCAGCAGCAACAACAAATGCCGCCACCTGTGCAGCAGATGCCTCCTCCTCAGCCACCAGTGCAGCAAATGCCTCCTCCTCCTCCTCCTCCAATGCAGCAGCCAGGAGCTTGGCAACAACCGCGTCCAGTGCAACACGCTGAGATGATGTATCAGCCGCAGTTTGTGACGCAAGGCACGGCACCTGTAGTACAAGATCATAATACTCTTGCACAGAGATTGAGGGCATTGAACTTGGCTGAGAAGACCAGTCCAACCAAGAAACCTGTGTTCAATGGACAGAAACGCTCCTCTCGCTTCATGTTCCGTGATGAAATTGACTCCATCTTATTTATGCAATCAAAAGCATTGCATATGGCACCGCCATATCTTGAAGATTACTACTATCAGGCTTTTGTATCCAAATATTATGATGGCAAGAATAGTGATGTGTTTGCCCCAGAATCCGTACGAGAATTGGCCCCGACAGAAAAAGTTGCTGCAGAAAATGTTGCATTTGTCAAGTTGGAGGGATTGGGTAGAGTTGCGTTTTCAAACATCAGAAGGCCTCGCCCTTTGATGGATGTGTCCATCGAGTCTGTGAACAAAGCCACAGAGGACAGAGAGGATACATCAAAACCCCATGCAAAGCGATTGGAGCAAGAGCCAGCATTAGCTGCACGAATCATGATAGAAGACTGCATGGCCTTAATTCTTGATGTTGAGGATGTAGATAGAATTTTCATTGCATCAAAGGGGGAGAACTTGGAGAACAAGGATGCCCTGAAGCAGCGAAGAACACTTCTTGTAGAGGGTCTGGCATCATCCCTTCGCCTTTCAGAGCACCCACAAGGAAAAGATGACTCAGATAGTGTCTTTCTCAAATTGTTATCCAGGAATAAGGGCATCACACTGGCAATCCGGGCAATGAAGATCACATTCCCTCCTGAAGAGATGAACAGGGACTCATCCACCAAGGTTACACCTAATTACAGAATACTATGGGCGTTGCTTCGTAGGATCGGCACAATTTATCGATCAGAGCTTCTTCAAAATTCTCAGAACCCAGTGCAAGCAAAAGAGATGGTAGAATCACTTTCCTCTCTTGCTACAGCGATGATGGATGTCCTTTCAAGCATCAAATCTCCACATGCTTTGGGAGACGCAATGGTCGCTCTCAGCCATGCAGGTATCTCGGATAGCATATCGTTCTTCAGTCCGGGTGAAACAGCAAGTGATACAGACAGAAAACCTTGGGCCTGTGATATCATAGCAATGCTTCTTGCAAGGGGAGCAGAATTGGCACTGCATAACACAGTATCCGACGATTCGCATGGAAACTCATGGTCTGAAGGTATCGAGCACCTGTACAAGTTTTTCGAGAGCAATTTGCAGTCGAAAGAGAAGATTTTATCATCCTCTGACACGTCAGAGGAAGAACGCAGTTCCATACGAAAGAGTATCCCAGTCCCCATGATTGGCCAGTATTGTATGCCTCAATTTACAGAAAAACAAAAGACAGTAATTCAAAATCTCCTTCTCAAATGCGACGTGTAACATACATTATGTAGACAATGAAAAAAGCATGAGTGTATGTATGTACACTCACCACCAAGTTTTGTACAACTCATCATCAAGCTGTCGACAGAGATCGGCGTACGTTTTACACCCTGTAACTGGATACACAACGTCCATCCACTTGGCTTGAAGCATGCTCAGTGTCTCTTCTGAAAGCTTGTCCTCCGATGCAGACATGTCATCACTTCTAATCTTTCCTGTCGATTTCTCACACAAACCAGCATTCTCAGCAAGCCCACATGCAACATTCCGCGCATTTTTCAGCTGATGTTCATCATATTTACTCGCATGTGCCATCATCCACTCCTTGGACGACTGCTCGATGGCAATATCCGCTAATTCCTTGTCACAGTCTATCCCCATGAACCATGCAATCTTCTCAACACAAACTCGTTTATGTCTCACGACATTTTCATACGTCAAATACAAAACATTTTCATCCATTCTATGCGGATACCAAGATGCAATAGTATCCCATACCGATGCATTCTGCATCCATGTTTCAGGGGCTCCTCGTTGCAACACAAACTCTTGCACAAACATATCAATATCAATCTCCTCCTTGTCGAAAAACCAACCACCCAGGAAGTGATAAAACGATATCACAGCCTTCACGGGATCTCGCATCACAAATATATGCTTCACGCCTTCTCTGCCTGTCCCAGGGCAATAATGATACCAGGAATGCGTTTTGAACAAACGAGGAGCCCATGGATTCTGATCCGTATCAATCTCAACCCCAGAGTCATACGCCATCTCTAAACACGGAACCAAGGCATTGATCTCATCGAAATCCATATCCCCACGAGATCGCAAGGAATGACAGATCTGAATCACAAGAGTCGTTCCACACTTGGCTGGAGTGGCAATAACGATATCGCCAGACCTCGGCTGAAATTCAATCAATCCTTTCCTCCGCCCATTAATAGTCTCTAATTTCGATAATCTACCTATAAATGCCTGTATTGCATCAGATCGATGCACCACGTTGCCTTCTTTTTCAAATGGCATGGTTTGACCGTTCTGTTTTCAAATCTACGAATATTCAGTGATACATAGAGTCTAATAATAAATAATTAAAAATTCAGCAGAGATCGGCGAGCTAAATCAACACATTTTGACCTTTGCATATCGTCTCGCCACCCACTAGACAGGGCCATTGCCATCCACTCTTTTTTCGTTTGCTTTGACAACGCATGCCCCACTTCTTTCTGTGACGGGAGCACAACAGCCGTATCTGCAGCAATACTATCATCATCATGATGAACTAGAACAGCATCTTCCACTGCAGCAGCCTCATCCACCAAGACCTTGGCATCTTGCATCTCCTCTTCTGCTGCCAAGACTCTCTGCAGTTTTCGAGCTTCATTCTTGGCTATTTCCTCCGCGTGCTCTTTTTGATACGATTTGACCTTTTCTTCTGTCTCTCGTACATCTGTCCCTTGAACTAGGTTGAAAATAATATCCTCTCGTTCCTCTAAATAATCATCATAATCTCTTGCAGACTCAAAATCCTCCCTTTCCCTGTTGTATCTGCATTATTGGGAGTATCTTCTGTTAGAATAGACATAGTATAGTTTACTATAAACGATATCTGAGACATACATGGACTGGATCCGTTGCCTGATTTCCCTGTCCCTTTTGACAAAGTCATCCATGCTTCTGAGAAATTTGTGTTTCTTCTTCTTCTTCTTTTTTTCTTTTTTTCGTTCCGGGAAGCGATTAGAAATCTTCTGATCGCTTCGTTATCAGTTTTGCCGATGGATTCATTTTTGGATGAATAGAATTGGATATGCAACTGCAGGAGCGACTTTTTGTTGGTATTTTTGACAAGGAAATTTCGTACTTATTTCCGTAGAGGACAATTAAAAAAGGCATCTCGCGGACAAGTATGAATTGAGTATTCTCATATAGAATTCGATTGCTTCATCAGATTGATTACCTTTTCGATCCGATGTTTGCATTGATAGATTGCCAATAGTATACACCATATACTGGCTCTAAAGGTGGCAGACTAGTGTACACAGTGTGGTCTTTTTAGTGTGTGTATTCTTCCATACATAGACACGGCGTGATCTGATCATGATGCTGTTTGGATTACTTCGTCTTCTACGACGAGGGTTTCGGAAGGTGTTTCCAGGTCTCAAGTTGTCGGGGTTGGTGGCTGTGATATCGACTGGGTGTGCAGTTGTCCAGGTATTCCTAGTCAAGCCATACATCGTGCCTGTTGTCCGGCGATTGCCCTATGTTGGGTGGATGGGTTCTGGTATTGAGATTTTGGGGTATCAAACGTGTGCAGTGGGGTACATTGTATCCATATGTTCTACTTGTCTGATGGCTCCGTATACAACCTGGATGTTGGGAAAGAGGACACGAGATGGGAGTATTGATCCTGTGCGGTGGGTTCTCACGATGCCGTATCACGTGCTATTGCAGCTCAAGTTGTATGTAGAGAGGCTTTCTGGGGAGGAGAATCAGTATGATATGATAATGGATGGGTTGTATCTTGGAAGTTGGCCGGCGCATGTGGGACTGCTGCCAACAGATGATGATATCAAGCTTGGCGTGATTGATGTGACGTGCGAATTGCCGTGTCGAGTTCGAGAAGTCTGTGATGGATATCATCTTATTCCTGTGTGGGATACGCACAGTCCTACTCCGGAAATGATTCAGCAGGCTGTTGAGTGGGCCATGGATTTTATGGGGCGGATGGATGACAACGCTGTGCGTCGAGAGAACGATACGCGGCGCTTGTTTGTTCATTGTGCGCATGGACATGGTCGTAGCGCCACCGTGTTAGGGGCTATTTTGATTGCGTTGAATGAGGAAGATAGTGCAGAGGGTGTTGTCAAGCTGATGAAACGAGCGAGACCTCGGGTGAGATTGAATTCGAGGCAGTTGGCTGGTTTACAAGCCTGGATCGATCAGTATCATTCTTTGAAACGTAATACTTGACAATGAAGATGAATTACTTTTACAGTTCGGTTGGATCACGGTCATCACGAGGTGAGCTGTTTGTATTTGGATTATTATTTTCGTCAGTCCCCTGTACGGTGTTATTATTATTCTCTTCCTTCTTGGGAAATGGAATCTCTTCTAGGACATCTTGTTTTCTCTGAAGTTCTAGAGTTTTGGTGAAGAGTGTGGTTCCAAATTCCAAGATGTCGTAATCAGCTTTGTTCAATTCTTTAATCCTATCCAAAATTTCTTCGTCTATTCTCCCTCTAGATTTGGATGAGAACAAGAAACTCTTCCCGTCGGGAGTTTGCAAATGTGTGAAAGAATTTCTCCTCTTTTTCTTTCCTTTCTTCAGCGCCGAACTTGCGCATGTGGCATAGTTGCCTCCCACAGTTTTGTTTGGTAACAGTGCCTCATCATCAGGGAAAGGTATATGTGCCTTGACGTTGGGACCAAAGGTAACCCCTTTCACTACATCGATGTTTTTCAATTCGTGATAGTCGTGTCGAGTAATAAAATCTCGCTTCTGAAGCCCGTGCACTTCCTCATCTAATTGGGTGATGTTCTCATCATATGGACTGGTGCGAAGTATTTCTTGTTCTTCTTGGTCATAATACCAATCGTCGTCTTCGATATACGAGTTGAACAAAATGCTCTTTGCATGCTCGATCATCCAATTGAAACGCTTTCTAATTGGTTTGATGACTTGCTTTTTAAATTTCCAAGAAAGTGAAGAAGACCGTTCCTTCTCAGATTCTTGGAACCATTCCTCTTCCTTCTCAATCAAGCCAGCTAATTTTGGCTCCAGTTTCTTCAATTTTGAGCGAACTCTACTTGATTCTAAAGAATAATTATGCATTAGACGCCGAGCATCCAAGACGGTGATTGACTTGTGTGGATTACCTTCATCTGTGGAGTTGTACGTAACCTTCATATTCAGGTCCACCCCAGCATCCTTGTCATCATAAAAGTATGCTTTCAAAGGAATACTCTTGTATACTGGGCTAGACATATTTGTCTTGAGAGATGCAGCAAGCGAGGCAACAGCCTCGTCCAGCCTGCTCTGCAATCCCACATGTGGAATCTGCTCCATCTTCTCTTTTGCCAGAGCAGCCAATGCTTCCCTCGAGGCATCATCCCTAATAAAACACTCTCTCAATCGTGACGCTTCCGGCCAAAATGATGTATTTGTTATCCCCAAAATCTGAAGCGTGTGGCCATTATGTACCAGTTCTCTAGCCTCTGGAGTCTCAATCCAATCTCTCAGAGGCATGACCAACTCATTATCATATGGGTCTAATACCTCCTCTGGCTTTGGCTTTTGCCACAAAGATTCATTTTTTATAGGATCAAAGTAGAAAGTACGATTTGTTTTGGGGTCAACATGCTCTTCAAATTGCACTGGTCCATCATACTCATCCTGTAGCTTTTTCATCCGCTCCTGCATATTCCTCCGAGCAAGGGGAATCAGATAGGACCAAGGCCAGACATTGTACGTGTTCACTGTCGTCAGGTTTGCCTTCAAATTTTCAATCTTTTCGTCACTTTCATGAATTTTCCGTCCAGCAACTTCCACAGAAAACTCGTACGCACTCAACACACGCTCCACAGGATCTCGTAACTGTGTCACAACCACCACATCCTGCCCCTCTAGTTCCTGCACAGTATAGAGCCACTCATCTCGATCGAATACGACGCGATTTTTCCATCATAGTCATGTACGTACACTTAAAAGACTCATATCATCATGGCTCACGTAATATCGACAACCATCTTGGCTCATTGGCAACCTATAATGATCATACCCAGGCATGCAACGCTCTGATGGTTTCATCGACGTGGAGAGAAAACATGAAGAATACGTTTTGCCAGCAGTCCTAGGAACATGAAGAAAGAAGACAAACGGATTCTTCCCTTCCGCTGACGTGCCTTCGGATGACACCCGAATAGCTCTGTATTTTGGAGTAAACTCCTGTATCAACTCTGCACACGTCTTCTCCCCTTGGCCCTGATCGTCCGCATTCACGCCTGATACAAGGAAATTTGCTAAAATAATACACAGTACAGCACGCTGTAGACCCCACGTTGACGATCTGACAACGCGTACAAGAGTTGTTCTGCCTTGCCGTTGATCCACCACCGACACGCTGCAGCGTGTCATCCTCTCGCACCCTAGAATGGTTCCCTACTAGAAATTTCTTGTTATTTTTTATACCTGGCCATACTGGAAAGGCTACAGCAAACAAAAATTGGAACTGTCAAAATTTCCCAATATTCTAAACTAGGAGTTCAAAGCAAAAAACTTCATTCAATGGGCCTCAGCTCCACGAGTATTTGAGTAAATTTGCTTTTAAACTATTATAGTATTGTATAATATTCAATACACCGTGTTATAGGCCCGGAAGAGGAGGTTAAGGGGGTGTAAGAATTTCTCAAAAGAACTTGTTGCATTGAATATTTGGGTCAACATGTCTCAGCGAAAGCCCATCTTACCTCCTGGGGTGAAAATTGATTTTAATGCACTGAAACCTCCACCTGGATATGTGGCTGGTGTCGGAAGAGGAGCGGCTGGGTTTACCACCCGTTCTGATATTGGGCCATCCATGCCTGCTCCTGATATGCCGGTGGAATCGACAACAGTCGACCCAGCGGATGACTCCAAGTTTGATACGTTTATGGGGAACGATACTGGGGTGTTTGCTGGAGGAAAGATGGATGCAGAGGATAAAGAGGCAGATCAGATATGGCAGGCAATTGATCAGAGGATGGATGAGAGGAGACGGGAAAGGAGGGAGGCCAAAGTCGCCGAGGGGTTGGAGAAGTTTCGAAAGGAGAATCCAAAAATTAGTGAGCAATTTTCAGATTTGAAGAGGCAGTTGGGTCAGGTTGCTGCGGAGGCATGGGAGAGCATTCCAGATATAGGAGACTATACAGCAAAGAAGCGAAGAATGGAGCAGTTTGTTCCAGTGCCTGATAATGTGCTTGCCAATGCTGCGGATAGAAATGCAACAGTGAGTGCACTTGATGCTTCTGCTAGCGCCGTAGGTGGGGCGACAACGGATCTGACGGCTATAGGAGAAGGGAGGAATACTGTGGTGCAGCTAAAATTAGATAGGATATCCGACTCGGTGAGTGGGCAGACAGTGGTTGACCCAAAGGGGTACCTGACCGATTTGAAATCTGTGACGTTAAAGTCGGATGCGGAAATCAGTGATATAAAAAAGGCGAGATTACTGTTAAAATCTGTGATCAATACAAACCCGAAACATGCACCAGGGTGGATTGCTGCGGCAAGGCTGGAGGAGGTTGCTGGGAAGATTCAGGATGCACGAGACATGGCCATGAAGGGCTGCGAGCTCTGTCCTGGATCTGAAGATATATGGTTAGAGGCTGCTAGGCTCCAGACGGTAGAAAATTCTAAAGCCGTGTTAGCGAGAGGTGTTGCAGCACTACCGAATTCTGTGAATATTTGGATGCAGGCTGCCCAATTAGAGAAGGATGATGCAGCAAAGAAGCGAGTCATGCTGCGTGCTCTAGAGAGGATTCCTCACAGCGTCAGACTGTGGAAGGCAGTTGTTGAGATATCTGACGAGGACGATGCTCGAATTTTATTGGTATGTCCTGTTTATTTGTTTGCCCATACAATGCCACTCATCATGTTTGTGTTTTGTATTGCAGTCCAGAGCAGTTGAATGCTGTCCTCAACATGTGGAGTTGTGGCTTGCGTTGGCCAAGCTGGAAACCTACAAGAATGCCCAGAAAATTCTAAATAGAGCTCGGCAAGCAATACCGACGAGTGCTGATGTCTGGATAACCGCGTCAAAGCTTGAAGAGAGTCAAGGGCATGAGAGTGCACCCTTCAAAATCATACCCCGCGCTATAAAATCTCTGACATCACACGGCGTTGTCATCGACAGAGAATGGTGGATGAAGGCTGCAGAATCTGCTGAAAAGTCTGATCCTCCAATGACGGCTACTTGTCGTGCGATTGTGAGCCAGGTGGTGGGCCATGACATTGAAGAGGAGGATAGAAAACGAACCTGGATTGCAGACGCAGAGGAGTGTGTGAAGAATGGTTCCATTGAGACCGCACGAGCCATATACTCGCATGCCTTGGAAGCATTTCCAACAAAAAAAGGTATATGGAGAAGAGCAGCTACAATGGAAAAAGAGCACGGAAAGAAAGATGTCATGTTCGACATCCTGGAAAGAGGTGTCCAACATTGTCCTCAGGCAGAAGTTTTATGGCTCATGGCTGCCAAGGAAAAGTGGGTTTCAGGAGATGTCCAAGCAGCTCGTTCAATTCTAGAGGAAGCGTTTCTTCGTAATCCAGATTCAGAAGATATTTGGCTTGCGGCCTTCAAAGTCGAATTCGAAAGCGGGGAGATTGAAAGAGCACGCATTATTTTGGCCAAAGCCCGAGAGCACCCAGAAGCATCCTCTGAACGTGTGTGGCTCAAGAGTGCCATCTTGGAGAGATTTGCTGGCGACACCACTGCTCAAAGAGATATCCTTCAGCAAGGAATACGGAAATACCCTACTGCCTGGAAACTGCACATCATGCTCGGACAAATGGAAGAGGCCGCTGGCAACAAGGATGCTGCCAGATCAGCCTACTCTGTTGGAGTCAAAGAGTGTCCTCATTCGATTCCCATTTGGGTCGCATTGGCTCGCTTCGAAGAACACCACACATCAGTTCCCAAAGCCCGAGCAATCCTTGAGAAAGCTCGTCTTATAAATCCAAAGCACGAAGAATTGTGGCTCCACGCATACAGAACTGAAATTAGAAATGGCAATGCCCAAGCAGCAGATAGCCTCATGGCAAGAGCTCTTCAAGAATGCCCAAAGAGTGGCATTCTGTGGGCCGAATACCTCCTTTGTGCACCCAGAACGTCGAGAAAATCGAGATCCATAGATGCATTAAAGCGCTGTCATGATGATCCTTATGTCATTGCCGCTGTTGCCAAATTCTTCTGGCACGATAGGAAAATCGACAAAGCCCGAACCTGGCTCAACAGAGCAATTGCATTGAACAGCGACATTGGAGACTTCTGGGCTGCCTTGTATAAATTCGAATGCCAATACGGCACAGAGGAATCTGCACAACACGTCATTGACAAGTGCACAGCAGCTGACCCCCACCATGGAGAACAATGGCAATCCATTGCCAAGAAACCCGAGAACAAGGCAGCTACATCGACTGACATATTGAAACGTGTTGCTGAACACCTTGACGATCACGCACATGTGTAATCTCTGTAATACCAATTCTTGTGCGGGTTCAAACAGACAAAAAACCATTTCTTACAAAGACCACCCATGTCATCATCATCATGGAAAAATGCACAAGCGATGCAATCTCCACTGAAACGACTCCGCTCACATCGACCATATTCATTTTATTTGAATTGTTTTAGATCTCTCTACGCGTTCTTGAATCCGTTGAGAGGTGGAATAGAAAACGATTCCGCTGCACTGCGAGTATGGTCATCTAAGGACACACAATCCTCCCATTTATACATTATTTGCAATCTATTTGACTCAAGAGTGAGTAATAACTAGGAAATACGATCAAAAAAATCATTCTGAAGCGTTTCCATCCGACCCTGGGACGCCATGGGACTGGATATTGAACGCTTCGATAAATTGAAGCGACAGTTCCCTGAATTAGAGGAAGGAGTCGTCAAAGAAGCATTGATTTTGTACGATAATGATTTCGATCGAGCTCGAAAGGCTCTTCAGGTGGGTTTTTGAGGCTGTTCTGATGTTCATCCACAATCACTATTCTGGTCTCTACTAACTCGTCTTCATTGTCTTCCTTGAAGGATAAATATTACGGAGACGATAAAGCTATTGAACAGGAACAATCCCTCTGGTCCACCGTCTTTGGCGAATCCGAAGGCGGAGCAGCTCAAGCGGACGACTGGTCCCTAGACTCTATTACAGATGGAGTTGCCAATTTGGGATTGCAATTGATACAGGGCATGGATAGCGTGGCAGATGCCATTGGTGGTTTGGGTGACTTGATACCTGAATTACTTTTTGGGCCGGAGGAAGAGGAATTGACCAAGGAAGAGATGGAGAAGTTTACAACGCGTGATAAAAAGGGACAGGTGGTTGTTGGAGGGTCGCAGAATATGCGTGGTGCAAAGAAGCGTGGTGGTGGTGGGGCGCAAGAACAGGTTTCAGGCACAGCTCCTCTTAAGAGTGTTGATGAGTTGGATGATGAGGAATCGAATGATTGGACAAAGGAGGATTGATTAATGTACTCCATCTGTGTGGTGTTTGGCCCACGTGTGATTGATTGATTTTGCCTTTCAAGGGTTATTATTATGTATATACTCCTATGAAAACATATTTATATAGGGGATTCTGGTGTGTAATATGTGAATCGAAACATGGCTCTGTAGTAGTAGTATTCATATAAAAATAAGAGAGAGAGATGTGTGCATCCATCTCTCTGGTAGTACTACATACATGCCGAGACTGAGACTGAGGTTGAGGAAGAAGAAGATCTGTCGGATGATCAGGGTATCCGACGCCATTACTGTAGCTATTGTAATATAAAAAGTATTATTTACATGTTCATAGGATAATAATAATACTGCTACGCCTAGGGTAGTATCGAATTCGAGATACTACATTAAATATACCGGAGGCTTGATGTGTGACGTATTTGTTGCCTGAGGCATTCATTACGTGGGTATTAAAACAACTGATTTATGGTTGTGGTTGAATTGAATCATGGTAGTCCAGTGAGGATGAAGGTGTGTGGGTTTAGCCATTATAATTTCACATGTGTATCAATGGATGGATAGGTGACCGAAACGGCGCTAAGGCTGCGATTGAAATCGTTCAAGAGTGATATTATTAATTAATGTATACAGTTAGATTCGGTGTCGAGGAGATGGGTGGGTATTCCGAGACGGCGTGTGGCTGTTTTGAACGCTGCAGTGGGGGGCAACCGTGGATGCAGAGGTCTCGAGGTTAGGGCAGCAGCGCAGCAACCGCGGCCACGGAAGAAAGCAGCAGCGGTGGTGAAGAATGATTATGTGCCAATTGATTTTTCGAAATCTGTGGAAAAGGTTCCGTTTGGGGAGGAGGAGGAGGAGGAAAAGAAGGGTCCCAACATTGGTGCTGTGTGGGGACTGCTGATTTTGTCTGTGGCATACTTGCATCATTCAACGACGGGTTTCGCATTACCTGCTTTGCTACCGATTATATCAAGTGATTTGCATCTTCAAGATAGTCAGGGAGCGTTGTTGACGGCTGGGTATACGATATTATATGCGGTTGCTTTGGTGCCCATGGGGCTCTTGGCAGATAGAGTTGATAGACCACGGCTGCTCAGTTTTGGCATCATGGCGTGGAGTGTGTTGACGCTTTTAGCATCAAAAGCGTCTGGGTTTGGTGAGCTTCTTGCAGCGAGGATTGGATTTGCGGCTGCACAGGCGACCCAGAACCCAATCTGTTTCTCTCTCATTCCTGAAATGTTTCCAAAAGGTCGTACAACAGCAATGGCGGTGTATAACTCGGCTATTTATGTAGGAAGAGCTTTTTCGTTTGCAGCTCTTGTTATTGCTGGAAAATTAGGGGTGCCTCAGGGTATCATGGAAAATTTAGATATTGCATATACATTGGTTCCATTGGACAAGGTGGACCTGTCACTTGTCACAATCATGTATACACAGGGTGATTATGCAGCTGTGTCTCCCATTTTTACATATACTCAAGATGTAGGAGATGCGGGAGTTGCTCTGGAATCGGCATTTGGAGCGTGGAGGCAATTACTGTCCTGGTTGGGGCCTCCAGGGATTGTTATTGCTGTCCTATGCCTTCTTACAATTGATGAAACGAGGCCTAGAAATAAAGGGTTTCTTGGAGATCCGATCAAATCCTCGAGGTTTCTGTCTCGAACAACGTCATCAGAGGCTTTGGTTGCGCCCGCTCCGGAACACATGTCCACCACCCAATCGTTGGCAGAAAGCATGGACAAGCTCAAGGTGCTCATCCGTGACCCTGCCTTTTTGTCCCTCACAATTGCATCGACGTTCAACGATGTTGGATCTTGGGCTCTCGTTGCATGGCAAGCAACATTTTATCAACGCGTGTATGAGCTATCGCCTGAGACGTACGCTCCTCTTCTTGCTGTTGTGATTCCAGTTGGTGGCCTCATTGGTGGTGTCGGTGCTGGAATACTAGGTGATTGGTTGAATAGAATCGGGGGAAGAGGATGGATTACTGCTGGCGCTAATATAGCAGCAGCTCCATGTATTGCTCTCTCAATTCTCGCCCCAGATTATAAGCAATCATTTGCAGCTCTGTTGATTGGGTTTGCCTTGTCAGAAGCATGGAGAGCTCCAGCCGCTGTTGCAGTCAGAGAGGTCTCTCCACCAGGGCTGGGATCCACAGGAAGCGCAGTTCATTTAAGCATTAGAAATGTTATTGGAGGATTAGGGCCTTTGGCCGTCGCATTGATTGCATCAAAGACAGACTTACAGAACGCCATGTTGCTCGTCCCAGCATGTTACTTGGCCAGCGGATTTGGCTTTTTACTGACCGAATTTGTCATTGCTACACAGGATAAAAAGGTGTAGATGACGATAGCATACGTGTCTATGGTGTACTATTTATCGACCATACATTCCGTACATCTCTTTCGAATGATTCTTCTTGTATGTAACAGTGGAATTTTTTTTGCTCCCAGAGAGAGAGAGCTCTCTCTCGAGAGAGAGAGCGCCTGGCGCCAGGCTTGCTAATAGTAATAATAATAACTCACGTCTTGGTCGTCAGTTCCTGACTTGCAATCTTCATCAGATCACATAGGGTTCTTTGTAATCATGCAATGCAAGAAGAGGACAAAGAAAAAGCATCATCGTTAATGATGATGCCAACGTTGGGGGGGGGGGGGATCTCCTCCCCAACTCCATCGATGGAGGAGATTTTTTATACATCCTAATCAAGACAACCTGGTCAGTCAGCAGATATGCGACGCATGGCATCGCCCTTTGATTGTATAATTAAAAGTATGGCAAAGAAGCAGAGAGAAAAGAAGAAGAGATCAAAGCCTCTTCTGGAGGACACGGCCGCCACAAGTGACTCTGGACTCGCTCGAGCTCTTGGCTCAACAGATAGAGACACTCGAGAAAAAGGGCTTCTTGTATTGACGCAATGGCTCAATTCTCACCCTGATGCTTCTCAAAATGAAATTATTAGGCTTTGGAAAGCATTGTATTACTGTTTCTGGCATAGTGATTTAGTTTCTGTTCAGGTGGGTTACATGCATGTCCTGAAAATGGAAGCGCATCGATCCTGTTTACAGGTTTTTTGGATTTCAATGAACTTATTACGATACTATGCATATATATAGACGGCATTAGCGGATCGTTTGAGTGGCCTGGTGTGTACCTTGTCGCCAACAGTGGCCTTTGTGTACTTTTCTGCCTTTGTTGTGACGATGAAACGAGAATGGCCTGGTATAGATCAACATCGCATGGACAAGTACATGATGCTGGTTAGAAAGTTTTATGCAGCGTCTTTGGAATTGTTTGATCAGTCACACTGGTACGTGTAGGGTGAGGTTTTGTGCTGGTGGTGGTCCTGGTGACATGTGTTTTTTGTTCCACTGACCTGTAGGAATGTCGATCTGATACGTTCGTACTCGACTGTATGGAAAGATACTGTAGTATTACTTCCCTATGCAAATGATCTCGGTGTTGGGCTTGCGTATCATGTGTGCTCTGTTGTTGTCAGTGAATTGGAAAAAATGGTAGAGGCAGGAGCTCGCCCTTCTCATGATGCATTGAGGGCTGTTCTCGATCCTTTCATAGAGGGATTACGTGCGAGTGAGAATAAGGTTCTGTTGAAAAAGATTTACTCGGATGTATTTGCGGAGATTGCTCAACGTGTTGAATCGAATGCAGAGCCATTTGGTTCCATGTGTGATGTCCAATCTTTAGCACAGGAACTGTTTTCCCTTGGTATGTGATGCCATGCAATTGTCTTTTGACTGTATTATAACATTTTGTGTCGCGATGGAGAAAACTATCTGTGGACAAGGTGCAAACTGATGCGTTTTACAGCTGAATATCTCCAGACATGAATAGTTTGGTTGTTGTTATTATACCTTGTGTTCCCTGCCTTGTCAGGAAATACTCGTACAGACTGAACGACATTTTTTTGTTTTTGGGTAATTCTGCAGGATCACATAAGAAGACAAAGTCAAAGAATAGGGAGTACTTGTATCTTGCGTCGTCTGATGTAGAACAGGCCTTGAAGCATGCTAAGAAGAAGACAGTGGTGAAAAAGAGTAAGAAGAAGGCAGCCAAGAAGGAGGACGAGATTCCTGTGCGCATCGTCCAGGAGGCTCCAGAAGAAGAAGAAGAAGAAGAAGAAGATCAGGTTGAAAAGACAATAGCTGAGGCGCCCAAATCACAAGAGAACAAGAACAAGAAGAAGAAGAAGAAAAAGGCCAAGAGTAATACAGGCTCTGAACCTGCATCCGGTAGTCATGAGAATGGAATCGATGCCACACCACACCACATTGACGATGAGCCCTCACAGAAAATCAGACGTAAAAGTGTCCGATTCAGCCTAAAGAAAAACTTAGTCAGGCGAATCGGACAACCTCCGTTCCCAGAAAATGTCAGAACGCCACCCACGTCAAAGCCAAAGGGAAGTGCACTCAAGCAAATGCCTCTTGCCAGCCAAAACCGGAAGAGAATGCTCACCTTTTCTGATGCTGTCGATGAGCCTAGCAGTCTCGAGGCAAAGACGAAGAAGAAGAAGAAGAAGGATGTGAAAAAGAAGAAGAAGAAGATGATGATGAGTGAATCTTGATTGCTACAATGTCGTATTTAAGTGGTTTAAAACTCCAATGGCGAGGAATTCACAAAGGATATTCCACAAAATCGCAAATCACTCATGTATATAAATCGTAAAATTGCTTTTGACATACTATAAAGGCCACGATAGTGCGGACACAAGCAGATATCCGCCATGCCGTCTGGCCCAACCGAGTTTGTGGGACGAGTGCGTCTACTTTCATTGAAATACCCCATCAGATGGAAAATTGAGATGAAATTCTTGACGATGGCGTTGTTATTTCTGTGTGCAGGTCGTCTCCAATAAGATGCAGAAATCAGTGCTCGTTGCCGTCGATAGAATCAAGCATATCAAAAAGTATAGAACCTCTCTGCGGAGGACAACAAAGATCATGGCACACGATGAAGCGAATGAATGTGGGATTGGAGACACGGTGAAGATTCGACTGTGCAGGCCTTTGAGCAAGAATAAGAGCTATGCAGTTGTAGATGTGCTGCAGAAGAATAGGAATTTGGATTTGGAGTCATTTCGTGGAAGTTTTGCTTCATCTGGTGTCGTTGCCCAAGAGGAATCATAGAGTATTGTATTTAATTGAATGAATGCTACAGAGATCCAGGGGAATGAGGGGATAGAATTTCAGGCAGCATTGAGATGCTGCGGGCCATGGTTGCCGCATTTCTATTCTGAGTCAGGATTGGCTGAGTATCTCTCCGGTGCTGCTGCCGCTCCTCATCTATGGAATTCCAGGTAATGGTTGTGCTTGCATCGTCGTCATCGTCACCCTCTGACTCGGTCGACCAGGAACCATCAGGCGGAAGCAAATCAGCATTCAAATTGCTGTACCCCTCGTAGGAATTTGGTTCTGGGAGCCAGTTACGCAGTACATCATTATACACTGATGTTCCAGCGACAAGAATAGAAAATCCAACTGCCTGTAACGTATGAAACGATTCCCACCCAAGCTTGATTCCGACAATCCACACAAGCACTGTCCGACTCACATCAAAAACTGCTCTTGCTGCTCCTGAGAGCCGGCGGGTGACCGATATCCCGCTCAAATTGAATACCGCGACGCAAAAAATAAGTAGTATAGATGTGATTTGTAGCTTCTGTGAGCCTTGAATGGCAGTAATACCATCCATGACGCGGTCTATTGGTCGCCCATCTGGTGCCATGATGGTTGAGACAAACGGCAGGCACAACAGGCAGCATACCATGCCTGTCAGGCCTTCGATTCCTACAGCCACACCTGGTGGCGGTCGCAATTTTTTCATAAACTTTTCCTCAGCAATAAACTGCAACGCATTTAGCATCTGAGCAATGACGATCAGAAGGATTCCCAACCCCGTCTTGTTTGGAGCATGCTTTCCACCAACCAAGAGTGTTTCAAAGTGCCCATCGTCAAAATACATGCTGCTTGCGCCCACAAGCGCTGCTCCAGCAGTAATCATCACAATACCCATCCAATGCTGACTTTTTAGCCGCTTATGAAGAAGCAGTACAGTCCAAATACCAGCAAAGCAAACAACATTTCCTTTCAACATTTGATATGTGCTTGCACTCGTATAAAACAACCCTAGATTGATCAGCGTCGACGCAGCAAAGTCACATACTGCAGGAATTGCAAATGATCCCCACAATGTCAACATTCGTTTCCCACGCTTGCCAACAGGTCCATCTGCAATATCATTCCACAAAATGCTCACAAGACACAGGACTTCCCCCAGAAACATGAGACCTGTCTGAATAATTGGGTGTCTAAATCGCCTATCTCTTCCCTCTTCTTCATCATATACTGGAACTAAATCTTGCAATTTAATAAGCACGGTAATGCATGCCCCTGCAAACAAGTTCAGGAGTGAGAATAACCCTCACTGGCAAAAAAAATCACCCCATGCTCGTGTAAAGAAAGGCTCTCCCACACGTTTGAATTTTAAAGTACCTGAAATCAACATTGCCGCCGCCAATACGGCGACCGGTACAGGGAATGACCCCATACCCAAAACCCAAATTGCCCTTGCAAACGTGGACTACTCCAGTATCCACAAAGCAGCCTTTGATGCTTTCATATCGCCATGCACCGTGTCGATATGGTATTTTAAATTATATAGCGCTGATGCATTGCGTTCTATCGCGTAGCATGAGGGAGACGGCATACCAGGGCCAGGGTACGTCCGTGTTTAGAATATTTAGAATAGGCAAACTCTCGAGTTGGACAGATTTTGGCACATATTGCCTCCATGATTCTTATTGAGTGAATTGCAGCATATCTGGCAAATTATAAGTAGATTATAGATGTCTTTATGCATTGTGTGGAAGGAATAGCGAATCTGATAATTCAAATTTGCTCCAACGGCTTTTGAATTTCTTTGTTTTGAATTCCATTCAAGCTAGAGATATGGCGTCAGGGATTTCTTCTAGCGTAAAAAGTAATTTAATGAAAGATTTTGTGTATAGAAATCAACAGATTGAGAAGATTGTGGATCATCTGTGCTCGACAACTGTGTCGCCTGAACCCCTGTTGGTGACTGGACCAGAGTCTACTGGAAAGACGAGTATTCTGCGGAAAGCGCTTGATGCGACGGGTTCTGTCCATGTATATATTGATTGTAGAGAAATCTACTCCCCAAAAGCCGTGTATAGTGTTATTGTGAGGAAATTAAAGAGGGCATTAGATTGGAGTAAGAAGAGGAAGCGAGGGAGTGCACCCGCCAATTATAGAGGGGATTCGATGAGTCAATTTGTAACGCAGATTGGGGACGTTTTAAAAGATTATGACGGTGGTACTGTATGGATTGTGCTGGACTCTGCCGAAAGGGTGGCCAAGAATGATGTTCTGATTACATTGAGTCAGTTGGGGGAGGTGCTCAGTGCTGACATTGGTATCATCATGGTGAGCACAATGCCGTGGGTGTCTGGGGTGTTTTCGACGGGCAAAGGAGGAGAAAGAATGAGAGAGCCGGATGTTGTTGAGTTTCCAGCGTATGGAGCCTCTGAGATCTGCAAGGTTTGTGTTCATGAGGACTGTGTTCCTGTAGGGTCGACTGTGTTTGTATTGTTATTGATGGTGGAAGATTGTACGTGTGCAGATATGCACGATGAAGGGGTATAGTCCCCGATGCACAGAGTATACCAAATATTATGAGCAGTTTGTAGCGAGTGTGGTGCCGGTTCTCGCTCGGGGAACGAACAATCTTCTTGATATACGGGTGGCCTTGTCCAAGTTGTGGCCTGTGTACATTGCTCCTGCTCGAAAAAAGGGTACATCCGTTCAAGGTCCTCAGCTGCTGAGAGCTATTATGCCCATGTTGCAAAATATTGTTTCGAATTTAGATGTTGGTGTCAACCATTGTGCCACTACTGCGACAGCAAAGGAAAGAGAGATGGGCAATGAGGCAAAAATGGTGCTTGCCATTCCTTACATGTCCAAATTTCTCCTCTTAGCGTCCTATATTGCATCGCGGAATAAAGCGACAAGTGACCAGGCTATTTTTGATCCGGGATATTCTGGAAAGAGTAGGAAAAACTCGCAAGCATTAGATAGGCAAGCGGAGAGGGCATTGGATAAGAAACTTCGGGGAAGTCATGCATTCCCATTGGAGAGAATGCTCAATATTTACTATTATATCTGTGAGCCAAAATCCGTTGATGGATTTATACCGAAAGAAGGGCATGTCGAGTGGTTAGATAAGCTTCAGGAGGTGGAAGTTTTGATGCAAGTCACAAGTTTGTGCTCGCTTGGTTTGTTGACATGTGTCGGAGGGGACCCACTCACTGGGCCATCATACCGCTGCGATCTTTCAGACGATTTAGCGTATAAAATTGCTCGGAACCTCAAAGTTTCTTTGAATGATTATATTAAACTCGCGTGAAAAAACCTTATGCGCACTTGTAGTATTACTCAGACGCTCCATAGCCCTTCATTCTCTTGACAAATGTGTTCACTCCCTTAGGATATCTCTTTGAATCCTCGTCGTCCATCGATGTCAAATTTTGGGACGAAGATGCCCTGCTTGGGCCTGGGGTGGTTGACTCAGACTCAATGACCATGGCCCGGAAGGATGAATTAGATCTTCCCATCAATGCTGGGACCGTGTCATATTCTGCAACATTTCCATCATCCATGACAAGCACTTTTGTCGAGTCAAGAATTGTGTTGATTCTATGTGCAATGGTGACAACAGTGCAATGCTTGAATTCCCTTCTGATTGTCTTTTGAATCAAAGAGTCAGTCTCTGAATCAACGGATGCTGTTGCTTCATCTGCAACAAGCACCCTTGGTTGTCTCAAAAGCGCTCTGGCTACACAGAGCAACTGGCGTTGTCCAACTGAGAAATTCTCACCACCCTCTGCCACGTTGGATGAAAGTCCAGATTCAAGTCCTGAGACGACATCCTTCAAACTTACATGGGAGAGAGCCTCCCATATTTCTGCATCCGAATGCCTGTCATAGGGATCTAAATTGGTTCGCACTGTTCCACTAAAGAGCACAGGGTCTTGGGGGATGGCTGCTATTCTACCCCTCACGTCGTTCAGTCCAATATCCAAAATGTTGATACCATCCAGCAAGATGCGTCCAGCGTATGGCTCTACAAGTCTGAAAAGAGTGACAATCAAAGAACTCTTTCCACTGCCAGTCCTTCCAACAATACCCACTTTGTCTCCAGCATGAACCACGAACGAAACCCCTTTCAATACAGGTTCAAGTTCTGGTCGATACCGCATCCACACATCCTCGTACTCAATTTCACCATGCATTGGCCAATCATCATCAGGCTTGTTGTCTTCAATCTCTGCTGGCTTCTCTTGAGCCAGGTTCCAATAATTCGTCAGCCTTTCCACTGAATTGAATCTGGTTTCAAACATTGCACCTGATGTGACAGCTGCTTTTAAGAACAATGTCACATCCAGAGCTTCCGACAAAGTTAATGCTGCTAAAGACACTGAGACAATGTCCCGCCTGGTAATGGCCAACACTGCTGTGAGGAACACTATTGTTGCACCAATAATATCCAAGCGCTGGGCAAGCCATTCATTTGCCATCTTCAAGGTGAAATATGCTCTATGATTTGCATCAACTTTGGTGTCAGAAGAGAGGGCAAAGGTAGTCTCCAACCGGTATGCACGGATAGTTTCTACACCTGCCAAGGACTCTGAGAAATGGGCGTAAATTGGTGATCTCGACACAGCATCCAGTCTTTGCATCTCAATATATGATCTTCGATAATACTTTTGCAGCACATAGTAGATGCCCATCAGAGGAACAATACCTGCCAGCAAAATTGGCTGAATAACAGCCAAGAATATAAGAGTGGACAAAAGCTGCATGATGCAATTTCCAAATTCTGACATTGATATGGACAGCAAAAAGTCTACTTCATCTGTGTCCTTTGAAAATCTATTCAGGACTCTGCCTACGGGCGTAGTATCAAAGAACAAGACTGGTGCACGGACAAGGCTACCAAGTGTCTTGAAATGGATCACTTTGGATGCATGCAATGCAGACATCAGGTTCATAAAGGATCGAATAGATGTCAAAGCCACAAATCCAAATGCAAAACCTAAATATCCACCGACATACGAGTATCGATTGAAGTCCGACTCTGGGTCTATTTGAGATTCCAACTCAGCTTGTGTCCACTGAGACAAGTACCAATTGGTCAGAATCCTGACGGATTGCTCTGCACTCCAGAAAAAGACGAGGCCAAAGAATGCCAGGACCCCATATGCTACGATATAATTCTTGTATACCTTTCCGGTAACTTGCCCAACCTCTTGGTCCTCTTTTATCATCAGCTTTCCCTTGTCTTTGGTTGATTCATCTTGCATTTTCAATGTATCCATTCTTTCCATTCCCCCTTTGCCCTGGGATTTTGATTCGTCCTTTTCCTCAGGAATCCTCACAAATGTTTCCGTTCTATCGATCTTACTTGGCATGGAGGCTAACTTGTTGCCTGTTGCAGGGTTTGTTGACATGGCATCCTGAATGAGCTTGGATGTCACATCTCGCCTCACAGCTTTAGGCGCTTTGGGCTTTTTCTCATCATCCTTTTCAGCATCTTCTTCCTCGCCTGCCTTTGCATTATGCTCGGACAAGAGCTTTACAAAGCTTGCGCATTCCTGGCACTCTTCAAAAGTCCCCTGGGCCACGATTGCACCATTTTCAATCATCACAATCTTGTCTGCCTGTGGTAAAAACGTCAGTTGATTCGTCACCAACAACCTAGCTTTGTGTTGAATCGCTCCATTTATGAATTTATCAAAGATATGACGGCCAACGTGGACATCTACAGCTGACAGTGGGTCATCAAGAATGTACACATCTGCATCCTGATACATTGCCCTTGCCAGCGACACTCGTTGCTTTTGGCCCCCAGACAAGTTGATTCCTTTTTCTCCAATCTCTGTTTCTTCTCCTCCTGGTAATGTTTCCAAGTCTTGCTTCAAACAGCATGCATCAACAGTGGCCTGCCATCTTTTTTCATCAAATTCTTGACCAAATGTAACATTCTCTTTGAGACTAGCATTCACAATCCATGGTTGCTGAGCAGCATATGCAATGCGTCCACCGACGGAAACTTTTCCAGATTTCCTTTCCATTTCACCAACAATGGCTTGTACTAAACTGGACTTGCCGCTTCCAACTTTGCCAACAACGCAGACAAGTTCTCCATCATTCACAGTCAAATTGACATTCTTGAGCAACCAAGCAATCCTAGAATCGTCCGATTCGCCTTCCTCATCTCCATCGATAGCCTTTTCCTTTCCGAGTTTGGGGCTGTCTTGGTCACTTGTACTGGACGGAGTCACCTTGCCCGAGTCTGGGTCTGATGGGGACTCCTCCTCTTCCTTCTTCTTCTTCTCATCCTCATCAGCCTTCCCTTTCGATTCCTTCTTACCACTCTTTTTCCTTCCAATCTCTGGTATCTTGAGTCTCGCTGGTGGCTTTGCCCAGAAAAACTCTCCATCCTCCACGTCGATACCAATATGGTCCAGCTCTTCCACCTCATCTTTTCTATTCTCCTGGAGATAGAATATTGACAATCGCTTCATACTCACAATAGCATTGGCAAGCTGAATCAAAGCAAACGGAAGGAAAATCAAAGGGAATCGCATCAGCGCGAAATACGCAATCGATGTGAACACAGCACTTGCTGTAAACTGCTCTGGTCTGACTGTACCATACACAACAAAGCATGTCACCATGGCCAACGAGGGCGCCGCAAACAAGAGTGTCTGCAGTCCAACTCGATATGGAATCGCCTTTCCAAGAGCCCCAAGCTCACGCTTACGAACCTCCAACACAGCAGCCTCCTGTGCAGACTCCCATGCATACATCTTCAACACACGAATACCAACCAGCAACTGATTCATCAATTTCACACGTTGATCAGTATGCTTGAGCATCTCTCTTCTAAACCCAGTAATCTTTTTCAAAAATATCGTCGTTGCAGGAGTAGAAATCAACAAAATACCCAGTCCAATGAATGTTGCCCATTCAATCTGAAACCACAACAACACCAAGGCTGTAATCAGCATGGCAGGCCCCGTCAACAGCTGAGATGCAAACGGATAAAAGAACATCTGAAGCTGATTCACATCCGCAGACATGAAATTCACAATCCTTCCAGTCTCCGTCGCTTGCCGCGACCTTGTACTCAGAGACAAGGCCTTTCTGTAAATGGACGCAATCAGCTCCCCTCGAATCATCACTTGAGTTCCAATAGCCACTCTGTTCGCCTGAGATGCTCCCAACGTTCCCACAACTGGACCCAAAAACATACCCATGGCATACAAATACGCCTTTGTAATCTCACTTGATGGAAACTCCAGCCCCTGCTGTCTATACTTTTCAGCTTCAGTCAAAATCTTGACAATCTGATTCAGCATCAACGGTCCCACGAATTGAACCCCAGAGTAACACAGCTGAAGAAGCATGGCATACCCAATTCTCTTCCAATGCCTCCTCAGGATTGTTTGAAACACAAACCTGGCAGACCTGCCAGCCTCAGCCTCCTTCACCTTGGCTGCATCCTCACCCCCTTTCCTCCTCGCATCCACGATGAGACTATTAAACGTGTCACAAAAGCGAGGATACACTTCTTTCGTCTTCAACGCCGCTGGCGTATCAAACATATCCTCATATTGCAACGTCCTCTTGTATCCCAATCGTAACACACCAGAAAACCAAAAGTACAGAATATACGACACTGGAGACCACCATTTCTCAGCAAACGTATGCGGCCTTTTATTCTTCACCTTCCCATGCCCATATAATTTCGCTCCAATGGCAATGCACGACGACTCGTCCACAGACTCGTCAAAGCGGTATTGGAGCAACGGGACGTCGTCCTTGGTCACGCCAGTGCCACTCATTTCCACCGACTGATAGAAATTGGCCAAATGATCCTGCACAATGTATTATAAGTATATTTAAAATGTAATCAGAGCATCACATGCGGAATCAACTCCTTCAGAAGACACACAGCACAGGTGCCCATGCGAGGCACCACATGTGAGACATGTCTTTCTCTCCCAGGGAATCAATGTACTGCACGATATACATACCTTGGCATTCAATATGACTGTAAGAATATATTAGTCTATCCGTTGATGACTATGGTGCTGTCTTTGATCTCCACCGGCCACGTCTTCTTGGAGGTCCCTTCTTCCCGTTTCCTTGTTTAATAACATTTGAACAGATCTCAAGGCATCGTAAGTAAGATCTCTCTCTCAGTCGTGGCAAAGGTGGTTGCAATCACTGGATTCCATACCAGTTCTTTTTTAAAAAACAAAAACTCTTCCATAATTACAAGAATAACCTCTTCTTCCTGTCGCGTACACAGAGAAACCGACAAAGAAGAAGAAGAAGGAAGAAGAAAAAAAAGCAAAGAGGCCTCAACGGTCGACAGGTACCACCATGACCACCTGGATGACGCATGTATTACAGTATATATAATAATGAATAACAATAACAATAATAATTTCCAAGCCGGGGAATTGATGTCCAACAGCAGCAGCAGTAGCAGTTCTGTTCCATTTGGAATCGGTCTCGCTGCGAGTTCTTCCTTTTTCATAGGAGCAAGTTTCATTATAAAAAAGAAGGGGCTCAAACGAGCTGGATCAAAATCAGGGCAGCTGAGAGCTGGAAGCGGTGGGTATTCGTATCTGCGCGAGCCTCTCTGGTGGATTGGCCTGCTCTGCATGGTGCTGGGAGAAGCAGCGAATTTTGCAGCATATGCATTCGCCCCTGCTATTATAGTCACTCCGTTGGGAGCTCTTAGTATTCTAGTCAGTGCTGTTCTCGCTCATATTCTTTTGAAAGAAAAGCTAAACATGTTTGGTGTGCTGGGATGCATCCTGTGCATAAGTGGGACCCTGGGGGTGGTTTTACACGCCCCAGAAGAACATGCACTCGGGTCTGTGGTGGACATATGGAACCAGGCCATGCAACCGCAGTTTATACTATACGCGTGTATAGCTATGGCATCCGTCTATCACTTGATTTGGAAAATTCCGCTGGAGATCCAAACCTCCAATGTCCTTGTGTATGTTGCCATTTGTTCCATCATTGGGTCGCTCTCTGTGGTCAGCTGCAAAGCCTTGGGCATGGCCCTGAAGATGACATTTCTGAACAACTCCAACCAGCTTGTATACCCCCAAACATATGTGTTTCTGATGATTGTGATTGCTGCGGTAGTCACGCAGATGAATTATTTGAACAAGGCATTGGATCTGTTCAATACAGCCATTGTCACGCCCATGTATTACGTCATGTTCACGACACTGACCATTGTCGCAAGCACCATTATGTATCCAGAGAAGCAAACAGCATCAGAGATGGTGACGGAAGTAGCTGGTTTTGTGACCATTGTGTGTGGGACAATCTTGCTTCATGTCACAAAAGATATGGATGCTGGAGGCTTGCATAGCAGTGTGTGGAATGCCATCAGGGGAGGAAAAGACAGTAGTAGTAGTATTGCTCGATATAGCAACAGCAGTAATGCTCAGAATGATATTGAAATGAGAGCGTATCAACGATAGCATTGAGTCATTCATTGTAAGAAATGCCATAATCATATGATTGACACACATCCCCGCGTCCCATTGTTTCGGACGCCAAAAGCACCGGTGCTGTCGGAAGCACGCCATGAAAGCAATCGACAATGTTTCGCTTTCCATAATTATCGACAAGGTCTTGTATCGTAGAAAAGGGTCGCCAGTACTTGTTTTTTTTGGATAGTAATACAATTTAACCAAATTTTGAAAGAATTTAAGAGTGAATAGCAACGGTTTGTTCCTCTAAACCCCACAATGGACGCCTCCTCCAAGGGCAGCACTCGAGAGTTTGTCACTCGAAATGACTCCAAAGGGATACCGAACAATAAGACTGGTGCGTTTAGGAGCTACATGTTTGTTATATGTTGCAGGATGTATAGGATTGTAGAAAAGGTGCCGGCATGATCATCCCGGAGAAGGAGTATTATAGTTCCAGTTCAAACTGGAGGTTTTTGGAAGCAAAAATCTTTCCCTTGCCCGATCATGGAGGACGGGATCTACGTTTTCTTACTACCTCTGATCCTCTATGTACTTCCCATGATGCTCTGCGTGTGGTATTTGTGTAGGAAATGTATTCACAGGATCAATGCATATGTTTTGTGGGGTGGTTGGAGCTGGTGTTCTGGCACTTCCGTACTCTGTAAGTTGGCTTGGATGGGTGGCTGGACCGTTTTTGGTGATTTTGTTCTATGCATTCTCTATGCTGTCGTCGTTCCTACTGGTATCATTGTTTGAAGTGAATGACATTGAGCACGGTCGATATCATCATCTTGTCAGCCATATTTTGGGCTCAAAGGCTGCCATCGCGGCGTCCGTATTCCAGATAGTGAATATGATTTTAACAATGATTGCGTATACTATTACGGGGGCCAACTCTTTGGTGGCCATCGCGCAGATTGCGTGTGAGATTGAGGGAAAGGATTTGAGCTCATCATCGTGTTTCAGTCCTTCTACTGGAGGGATATGGAAAATGACGCTTGTCTTTGGAGGGGCTGAGCTCTTCCTGAGTCAAGTGAGGAATTTAGAAGAAGCATGGTGGGTGTCTGTCATTGGAGCAGCTGGAAGTCTCATTTATGCCTTTATTGCCATGATCTTGTCTCTTGTGCATGCTGGGAACAGAGAAGGTAGTGTGGGAGGAAGGCCGTCAACCTCTGCAAATAAAGCCTTCAATATTTTAAACGCATTGGGTGCCATTGGATTTGCATATAATTTGAGCTTGCTGCTGCCAGAGATTCAGGATACACTGAAACAGCCCCCAAGTGCTATTCGCACCATGAAGAAAGTCTGTGCAATTGCTATCACTGGATCCTTCTTCTTTTATTTCGTTATTGCTATAGCTGGGTATTCTGCACTGGGGGATCAAGTGACGGAGATTGTGTTGGATTCCTTCTGTGGACCAAACTGGGCCATTCTGCTGGCACAGATTGCCATAATGTTGCACATGCTGACAGCATACCAGGTATTTGGACAGGCCGTCTTTAATACAATTGAAAGTCATATCAAGTATCATAAAATACGTCGAGCAGCAAAGAAGAAGGACGCATTCGTCCCTGACACAATTCTTGAGGAGGGAGAGGAGGAGGAGACTGAAGAGTCATCACAGCCAACATCTCCATCACAGCAGGCTGGTCTTCCCATCACGCCATTCGAGAAGCGAAAGACTGCTGAAATTCGACCAAGCAAGAAACAGCATCACTATGACACACACATGCTTGGGTTTGAGCATCATCAACTGAACCCAATTGAATCCAGGCTATCATCTACTTTATCAACTGCGTTGACAGAGACAGAGTTGTCAAGTGTCATGTGGCGACTGCATTCGGCTGAAGATAAATCGCATAAGGGTCGACAATCAGGACTGTCCATGTTTAGGATGTACAGTGCAGACACTGGGTTTGCGAATGAGGAAGTTCCACTGAATGATGAGGGATTCGTCCTGCCATTCCAGTACCGCCTCGTCATCCGATCGATTTATGTCGGCTTGATCACTCTCTTTGGATGCATCATGCCCTTTTTCTCTGCATTTGCAGGACTGGTTGGTGCTGCGACCTATTTTCCTCTCGCCATCTACTTCCCATTCACGTGCTACAGAAAGGTTTTCCCTGTCACTGGCATGTTCAGCAAACTTCTCTGGTCCATCTATGCATTCACGTTTCTGGTGGCCTTGGCAGCGACGATTGGATCTGTGAGAACAATCATTGTGGGCTGGAGCACCTATCAAATCTTTGGGGGTAATGATTCAGTGTCTGTCTGTGTTGCTGGAAGTTGATTTCTTCTACTGTCTTCCAGAGAACCCCAAACTGTACATCAAGGTTTTCCTATAGAAGGATACATGCTTGTCTTTATTGCATAAATACATATTCTCTGGACCATTTGCTGCAGCAAGTGTTTTACCAGACGTAGATGTCTTGATCAAGTCAAGATGAATATAATAAATCTTCTGCTCTGAATTCACAATAAAGTTGATTACAATTCGATTGGCTCTACAGAGTCGCACGCAGCACTCTGTATCCACCTGAATGACCTTGTAAGTATCATTTTGAACCAACAATCTCCAGAGGTTCCACTCAACAACACATCCATCTGGCTCTGAGAGAAGACGTGAACTATGAAGAAGCCCTCTTACAGACGGTGTGGGTGATGACTAAGGATTGCAAGAGTTCTTGCAAACTTTAAAGCTCACAGAATATGGAGCATCTGAAAGTCTTGCAATCGTTCGTATCAAAAGCAAAGATGAGGTAGATGGAGGAAGATACATCATATCAGCTTGAATGAGCTCTTGTAAGTCAATTTCATGGGCCTTGGCCATGGCCTTGGCCATGGCCATTCATGGGAACCCCGCGTCCCATTGTTTCGGACGCCAAAAGCAATCGAGGATGTTGCGCTTTCCATAATTATCGACAAGGTCTTGTATCGTAGAAAAGGGTTGCCAGTACAATTTTCTTGGATAGTAATACAATTTAACCAAATTTTGAAAGAATTTAAGAGTGAATAGCAACGGTTTGTTCCTCTAAACCCCACAATGGACGCCTCCTCCAAGGGCAGCACTCGAGAGTTTGTCACTCGAAATGACTCCAAAGGGATACCGAACAATAAGACTGGTGCGTGTAATATATTTTAATACTACTTTAGGATATGTCGGAGATGTCGACATTGATGATCATGGCGAGGGCAACTGGCCCTTCAGCAGGAGAAAACTTTGGTTGGCTTTCTGTTTTTTTTTCTTTTCTTCTTCTCACGATGAATTGGAGGCGCTGCGTTTCTGACACATCATCTGTGGATAATCACTGCTTGTTACTCATGCTCATATGTTTGTGTGTGCAGGAAATGTATTCACTGGATCAATGCATGTGTTTTGTGGGGTGGTTGGGGCTGGTGTCCTCGCACTTCCATATTCTGTGAGTTGGCTTGGGTGGGTGGCTGGACCAACTCTGGTCATTGTGTTCTATGCCTTTTCTCTATTATCCTCGTTTCTATTAGCGTCATTGTTTGAGGTAAATGGTATTGAGCACAGTCGGTATCATCACCTTGTCAGCCATGTCTTGGGCTCAAAGTCTGCTATTATGGCGTCCGTGTTCCAGCTGCTCAACATCTTTTTGACGACGATTGCGTACACTATTACGGGCGCCAACTCTTTGGTGGCAATCGCGCAGATTGCGTGCGATATTGAGGGCAAGGATTTGGACTCATCATCGTGTTTCAGTCCTTCCAGTGGAGGGATATGGAAAATGACACTCATCTTTGGAGGGGTTGAGCTCTTCTTGAGTCAGGTGAGGAATTTAGAAGAAGCATGGTGGGTCTCTGTTATTGGGACACTGGGAAGTCTCATCTATGCCTTTATTGCCATGATCTTGTCTCTTGTTCATGCTGGGAACAGAGAAGGGAGTGTTGGGGGAAGGTCGTCAACCTCTGCAAACAAGGCATTCAATATCATGAATGCGTTGGGTGCTATTGGATTTGCGTACAATTTCAGTCTGATTCTCCCAGAGATTCAGGATACGCTGAAACAGCCCCCAAGTGCCATTCGCACCATGAAGAAAGTCTGTTCAATTGCTATTACTGGAGCCTTCTTCTTCTACTTTATTGTTGCTGTGGCGGGATATGCTGCGCTCGGGGATGAAGTGACGGAGATTGTATTGGATTCCTTCTGTGGACCAAACTGGGCCATCATGCTGGCACAGATTGCCATCTTGCTCCACATGTTTACAGCATATCAGGTATTCGGACAGGCCATGTTTAATACGCTGGAAAGTCATGTCAAGTATTATAACATGCGTCGAGCAGCAAAGAAGAAGGACGCGTTCGTCCCTGACACAATTGAGGAAGGAGAAGAGGAGGAGACTGAAGAGTCGCAGCCAGCATCCCCATCAGAGCAGGCTGGTCTTCCCACCACGCCATTCGAGAAGCTAAAGACTGCTGAAGTTCGACCAAGCAAGAAACAGCATCACTATGACACACACATGCTTGGGTTTGAGCATCATCAACTCAACCCAATTGAATCCAGGCTATCATCTACTTTATCAACTGCATTGACAGAGACAGAGTTGTCAAGTGTCATGTGGCGACTGCATTCGGCTGAAGATAAATCCCAAAATGGTCGACAATCAGGACTGTCCATGTTTAGGATGTACAGTGCAGACACTGGGTTTGCGAATGAGGAAGTTCCACTGAATGATGAGGGATTTGTCCTGCCATTCCAGTACCGCCTCGTCATCCGATCGATTTATGTCGGCTTGATCACTCTCTTGGCATGTGTCATGCCCTTTTTCTCCGCATTTGCTGGACTGGTTGGCGCTGTGACATACTTTCCTCTCGCCATCTACTTCCCATTCACATGCTACAGAAAGGTCTTCCCTGTCAAAGGCATGTTTAGCAAGCTTCTCTGGTTCATCTTTACATTCACGATGCTTGTAGCGATTGCGGCGACGATCGGATCGTTGAGGACCATCATAGTGGGATGGAGCACCTATCAAATCTTTGGGGGTAATGATTCAGTGTCTGTCTGTGTTGCTGGAAGTTGATTTCTTCTGCTGATATCTTTAGAGGGCAACGAAACTCAAGCATACTTTATTACGGAATCCCGCAGTATTCCAGAGTCTTTACCTATGTCGATTGTAGATTATTAAATAGAATTAGAGTTAAACAACCATGTAGCTGCACGTATGACGATGATAACGAGAATGTCCATTGTTGGCATTCGGAACCCAAGTCCACTTGGGGTTGAGAAAGGGTTTTACGCCCCGAAAGGGAGGATTCCTGGATTCAGCCTACAGAAGCGTTACCAAAGCATAAAAATGTATTCGAATGGAGAACGAATGGTGCTGCAGCGGGATTTATTGCGCCAATGCTATCAGACCTTTGACGTCAGGAGCATACAAGGGCTTGTATCTGAAAACCTGGATGTTTTAGATAACGAGACATCGCTTCATATCTTATGCTATCTTGCAGATCATGCAAAGAAGTCTCAACTGGTAATTGATGTCGACGATGACTGTGATCAGTTGGTCGCTGCACTGTGTGGACAAGTGCAGTTGGAGGAGTTGACCACAGTGTCCTCTGCTGCCTTGGTGTGGACGTTGGAGGTTTTACCTCACGGGCACGGCCATTCGTGGAGGCGTCGTTTGCTGGTTAATATAGTAACCCGTGAGTTGGAGCGGGATGAGTTTGATCAGTACAGCACACGGGAACTGTTGAATTTTACCATGTCTTGTAGCAATTTGTCCACCAATGTTGGGGTAGATAGACGGGTTGTTCGGTTCATGGCTGCCGTGCTGAGCGAACTATCATCCCGATTAGAAAAGCCTCATGTGCGATCGGCATTTGGTGGAAGCGAGTTTGCTGACCTTGCGTCGTCTGTTGCGGCCCTGTTTGTCGCTTGCCACGAGAGTGGGGTTCAAGAGGGGTGCAAGGTAGTGAATGGATTCATGACGTCGCTCTCAGCCGAAGTGAGAAGGAAATTATCCAATAGGCACTCCTCTGCCCGTTCATTCAACCCAAAAGAGCTGAAGCAATTTTTGATGGCATATGTGAGCGTGCATTCGCGTGATGACACACTCAATCCTCCGTGCATGCTGGATACAGTGGCTTCATTTGTTGCTAGCAGAATAAAGTCAAAGCATTTGAATGCTGTATCTAGGATCGAAGACGTGGCAGCTGTATTAGAATTCTTTACATTTTTCTCACACAGATCCTTGGCAGTGGTAGATTTGTTTTCGAGTTCGGGGTACCAATTGAGGTTGCTCTCCGCATCAGCCCTGGATACCATGACGAAAGAGGAGCCTGGGAATGTTGGAGAAAACCATGCGCGAGCCACAGCAGCACATGATGTGAATTGGATCGGCGCTCTCGCATCTATTTTGCAATGCCATATTAAAATGGGGTATCGTCCAAATGACACGACACTCATAGCTCTTGTTCCTGCTGTCAAATATCATCAAGTTGCTGCAGGCTCTCATGACAAGGCAGCATTGCTGCGTGCATTCGACATTCTCGATTTCAACTGCGGTAGAAACCTCACACTGCTATTACAAGCGTAAATATAATAAAATCATCCTTTAATAACAGCTACTGGTCTCAATTTAACAGCCTTTTTGCTTAAACCAGCTTCATGGCATGTTCCAACAACATGTGTCACATCCTTGTAACTCTCTGGAGCCTCTTCCATGACCAACTTGGGCGATGCAACTCTGATGGCAATTCCTTTGACTTTAAGCTTTTCTAGAACATCTTTATAATCTAATTTGTTGCGTGCATTATTTCTAGATCGCGCTCTTCCGGCTCCATGGCAGGTTGACCCAAATGCCGCTTTCATGCCATGCTCAGTTCCCGTGAGCACATAACTACAAGTTCCCATTGTTCCACCGATTAGTACCGGTTGACCAGTGAGCTGATAGTCCACTGGAATGAGAGGATGGTGTGGAGGAAAAGCTCGTGTAGACCCCTTCCGATGTACCAACAATGTCTTGAGTTCTCCATCAACCATGTGATCTTCCACCTTGGCAATGTTGTGACTGACATCATAGACCACATGCATGTCTAATTCATTTGGCGTCTTTTCAAATACTTTTGCAAACGCTTGTCTACATAAAAATGTCATGGCTGATCTATTCACCCATGCATAATTTGCTGCACATGCCATTGCTGCAAGATACTCTTGTCCCTCTGGGCTGGTGATGCGAGCACATGCCAGTTGTCTATCATTAAGTTGAATGCCATCTCTCTTCATGCTCTTTTCCATGGCAAACATTGAGTCTGTTGCGACCTGATGGCCGAGACCTCTTGACCCAGAGTGAATCATAATGCACACCTGTCCCAGAGTATGTATCCCCATCTTCTCAGCTGCTGCATGATCAAAAATCTCATCTACAATTTGAATCTCTGCATAGTGATTACCTGCGCCAAGTGTCCCCATTTGCGGCAAACCACGCTTTTTCGCCCTTGCAGAGACCTTTGAAGGATCTGCATTCAACATTCTCCCGTATTCTTCGCAATGCTCTTTATCCTCTGCCCACGAGTATCCCTCTCGGAGGGACCAATCCATGCCCATTTCCAACACCTCTTCCAAATCCTGTCGAGTCGTCGGCAAAATCCCCTGAGAACCAACGCCAACAGGAATATGATCAAATAATGTCTGGGCCAATAACTCTTTCACCGGAAGAACATCCGATTCCATCAAATTCGTCCGGATGAGACGAACACCACAGTTAATATCAAACCCAACACCTCCTGGTGACACAACAGCCTCTGGATCGCTCATATCAAACGCGGCAACATTACCGATTGCAAAACCATATCCACTATGAACATCAGGCATAGCCACAGAATGCTGCACGCATTGTAAAGTTGAGAACATGTGATTCACAGGGAAAAAGAGAAAAAAGCCTGCTGCTCAACAGGCACTGGTCACATACCGACACAATTCCGGGCAGCGCGGCCACGTTTGCAATCTGTTTCACTGCTGGCAAAAATCCACCTCCATGCTCACCGCGATCGCAAGCAGCCTTCAATTCATCAAACAGCAAGTCGTCCAGGTTCTCATTGACGTAGACAATGCCAGGGACTCGCATGTTGGGTACAAAGCCTTGGCGGATTTTGTAGTGATTGGGGCTTAGTTTTTCAATATACGATTTCTCCTATATA